>CM053622.1:115110916-115151082 GCA_028646595.1 Phalanger gymnotis
ATTACTCAAAGCAAACAAAAGCCAAACTCTTCAAGGGCACTAAGTGCTAAGGAGCCCATTTTGCTTACCAACACACACACACACACACACACACACACACACACCAAATACTTAAAACATGAAAGACTAACTCAGCTCCTAGTATACCTTCCCAGGAGGTTGATACTTCAAACAGGAAAACGTGAAACATTCCATAGAACTGCAGAATAGATATTCAATTTTAACTCTGATCTGTACTGTTTGTGCAACTTTCTCAAGGTCTGAGTCTTCTGGCAAACATAATTTGAGTTTAGTCTTTTGATTCTTAGTATTTTCTAGGTATTGGATAAGTAAACGAATGAAAAAGCATTTATTAAATACTAATTATGTACCAAGTACTGCTAAGTATCAAAAAAAAAAAACAAATACAAAAGCAAAGATAGTCTCTACCCTCAAAGATCTTACTTGTTAATGAAAAAGGCAGAAGAGGAGTGGTGCCTAGGAAAGGGAATTTTGGTCCTCAGTAGGAATGGAGTGGTGCTTCCATCCAGAAACAATAGCAGAATTCATTTTTGTGTAGTTAATGATGATTTGCAAGCCCGTAGTCAGAAATTATTGTGGAGATTTTCTCTTGCTGGTAAGCAAGACCTTGGCCCCGGGGGACTCCTGACTTTTTCAATGCAGGAGGTAGCAACCAAGTCTAGGAACAGTCAGTTCAGATTGTTATTTGGTCGCCTGCTGTCAAGGTAAGAACCACAAACTATCAGAAGCAGCCAAAACTTTAAGATCCAGTTTCAGGCTCATTTGGACCAGCACATACTCTCATTACCATGTGGAAGGAGCTGCCATAGCTTTGTGGAGGAAAGGGTATGAGACATCCCTTTCTCTCTCCATTGGAATGCTGAGGGAAATTTTGAATATATACTCAATAGATTGGAAATGAGAGAGTACAAGAAGGTGAAGTAATTTCTTTTAAGGACTAGGGAGTAGGCGGCTCTTCCTGGCTGGGTGGTAAATCGTTATTCATATAGCCCCCTCTCCTCTATCCTATGGGATATGGGGATAAATAAAGAGTTTTTGTACCATTCCAATGCACATATCCTTCAGGGCTGAGCCAATGCAGGAGTTCCCTCTATAGGAAGTGTCTTACACACAACACTTGTTTCATTAGAAGTGATCAGCCCACAGAATCATTTCCAATTATTGCGTCTTGGGAAGATCACAAAATGTACATCTTCACAATTCTGCATATTGTGTGCCCTAATCCAAACCTGCCCCTAAGAAAAATCAATAAAATATTTAAAAATAATGCTGGAATAAAACCACGACAACTATAAAAGTGAGATCATTGTTCCATGAATGGCTCCCTTCCTATGTCAAATATTTATAAAGCATTTTGTAGATTATCCCAAGGATATCCATTGATGCAGGACCAATTTATTCACTTTAAATAGATTTAAACATTATTATTTTATTCAGTCACAAATGAAAGCTGACTTGTTTATTTGACACATTTACCAGATGTTTTATTGATTACCAGATGATATTATTTCTCAATAATATCTGTAGAATTTCATTATACTTATTGATTATATAAATGTGGTGACAATGTTTCCAAAATTGATACTTTCCTATTACATAAGAAATAAATATACTTGCCATATTTCCTGGAAATTTTCAGTATATTACTACACTAGTCTTTAATTTCTAAACTCCTCACGTTTTATTCTCCATTTTGTTAGTTCCCATTATCTTCTTGTCAATCACTATTTCTCTTATCTTCTCCAAGCATATTTTAGTTCTTATTTTTTTCCCATGTTTCTGCAAGAACTCTTAGTTCTTCCCTCCCTCAGCCCCTGCTCTTCTCCCATTCATGACCTCTACTCTTTTTCAAAACCTGTTAAGAATTTTTTTTCTTTTTTTCTCCATCTTTTGGCTAGAGTGCCCTAGATTATTAATTCAAAGAAGTGTCTTTATTAAAAGGAAATATTTCTGGCTCACTAGTACAATTATGCTAGTTAAGATCAGGACTTTAGGGATAAGCAGAAAGAAGGTAGATAATGAATACCTCTTCCTCTTATGCCAAATGAGAACACATTTCCTCACTGGAGCCAAGAGAAGACAAAAGATATCTACCATCGTGCATCAGGATGATGAAAAATTTACCAAAAAAAAAAAAAAAAAGGAACACATGGTTCTTGTCCAAGAGCCACTTTTAATCCCTAGTTGTAAAGATACAACATGAATACATTAAATAATTGCACAACAAATAACTAAACATAACCAGGCTATGTTGTGGAGTAAGGGATATGAAAATCCCATGCCTAACAAAGACCACTCCTTGGATGAACAAATGTTCATTCCTAAAAATATAAGTGCTTCATTAGATAATCTGTGAAAATACAAGTCATTCAGTTACTTGAATATAAATGCTAATGGTCTTCATCGCCCCCCCTTCCTCCGGCCTCTGAGTGAACAGAGCACTGAACCTAAAAGTAAGACCTGAGTACAAATCCAGCCTCAGATACTTACTAGATGTGTGACCCTGGCCCAGGTATAACCTCTTTTTGCATCTTTTCCTCGACTGTAACATGGAGATAATAAAAAAGCATCTGCCTCCTAGGGCTATTGAAAGGATCAAATGAGATAATTTTTCGAAAGCACTTAGCATAGCATTTACCTCCTAGTAGGCACTCAATGGATGTTTGTTTTTTTTTCCCTTCCTCCTTATTTCAAGGATGGAAGATTATGTGTGGAATATTGTATGTACTTTCAAATGTGGTGAAGATATTGGTTAGGTTTACAAACTTTTTTTTTAATCTTTGTTATAAGAGAAGACTGATTGGGTAGGGATATGGGAAGGGGTGTCCTTAGAAATTAATATGATTGTAAAAACAAAAAATTCATAAATATTTAAAAATGAAAAATTAATGAACAAAAAAAGAATTTCTATCTCTTCATAAAGTCAACCTTCAACGTTCCTGTTCAATTTTTGTGACTTCAGGCATTTTAGTGATTTTTATTAGTAACCTCATTTTCACTTTCACACTGGCAACCATACACATTTGAGGCTATGCTAAGTAGAGAAAAAAAAGAGAGGCATGATAGACAAGCGTGTGGAGAGGCTAGTATCTTACTAGGTGATTAACTGGCCTTGTTCACCCTACCAGAGTAAGGAGCTCCAGATTCATTTGTAGCATATTTTCATTGTTTGTTTTAAAACTCAAGTTTTTTGTGGCAATTATAGTTCCAAAATGTCATACCAGTCGTTTGATCACTAAGCCCAAGCAAATTGAGGGAGCACATTCTCTGCTAATTATCAGGGGGGAAATGTGTGTATCTAATTATGAGGGGGGAAATGTGTGAGTGAAAGGTTAAATTTACCTTTTTTGAAATTTTTTTTTGAAATTTTGAAATTTCTACCCAATTCTTCTAGTTTTACCTGTTCAGTGCTAGCAGAAAAAGTTGATCCCCTCTTCCTTCTGAGTGTCTAAATTCTTGAAAACGGTTATAATATTTGACGATAGAAAGTTGTTTAACTTTTGGGGCAGATAGGTGCCAGGCCTATAGTCAGGAGAGAACTGAGTTCAAATCGGACCTCAGTTACTTATTAGCTGTAGGACCCTGGGCAAGTCACTGAGCCTGTCTTTGTTTCAGATACTTTATTTGTAAAATGAGTATAATAAAAGTACTTACCTCCCAAAGTTGTTATGAGAATCAAATGAGATATTAATTGTAAAGAGCTTAGCATAGTGTTGGACACACACTGAGCACTATATAAATATTAGTTACCATTATTACTTTCCTTTTACTCTCAGTTTCCTCATCTGCAAAAATGGGGTAAAAATATCTTGTACTATCTTCTTCATAATGTTGTGGTGAGGATCCATGATATTATGTACATAAAGTATTTTATGAAATACAAAATCCTATATGAACATCAGCTATTGTGAGTACTATTACTAGCGAAACCCACGGAAGCCATCAGAACTAATGAATTGAATTATAAATAATCTGCAGTGATTTGTAAAGGTAACATTGTCCTGAGACATTTAAGGAGAGAGAAAGATAAGGAGTATTGCAGGTGGGTAGAAGCTTGGCTACAACATTGACCAGCCTGTTCAATGGAACTGGTTTACTTATGTAGAAGAAAAACAAAACCAAGTAATTCTTTGGAGCTTGGTGAAAGATTCAGCTGCCCTGTATCTACATAACAGAGAATCTCTTGTATCACAATGGCCAAAAGAAATAAACAGGAGATGAATTTTAATGTATCTTTCTCCCTCCCTTACATATCTTATATACTATGGATCTACTTGTAGCTACTTGATAGAGGGTCTTATTTGCTGGAAGAATAATTAAAAATTCAGACAGCTCATGATGTACTTTGTAAAGGGACTAGGCTTGAGACTTGATCTTGTGACTAGGAGTGCTTGAGGGGCCCAAGCATTGCATGCATTCGTTTTCATTATTAGCACCAAGGAAGTACTCAGCTCATTCAAGTTTCAAAGGTGGGAAGAGAGATATGGCCATCACGTGGGAAACTAACAATATTTGTCTACCTATTCTGTGACTTACATAAGCTGCAATCAAGCAATTTAATGTTCTAGTGTTCTTTTCATACTGTATAATAATGGCATTCTCTCAATAGCAGGTATGACTTGAAGATATGAGACTGACCCTGAACCTGAATGCATGGACTTAGCACAGTCCACTCTTTAAGGTGCTATGTCTAGTAATTAAAGTTTAGGAAACATAGCTACAGATACAGGAGTTGTACTAAATGACCATTGAACAACAACAACAATATCCCTCAATCCCACCTCCCCGCCACAAAAATCCAGATCCATATCTATGTCATGGAAGAAAGGAGCAAAGTAGGGAAACATAAGCCAAGTGATCTATCCTGAGTAATTTGTGTACCTTGCAATTGCTGTAACAGCTGTGAAGTCCTTGAAGAACTCTGAAATGCAGGCCAATTTAGTAAATGTGACAAAAATCAGGGGATAGAAATTCTCCAGAAATGTCTTTGCTCATCTGACTACACAAGTAAATTGATATTATGAAGCAAGGACAAGCTGCAAGTAGCTTTAGAAGTCAGTGCTAAATTATAATCACTTTTGCTTTAGTTTCTATTTAATCTTCTCCCTCCTCTACATTCTTTCTATAATTAATAATAATGACCAATGTTTATATCATGTTTTAAGACTTATATTTTGTAAATATCCTATTTTATTCCCACAACAACGCTGGGAGGAGGGTGTTCTTATTATCTCCATTTTACAAATGGGAAAACTGAGATTGAGACACATGAAATGATTTGCTCAGGGTGATACAACTAGCAAATATATGGGGCTGGTTTTGAATTTAGGTTTTCTTGACTTGGGTGTCCAGCACTTAATCCACTGAACCATCTAGCTGCTTCATGTGACAATATAATTACCATGCACTATACAAGGCACATTGCATCAAGCTAAAAAATACCTATCCCTAACAGGTAAAAACTGAATGTGGCATAGGAAGAAAAGAAATGTAGGGAGAAATATTATAAATTGCTAGGTAACAGAAGACTGAATGCTTCACCTAAAAAGAGAAGAAAAAGGGGTAAGCTTTATTTCATACTTCTACTCCATTAACTTCAATTCTGCAGCTGCATAAAACTCTGGTCCCGGAGCAGTTTCTAAAATTTTTTATTAGGATTAGATTTCATGGTTTTAAATCCATAAAATTTAACTTTAAATTCCAATTTTGTGGGAAAGTCTATGTAGAATGAAACCCGTTTAATGCAAATCTGTAGCCCTTAAAATCCTTTAACCTAGAAAAAGACTTCAAATTCTAAACCACGGCTCACAAATCAAAAATAGTAAATGTCCAAGGAACCAATAACTGGAAAAAGCTTGCATCCAGGACTTAATCAACAGGTAATGATTAGAATTGTAATGACAACTTTAATTCTCCTGTGGAAAAGTACCACAGGGTTCAATATCCCTGTTAGTCTTATGGCTCAAGAAATATGCATCAATTTTTGAAATGTTGGACAGCTAACTGATAGGAGGAACTAATGAACCAGGCAGAGTGTAAGATGGCCAATAAGAGAGATTAAAAGTTGATGAGACAGTTTTACCCGAATGAACCAATGCCAACCAAAGTCAAACCAATTCCATCCATGAAAGCTCATAAACTGAAAATGACTGGTGTCTGACTCCTCAGAATGCATTTATCATTCCTTGCAAACCAAAACTGAGCATTTATGAATATTCATATAGATGGCAGACCAATAAACATATCATAAGAATGACAGATTATATATAAGGGTGGTATCCCATCCTCAACCCAATAAATTATAGAAACCTCAAAAATTATATTGAATCAATCAAAAGTATAAAAAGCTGCAAATAAGTCATTAATTTGAAATGAATAAAGTTCTTTGATCATTTAATAAAAACAAACAGTGCCACACAGAAAGTATGTTGTGATTGACTGAACCAGGCAAATCTTTGGTTATTATATAAAAATAGCAAGGTATTTTTGAGAGCCAATTAGCCTAATGTTGGCCAAATTCAATGGTAAAAGATTCCTCAGAAAGGATTACCTAGGTATTTTTAGGGGGAAGTGGTTTCTCTCTATTTACTCTCCTCCCCAACCAACAACTAGAATCCATAGCAATGACCTCATGACCAGCAGTGACTGAAGGTAGAGGACGCGTCTGAAGATGTATATGGAACATTCACCAAGGTATGGTGGTATTGCGACCCTTCACTGTGGAGAGAAGACTTGGTTAAGGACTCTACAAAGGCCCCTATTATGAGAGCCTAACAGAAAGCTATGCCTAAGGGAAAACTCATGGAGACATTGAAGAGAGGAAAGGACATCCAGTAACCAGAAACTGTGAGCTATACCTTTGATGCATACATTCCCTAAACATGACATACTACCTTTATATTAAGTCCAAATCAATCCCCCCCCCCATATGTTTAGGTGTACAAGTAAACCGTATGTCTCCAGTTTAGGAAGATTGTTTTTTGGAACAACTAACCTTGCTATATCTGCTCCATCTAAATCTGGCTAGTGATCAGCAGGAAGCACAACAATGGGGGCTTATAGGCAATAGTATTAGAAACCACTACTCCTTCAGGGTTATCCCTAGATCCATAAGGTGATCAATAGTCAGCTACTGTCTGGGTCCTGGACAAGTAGTCCAAGAGGGAATGGTGGAAGTTACCTTATGGAGGGTGCTAGAGAGAGAGAGAGATAGACACAGACAGATGGAGACAGAGAGAGACAGATAATCAAAACTGGAAAGACAGACGGGGAGTTAGAGAGAGAGAGAGAGAGAGAGACAGAGAGACAGAGAGACAGAGACAGAGACAGAGACAGAGAGACAGAGAGAGAGACACAGAGAGAGAGACAGAGAGAGAGAGAGAAAGAGAGAGAATAATTTGAGCACCTTAAACCTCCTGAAAACTATACCACCTTCAATGAATGATAATAGATATGTTCATATGGTGCTTTAAGGTTTGGATAGTACTTTGCACATGTTATCTCATTTAAGCTTCAATATATCCTTGTGATGTATTACTGTTATTATTATACCTTTTTATAGATAAAACTGAGCTTCATACAGGTTAAATGCCTTTCTCAAGGTCACATGATAAGTTTCCATCAGATATGAGATTTGTATCCAGAGCTTCTCAACATCAAGTCCAGAGCTGTACTCATTGTCATAGCTGTTGTTGCTTTGTTGGGCTAAGGATGTAATCAGCTGTCCGTTTGTGAAGCAATTACATGTGGAAGGAAGACATTCAGTGTCTATCCAGTAGAATGGGTCCAGGAAAGAGTTTATGATTAGTAAAGGATGAAATGAGTTAATATTTGTGTGCTTAGTGCAGTGCCTGGCACAGAGTAATCAATTAATACTTGTTTCCTTCTTTTCAAACCCAGGTTTATTTGTTTCCACTTTCTAGCCCCTTATCTGTTTAATTGTCTGTATTTGTGGTGCCTCAACAGCACGTGATGAGCCATTCACTCTCTTTCTCTTACTTCTCTATCCATTTTATGCCTCCATTTTTTAAATGCTCTCCGGACTAAACACGTAAACCTGTAATCCTTCCAGAGAGCTTTCCTGCCCTGCTTAGTGTGCCCTCCCCTGGCTTCTTGATCATTATCACAATTTCTAGATGCTTGTTGCTATTTCATTGACTTGTTTAAAATGCCATGGGATTGTGCTTTGTCTCTTCTCCGTGGATTGCTTTGTCACCACAGATAAATGTGTTCAGTGGTACCTTTGTAATTCTCTAGGTTCAAAGAATAGAGAACAGAATGGCCCCAGGGTCGAGCACCAACCAAAGTCTTTACAAGCAAGAGTGATTTCCCTCTCCCTTCCCCCACCACACCATATTGCTGCAGGATGATTTGTCGTTTATTTCTTCTCATGCCTCTTTAACCATCATAAAGCATGATTGAATTTCTGGATAATTCTCTTTTAGCTGTGTCATATTATTTGCTCAAACTGCAAATACCTCCTTTACAAAGTTATTCATTTTCTACTAGGCTATATGGCACTCTCCAGTAGTGATTTCAATATGTACAGAATCCTGAGTTCCAAAAAAGTGAATCACCACTACAAGTATGTTCTTCAATACTGGTTCTCATGAGTATTCACTTCTGAGCAGTTAGCATCATAAATATTTTTTAATCTGCCACTTGTAAGACATCATCTTGTACAAAGAAGGATTTAATGAAAGTTGGTTCCTAGCTGTGTATTCTTCCTCCCCTAGTTAACATATCTGACAGCCAAGCACAAACTCCAGCAGAGAAAAAAAAATAAAGTGGGGGACATCATGTTTTATATTGTCTCCTTGAGCTCAATTCAGTGAAACAAGCAGACAAAACTGTTTCATTCACATTATATTTTTACTTGCTTTATATTTCCAAGGAAAATTCATTCTACCCCTCAAATCATGTGGTACGAAGGAAGGAATGTGATAAGAAACATACCCATTAGCACAAAATGCAATATAGAATTCAAGAGCATGTCCCTATGGGGAATCTTCAAAATTATTTTACAGCTACTTGGAACTAGCTGTCATTACCCTAGAGAAAAATTACATATCAGTAAAGGAGAGGTGCAAAATCAGAGCTCTTGTGTGAAAAAAAAATGTTAAAACTACTCAGAGATACATTTCTTAGCATTATGACTAATTGGGAAAAAAATGGTGATTCCTTCTTCTAAAATTCAAATGACTACTTGTTGTCGATTTATCGCTTTGTTCTTTTATATGAACTTCCAAAGATTATGCTGAACTTGATTTGTAAGCATCTAAAACAATGTGATATAAGAAAAAAAAACAATTATTGCTGAAGGTAATGATTCTCTTCCATTATGCCAAAAGAAGTGTAGCAGGTGGGTAGAGAGCTGAGGTTCAATTCTATTAGTTACAGAGAAGATGCTAACTTGCAATGGTAGAGGGAATCTCTTTACCAGGTAAGTCCTTATACCAATAAAATCACAGATCCAGTTGCTATCCCTAACCCAATAATGGCAGATGATTACCAAATTGATATATCTACCCATAAGCTCTGCCCAGAGTTTCAGTCCCATGTTTCTAATAGCCTATTGGGTTTCCCCAATCTCATCTTCTACCAATAACCTGAGCTAAATATGTCCCAAATTGAATGTCACAGTTTTCTCTTCCAAATCTGCCCCAATTTATTAATTTCTTTAATTTCTGTTAATAACATCTTATTGCCCTCCTTCCAGTCACCCAAGATCACTTGTCATCTTTGATTTCTCTATCTCCTTCACACTCTCAGCTCATCCTCTCCTCTCCCTCCCCTCTAACTTCCTCTAACTCCTCTCTAACTAACTTCATTTTGTTCTAAAATTGCCCTTTCTTATCTCCATGCCTTTGCTCATGCTGTACATCTTACCTGAAATGAACTCAAGTCTTCTACTTGTAATCCTGTCTAGGTCTGTTGAAGTCTCTTCTCTCATTCATCTCCAATTTCACTATGATGTCTTGCCTGAAATTCAAGCTGAAAGTCAGCTTTCTCCACAAATTTCTTGTAGCACTTTGTCCAGGTCTCTCCTTTCCACTTACCACATACTTCATAGTTTCATATTTCATAAATGTCATTCTCTCCACCATTTTGAGTGTGAACTCCTAGAGCAAGGTCTATGCCCTATCTATTTTTATATCCTTCAGACTCTCAGACTAAGTTAAGAATTAAAGCTTTTTAGGGAACAAGTTTTGTAATTATAAAGGCAATCAGTAAGTGAGAAGATTCCCTCCCCCGCCCCAAACACTCCCCCATTTGAATCGGCTTCAGGTAGGGCTCCAGGTGGGGCCAGTGAAGGGAGGTCTGATTAGACCTTTGCTCCTAAGTAGGCTCCAAAACCCTAGTTACTAATTGCTAAAAAATGTGGGTGTGAAGCCCTCAGGGCCCCAAGGGGAGTTGCTAAGACCAGAGCCAATAGTATGTGCCTAAGTCCTGGTCACTCAGATGAAATTCTAGTCGATTAGATGATGGCTAAAGACTGTATAAAAAAAGAGAACAGAGCTTGGAGAAGCAGATGTGACAGAAGCAGGAAAGGGAGAAGCAGAATCAGTAGAAGCTGAAGCCATAGAAGCTGGAGGAGTGGAAGCTGAGGAGCAGAAGAAGCTGAAGGAGAAGCAGAGGCTGGAGAAACTCAGAATTGGGAGGAGCAGAAACTGAGGACTGACCCTAGAACCAGCTTCCAGGAGCATACAGATTGGAGAGCACTGAGCAGGGGCTTGGGACTCATGAGGGATCTTCTTACAGGTGGGCCCTAGCCTTGGGGGGGAAGCACAAGTATGGTTTGGCTTGCTGTCATAATATTTTCCTGTAACCTTCTGGTTACTATTGTTAGGTGGGCTTATTGGATCTAGAAGGTTTTGGCCAAGATATCGAATTGGGGACATAGGTCCCTGGGTCTACTATTTTGGAGCTTGAATAATGCTTTAATTCCTCTGCCTTCTAGTTAGAGAATCCCTTATGTCCTGTGGTTCCAAACCATTCAGGCATGCTCATGATTTTCTTCGAAGTCATGAATTCTGCCTTAATGCTATACTAGCTCTATTGTCTCAAGGAAAGATGAGGGAGGGATTGTAGATGAGAAGAGGCTGGGCAGAAAAATAGAGAGACTGAGACTTAGAAGAAAGAGTTCATAGTCAAATAAAAGCTCATAAACGATATCATATTCTGTGCCCTGTACATGACATTCTCATCATTGAATATTTTTTTACAGTCACATTAAACATATTTTCACATTAGTCATATTGTAAAGAAGAATTAGAACCAATGGGAAGAACTATGAGAAAGAAGAAAAAGAGAGAGAGAGGGAAAGGTGGGGGGCAGGGAGAGTAAATAGTATGCTTTCATTTGCATTCAGATTCCACTGTTCTTTTTCTGGATGTGGAAGCATTTTTCATCATGAGTCTTTTGGAGTTGTCTTAGATCCTTGCATTGCTAAGAAGAGGTAAGTGTCAAAGTTAGTCATCATCAATGTTGCTGTTACTGTGTACAATGTTCTCCTGGTTCTTCTCACTTCACTCAGCATTAGTTCATGTAAGTCTTTCCATGTTTTTCTGAAGTCTTCTTGCTCACCATTTCTTATAGCACAATAGTATTACATTATATTCATATACCACAACTTGTTCAGCCATTCCCCAATTGATGAGCATCCCCTCAATGTCCAAATCTTGGCTACTACAAATATTTTTATACATTTGGGTCCTTTACCCATTTTTTATGATCTCTTTGGGATACAGACTTAGAAGTGGTATGGCTAGGTTAAAAGATATTCATGATTTTATAGCCCTTTGGGCATAGTTACAAATTGCTCTTCAGAATCGTTGGATCAGTTCACAACTGCACCAACAATGCATTAGTGTTCCAATTTCCCCACATCTTCACCAACATTTATCATTTTCCTGTTTTGTCATGTTAGTCAATCTGATAGGTGTGAGGTGGTACCTCAGAATTGTTTTGATTTTCATTTCTCTAATCAATAGTGATTTAGAGCATTTTTATATGACTAATAGGTAGCTTAGAAATTTCTCCATCTGAAAATTGCCTATTCATATCCTTTGACTATTTACCAATTGGGGAATGATTTATGTTCTTATAAATTTGAATCAGTTCTCTATATATTTAGGCATTTATCTGGGAAACTGGTTGTAAAAATTGTAAGCTCCTTGAGAACAGTGACTGTTTGAGGTTTGATTAAAGAATCAGAAGATCATAGATGTATATATTAAAGGAACTTTAAAGGTTGTTGGGTTATTTAAATATGAGAAATTGGGGCCAGAGAAATTAAATATCTTGTCTAGGCTCAGACAGGTAGTAATTGACAAGATTTAAACCTAACTCCACTTCCAGTGCCCTCTGCACCAAATCAAACTGCCTTTCTAGTCCCAACACCTGCTATAGTGCCCAGCTGTGGTGATAATGTGATTAAAGATCTTTCCCAACCATTCAATAGGCCTCAGGTGGGGCCAGTTAAGAGAGGCTGGGCCCATACCTTTGTAATGCCAATCAGTGATTAAAGATCTTTCCCACACTCTTTTGCCTATTGGGAGCGAAGCCTTTGGGCCCTAAAAAGAACATATACACCCAGAAGGTAGCTGTTGAAAATTCAGAAGTCCTAAGAGAAGCCAGACTTCAGAATTCAGCCCAAGGAGAAGGAGTAACAACTCTGAGTCCAGAGCTGCAGAAGAGAGTGCTGAGGGGAGAGTGGAGACCAGAGAGCTGACTGAGAGGGGAGAGGACACAGCCAAACAAACACTTAGGATTCATGAGTGATTGTTTATGGGAAGGCCCAGGTTGGGGGGGGGGGGGGAAGGTTACAGGATGACTTGCCTCTTTGCTGTAATAACTGTCTTTTAATCTCCTTGTTGCTACATTGACACAGGCTTACTGATTCTGAAATACAATTACTGCTACATTGAATTGGAATTACTGGTTCTGGGATTTGATTCTTTGGTGCCTAAATAAGGGTTATAATTCCCCTGCCTTTTACCTAGAGAGTTTTTCATACTTTGCTATTCTGAACTATACAAGCATGTTCGTGGTCATCCTCCAGGTCATGAATCTTGCCTTACTGATATGTACCAGCCCACAGCAGGAGCTCAATAAAGCCTTATTGATTGATTGGTTGATTGAATTTATGATATTTAAGTGTGAACCTTTTATTGCGTCTAAATTTTTAGATATCGTGTCTTATTTTAGAACCATATTTTTCAACATGTATTTCACAAATCTTTCTTGTTCCCAATTTTGTATTGCAGTCACCAGTTACCAAAGTACATGTTGATTTCATTTGGAGAAGTGGTTCAAGTTCTTCATAGAATCTATCCTCTCCAAAAGAAGTTGAAACATAAGCTAAACTTATATATATGTATACACACATATATACATGTATGTATGTGTATATGTGTATGTATGTGTGTATGTATGTGTATATGTATGTATGTGTATATATATGTACATATATACATACATATACACATACACACATATATATTTATATATACTTATCATGAGCATTGCAATGGGTTCTGTGATGACTAACCTTGATAGACTTCGATCTTCTCAGCAATACAAGGTTCAAAGGTAGCTCCAAAGGACACATGATGGAGAGAGCTATCTACATCCAGAGAAAGAACTATGGCATCTAAATGCAGATTGAGGCAAAGTATTTGCTCCTTTTTTTGTTTTTTTCTCTGTTTTTTTTCTTCTTTCTCATGATTCATTGCATTGGTCATAATTCTTCTTTACAACTTGACTACTGTGTAAATAAGTTTAAGGCGAAGTTATATGTAGAAGATATATCAGATTCCATGCTATCTTGGAGAGGGAGGGAGGGGAAGAAAATCTGGGACTCAAAATCATGCAGAACTGAGTGTCATAAACTAAAAAATTAAAAAATCATAATAAAAACAGAAAAAAAAGATTTATTGTATCTATATGCAAAATTAGATGAAAAGAGCTAATGTAAAACTTGAAAAAAAATAAAATGACCAAATGTTCTATAAAATTATGTTCTTTTTTGGCTTTGGACATAAACTAAAACCAAATTCTTTCTTTACTTCTCCACAGGAGAACCTGTGAGCTGTTCTTCCATTTAATTACATCTTCCTTTTGTCTTCTGCTGCCATTGATGGTAAGAATTTCAAGATTTATCTGATTTAGTAGCATGTCCATTTGCTAGTCATTGGTCAAACATCTCACATTTTAGAACACTAATAAGTAGATGTTTATAGAAAATCTAAAACTATCAGGATGGATTAATGGTCTAAAGTTCCAGGCTCAAGTTTGTACTTCTTTGGCTTGTTGGTCCTGGAGTCAGGAAGACCTGACTTCAAATCCAGCCTCAGATACTTACTAGCAAGTTGCCTGACCATATTTGCCTCAGTTTCCTTATATGTAAAATGAGCTGGAGAAGGAAATGGCAAACCACTCCAGCGTCTTTGCGAAGAAAAGGCTAAATGGGGCACAAAGCTATATGCATATATATGTATATCTATGTATATCTATGTGTATATATATATGTATATGTGTGTATGTATGTGTGGGTGTGTATGTGTGTGTGTATATGTGTGTGTGTGTATGTGTATAGATAGATTCTAATATCTATACACACACACACATATAAATACATATAAAATGTCTTATTCTCTTCCGTACTGAGTCTTCCATCTTTCAGGAGACAGAATAGTTTATTATGAGCCTTCTAGAATCATGGTTGGTTGGTTTCAGGTGTTTCAAAGTTGTTTATCATTACAGTATTATTGTATAAAATATTCCCCTGGTTTTACTCATTTTACACTGCATCAGTCCACATAAGTCTTCCTAGATTCCATCGAAATCATAGCACAATAGTATTTTATCACATTAAAATAGCATGACTTATTCAGGAATTCTCCAATTTACAGGGTGTTTTAAAGTATTTGACAATACTAAAACAAGCTATAAATATAATTGGTATATCCTTTTGTGAGTGTCTTTTACTTAGGAGTAATCTCTCTTTTAATCTATCCTCCTTCTTATTGGTCAGTCTTCCTTCTCCCCTTTTCCTCCTGTTTCCCTGTTGAGTGAGATGCAGTTTCATTCCCATGTATGTATGTGTGTTTGTGTATGCACACAAGCTTGCCAGCATGTATTTATACTTCTGTTTGCACTATAACCAGATTATGAGAAATTCCCTAACCTTTATCTTCCCTCCTCCCCTTCCCCATCATTTTCTTTTTCCTTTCTCTTTCTGTTATTTTTTTTTAAAAGGTCAAGACATAATAGAACTGTTCCCAGCCTTCTGCCTACATAGAATTCTTTTATGACAGTTAATGACAATCTCCCTCTCCCCTTATTTCATTTCTTCCAGAATTCTAGTTGCATTTGTGTTCGAGCTATATTATTCTTTGAGGCTTTGCTTTGAAATTTCTTAGAGTCATTCTCTTTTTCTGGGTTTGTGTCTTAAGCATCAGTTTCACCATAATAACTTCTTTTGGGATCTTTTTTTCTGGTTGATCATTCTTTCAGCTTATTTTCTGACTTTGGCTTTGATATTAGGGCCAAATTCTACTCACTCCTAGAGCAAATATCTGGGTTGGTCTAGGTGCTACTTCCTTGGAGTATTGAGCATTGTGTTATTCCAGGATCTTAGGGACAGCTCATCCCGGAAATCCTGCAAGTTTTCAATGGATTCCAGAGTTTTCTGATACAGACCAAGTTCCGATGCTCCCATCTCTCTTCCTCCTGTCTGGGCTCTGCAAGTTCCTGGCCTACGTTGGGGTCTGAGTTTGGAGTTTCAGTAGACTGCTATTGGACCCAATCATTATCATCCAGCTGGAAAGCTCTGCTGAATTAGAATGATAGAACTCTAGGTTTCCCTTTGGTCTGTGCTGGTTATTCCTTTGCAAACTTCAGAGTGAGTTGAAAATTGGCAGTGTGACTTGGCTCTTCTCCTGTTACTTCTGAATGTCTCCTTGCTAGGCACTCGGCCAAGGGCTCAAGATGCTCCTCATCTTAGAATGCCACCCATTCATTTCTATGAGCTCTACTCCTTTGGACTGGACTCCGTCATGGCCCCAAGAAACCACATCAACAGAAAATCCATCCTCCTATTAGACTGAATTAGCCTTGGTACTTATACCTTATCAGAACTCTAAATATGCTCTGATTCTTTGACTAGAAAGCTGGAGGGTGGAGCAAAGAACTCCTCCCAAGGCCTCCATTAAAGCTAGCTGCCAGGCCAGTCATGTCTTCATTTCCCATCAGCTGTACTGCTGTGGACTTGACTCCATGATGCTCTCACACTGGGGGCCTTTCCCTCTTTTCAGCATCTTTTTGTGTGTTGTCTTACCTTATTAGATTATAAATTCCTTGGAGGCAAAGATTATCTTTCCTTTTTGTTATTTGTATCCCCAGTGCTTAATGCAGTGCCTGGTACATTGCAGGTACTTATTAAATTTTCATTGACTGACTGACCGACCCTTAGGTCTAGGTCCGCTCCTCAGTCAACCCTGGATAGATGACCTAGAACTAGGTAATGAGCAACAGAATTACCATTTGGCACCTGTTTTTGTACCCTACATAAATTTAGGCTTATCTGTATTTGACCTGGGACCTCTTCTTATCCTCATACATACTCTCTCCCTGTGCTGGAATTCTCTGCCTATAGGGCCCTGGACCAGACCCAGTCCCCATTGTCTTATAGCCCTCTATATCTATGCTGACCTAGACTTGAAAAATAATTCTTTGATTTTTTTTTTTTCTTGATTTTCCCAATTAGTTTCAGTTTGGTAGCTTTTCTGGACCTGTTTAGAGAAATTCTCACTCGTTCATGCTCCCTTTCCTCCCCCTTCCCTCCTCCTTCCTTCCCCCTTCCCTCCCCCTCTGTGTCTCTGTGTGTGTGTGTCTCTGTCTCTCTCTGTCTCTGTGTGTGTGTGTCTCTGTCTCTCTCTGTCTCTCTGTGTGTGTGTCTCTGTCTCTCTCTGTCTCTGTGTGTGTGCGTACGTGTCTCTGTCTCTGTGTGTGTGTGTCTCTGTCTCTCTCTGTCTCTGTGTGTGTGTGTCTCTGTGTGTGTGTGTGTCTCTGTCTCTCTCTGTCTCTGTGTGTGTGTGTCTCTGTCTCTCTCTGTCTCTGTGTGTGTGTGTCTCTGTCTCTGTCTCTGTGTGTGTGTGTCTCTGTCTCTCTCTGTCTCTTTGTGTGTGTGTCTCTGTCTCTGTGTGTGTGTCTCTGTCTCTCTCTGTCTCTGTGTGTGTGTCTCTGTCTCTCTCTGTCTCTGTCTCTGTGTGTGTGTCTCTGTCTCTGTCTCTGTGTGTGTGCGTACGTGTGTCTCTGTCTCTGTGTGTGTGCGTACGTGTGTCTCTGTCTCTGTGTGTGTGTCTGTTTCTGTTCTCTCTGTCTCTGTGTCTCTGCGTGTGTGTGTGTCTCTGTCTGTCTGTGTGTGTGTGTCTCTCTGTCTCTCTCCTCCCCCACCCCTTACAAAAAAAAATGCTTCAGAATGAACTGGGTTTAAGGTTTTGTGAAAGGAAAGAAGAGAGAATATAGCCAGAATAGGTCCCTGCCCAAGCTCCACTTATTTTGGGTCTTCCTGGCTTAGAGTGAATGTCAGTGGTAACTGTTTCTCTTTGGAACAGCAACCCTGAGGGTCTTTCCTTTCTAGTTTGATTTTTTTTTCTAATTAAAGGGGCCATCCCTTGACTCCTTAAAGAGGCCTATTCATTGAATGGGCATTACCTCAGTCAAAGTGAGTACATGAAAAGGCCTGAGCCTAAAAGGGCCAGGGTCTCCCATTGCTTCCTGGGTCATCTTCAGTCATTCTGATGAACATCTGGTCACTAGATCCAGGTGGCTCTGGAGGAGAGAGTGAGGCTGGTGACCTTGCACAGCCTTTCCTCACTCAGATCAAAGTTAACTGCAAGTCAAGTCTTCATTTCAGTGATATCGTGGACCTCTTCGAAAACGAAGGACAAACACAACAACAATAATAAAATGCAAAATCCTCAGCCTGACATCTAAACCCCTACACAATATGATTACTATCAAAGTTTATGGTCTTCTTTCATATAGCTCTTTATCACCCACTCTCCATTCTACATCTACTAGCTGTTCCCAATAGACATCATCACATTTCTGAAATTTGTTCCTTGCTCCTTCTTCGTATGTAAAATACATTCCCACCTCACCTCTATCTGATAGCATTTCTAGCTTTTTTACAAAGCTCAGCTCAAGAGACACTGCCCACATGAGGATTTTTCTTCTCTCAATGTTGTCAGTGTCATCTTCCTATTAAAAATAACTTTATGTAGTGATGCATATTTTTATTCACTTCTGTGTATGCATTCACATGCTCCCATAGAGTATAAGGCCCTTGAGAGTAAGGGTGTTTGTTGGGTTTTGTTTTGTTGATCTGTTTCCTCAGTACACAAAGCAGGTGTTTAATAGCCGAATTGAATAATGAAAATTCTTACATAGTTTGCCCCCAAAATGCCATGTTATAAAAATAATTAAGTAATTGATTGGCATGCTACCAAATTCATTAGATTCTATTTTAATTGGAGTATTTGTAAGTCTGCAAAAAAGCACCTTTTTTCTTACAATACCCAACCCATGCTTATTAAATTTATATTTTATCTGATTTTGGTGTATTCCCATGAAGTATGCAGTAAAATGGGAGTGTCTTGAGGCTAGGGACTGTTTCATTTTTGTCTTTGTATCTCCCCTACCCGGGATAAGATTTTGCATATAATAAACACTTAATTAAAGTTTGTCAAATAGAGAAGAAATTATCCCTGATCCGAGTTTGCATAAGAAACAACTTGCTTTAGAAGAGCCTTCAGGCTGTCTTTGGCTTTGTCGAGTCAATTTTTTTCCCCTTTATAAGCACAGGAGAATTTAATAGTCTTTATGCCTCTGTAGGTTGTATAACTGTGTGCCACACAAACTCTTAAGTGTAAAAAAAAATAAGAACTTGCCTAAAATAAAATTAGTTTCTTAAAAATACCTTATAAAGTTACCTTTTAAACTAGCCTAACATAATACCTATAGTATGTTTAATTTTCACTCTGTCATTAGAAACTTGTATAAATCATGTATGTGTTCAGCAGACACGGATGCAGTAAAAGAAAAAAAAATGTAATCCAGCATTTGTCCCTTCCCCCAGAGGAGATTAGAAGTCCTCCATATGTTCATTCCCACTCCTGTGATTTACAAGGAATGTGCAGTCTATCCATTTCCTGCAAGAATCCTCTGGGTACCAGAGAAATGGATCTTAATAACACTAAGTCACTTTGGTAGCACATCTCAGAGACTAACTGCTAATGTGAGTAGACAATCAAGGGAATATCACAGAGGTCGATGTTCTTCTCTCTGCAACTAGGGTAAAAGCATTTGTTTGAGTAGAGAGGGAGATCCGGTTTCAAGATTTGCTTTTTAGAGATTAACATTTACTCTTCAAATGACCTGACTACAAAGCCTAAGTAGGAACACAAGAATGTGACAGATAACCTGTTTTATAAAATAACAAGGGTAATGAACCAGCCTATAATTTAATCCCAGCTACCTGACTGGCATAGTTATGATGATGATGACACTATATAGTACCTACTATGTGCCAGGTGTTGTGCTAAATATGTTAAAAATGTTATTTCTCTGGATCCTTACAACATCTCTGGGAAGTAGGTGCTATTATTGTCCTTATTTTGAAGATAATGAAAAGGAGACAGAGAGGTTAAGCGATTTGCCTAGGGACACATAGCTAATAATCTAAAGCCAGATTTGAACTAAAATCTTCCTGGCTCCAGGCCTAGTGCTCTATCCAATGTGCCACCTAGGGACTAGACATGTGATTTCATTGTTATAGAGAAGTCTCCAATAGATTTTCATTTTTGTCCTTTGTTTTTGAAGAGGACCATGAAATCAGAGAAATGATGACATGACTTGCAGTCGACTTTGATTTGATTGAGGAAGGGCTGTGCAAGGTCACTAGCCTCATTTTCTCCTCCAGAGCCATGTGGATCCGGTGACCAGATTTATCAATGCAGCTTTGTACCTTTTTTGCAATTTAAAAACTTAGGAAGTCACCCTAGAGCACTGAGAAGAAATGTGACTTTCTCAGAGTCATAAAGCCAGTTTGTGTCAGAGAAAGATTTGAACCCATGTCTTTTCAAGGCCAGCTAACTTTCCTCTATGCCATAGTGCCTCTATTTGCTGCTTGTTAAATTTAATAAAAAGTAAATCTGACTTTACTGTTCTAGTAAGTTGTAGTAGAATTATTTAAAGATTATATTTGATGAAGGCAAAATAGCATATGTATCCAGTAGAGAAACTTAAACAAATAGGGAGACTGAGCCAAGTCAAAGTAAATTTACCACAGTAATTTGATATACTGTTAAACTATCTCCCCTTTTTTGTTGACTTACCACACTAAAGAGTTGGAACCAACAGATGGGTAGACAAAAATAGGCACAGATCAAATCAGGCTGCTGTAGTGGAAAGATAGCTTGACTGGACGTGAAGACATTGAGGTTCTTTGTCCAGTTATAAGAACTATATGACATATGATACCTATAGATGCATAAAACATTAGACTTAGACCTGGAACATTCCTTAGAAATCATCTAGTCCAACTTCCTCATTTTATAGATGATGAAATGAAAGGCACCGAGGCAAAGTGATTTTTTTTATACATACATACATACATACATGCATATATATATATACACGTACACACACATATATACATTGAGTATATACACACATATATGTAGAAATAAGATTATACACATATGTATATGTACACATATACATACACATGCACACATATACACATACATACATCTACATACATACACATATATACATATGCATATGTATATATGTGTGTATACACACATACACACACTATACACTCTATGGCTTTCATACACATACATATGCACACATATATATAGACACATGCGTGTGTGTGTGTGTGTAAAAAAAACTAGCTAGAGCTACATAAAGGAGTTATTAGGATTACTACTACTATTCTTCCTTTAAAGACCTACTGCAATGCCTTATTAAAACATGGAGATGTGGTATTAAAGTGATTAAAGATCATCCCTGCCCATTCAATAGGGACCTTATTTACACCCTTTACTTACTAGGTACTGAGGCCCCAGGGCCACATTCTTTTGCTATTTAGGTCAGGAGAGTTGTGAAACTCTCAGAGCCCTAAGGAGATATGCTAAGACCAGAACCAATTGTATGTGCACTAAGTTCTAGCCAATCAGAAGTGCATGAATTCAGCCAATCAGATACCTGAGTTCTAGCCAATCATATGCAGGCTACGACTGTATATAACGAGAGCCCAGAGTATGAGAACAGCAGAATTGAGAGGAGAATTGAGAAATAGACATTGAGGCAGCTGGCATTGAGAGAGACTGCAGAGGGGAGAGTACAGACAAGAGAGCTGCAGAGATCAAAGAGCTGAGAATCCACAGCATCAAGAAATTGGAGAACAGAGAATCAAGGAGAATGTAAGGACTCTGAGAACTGCAAGGCTTTCAGAACTGTGGAAGAGGATACAAGCAAGCAGTGAGGGTTCCTGAGTGATTGTTTATAGGAAGGCCCTAGCAAGGGTGAAGGTTACAGGATGACTTGGTTCCTTGCTATAGTACTATCTTATAATTGCCTTATTGCTACATTGAGGTAGGCTTATTGGTTTTGGAATATAATTACTGTTATGTTGAATCGGGGTTATTGGTCTTGGGATTGGATCCTCTGGTGTCTAAATAAATGTTCTACTTCCTCTGCCTTCTACCTAGAGAATTTTTTGTACTTTGTGATTCTGAACCATCCAGGCCTGTTCATGGTCATCCTCGAGGTCATGAATCTTGCCTTACTGCTACAGGAGGTTGAATATTGAGCTTTTGAAGGTTCTGCTAATGGATGGCAATGTCTGTCAGAGGCCTACCAGACTGACCATAGGTTTGCGACTGGCCAGCCTTTTTAAGTTTAGAGAGGTCCATCATCAAAAGGTTCAAGCTGATTCAAGGAATATTTGCTGTTCATTCATCTTAGTTGTGTCTGACTCTTCATGAACCCATTTGAGGTTTTCTTGGCAAAGATACTGGAGCGATTGATCATTTCCTCCTCCAATTCATTTTATGGATGAGAAGCTGAGACAAGCAGGGTTAAGACTTGCTCATGATTATACAGATAGTAAATGTGTGAGGATTTGAACTCAGGAAGGGGAGTCTTCTCGACTTCAGACCTCTCACTCTACTATGCCACCTAGCTCTTCCAAGGAGCATTTATAAGGAACCTATTATATTCCAAAAACTATTTTAGATTGCAGAAGTACAAAAACAAAATAAAAATCCCTACTCTTAAGGTTGAGAAAATTCTTTTGTGGGGAAGAGCACCCTTAAGGTAATCAGTTTTATAAGTCAGATAATGTCTTTACATGATACCAATTATAAAAGAGGTGGGATCTATATCAGTGGAGGGACTATCCACACCCACAAAATCACATATTTCTGAAATACTAAAATTTAAGCATCACAACTACCGCCACCACTACCATCATCATTATTAAAAAATGCTATTTTGAACACTATATATTATGTACCAATATACTTCCCTCATTAGATACTTTCTAAGTTGATACAGAAAATTTACCTGTGTTCAATATGTACTGAATTTATTTTTTTCTGTAGTTACTTGAATAGTATTTGTTATTCTTGTTGAAATGATGTCCAAGAAAAAATATCGGCTAATACTAACAATAATAGCTATCATTTATATTGTACTTTAAGATCTTGCAAAATTCTTTATAAACATTATCTGATGTGATCCTTACAACAGCCCATAGAGGTTGGAGGTATTTTAACCCTATTTTACAGAGGAGAAAACTGAATTATAGAGAAGATAAAGCGACTTGCTCAGGTCACACAGCTATTAAATGCTTGAGGCTGAATTTGAGCTCAGGTTGTCCTGAGTCCAGATTCAGCTTTTACCATATACTCAGAGTCCTTAGAGGATAATCTAGAAATAAGGCCTCAATGTCAGAGGCTATTAATGAGGAGCTTTGAGCTTAAGAAACTAGGATATAAGCAAAGTTGAAAAAGACAATAAAATAGAATAAGGGGTTCAAACAAATTGTGGAATAGATATACCCAATTTGGGACAAGTATAGTCACAGAAATAGAGAGACAGGAAAATGGATAGATGGATAGATAGATGAGAGATAAATGAATGAATAAATGAATAAGTGAATGAATAGACAAATGAATAAATAAATGATAAAAAATCTAACAAAGGTTATTATGGAAAGCAATGAGCTGGTATTTCAGCTTGCCCATCTACACCTGCCCTCTATTGCTGTTGCATATACAACCCAATTCAATCCAATTGAACCTAATCCATTTCAGTACCCTCCCTTTCCATTCCTTTTATTTCTATTCAGTTTAATTTGACAAGCATTTTAAAGTCTACTATGAAGTATGCTAAGCACACGAGATGAGAAAAAAATCCCTGATAGGAAGGAACTTACATTACAATGAAACATAACATAGCTAAATAAATTCAATTTTTTGGGGGGGTGGGTGTACAGGGTGGGGTGGTAGTTTGGATATTCCCAACAATTATGGTTTGGGGGAAGCCTTGTATAGGAGGGGGCAATCAAGCTAAGGCTTCGGTGGAACTAGGAACTTTAAGATTTAGGGGTGAGTAGGGACATTCTGGGCATGGAAGGATAGCCTATGCAAAGTCACAGAGATGAGTAAGAGCATATCACCCATGAGTAACAACAATTAGGAAAACTCAAGCATGGGCAATATAGCTAATGAGAATCAAGAATTCCCAAGAATTAGACAATTTATATCAAGGGTTATCGGTATTCAGATACTTTGCAATTTGTACATTAATTAGTTTAACATAAGGAAATAGGGAGTCGTTATATGGATGCTGATATAGGTTTTTTTTAAAAATTCTATTCAAATAACCTGTCTCATAATCAGGTGAATTTTATCTACTAAAGAAGGTAGATGGTATAGTGAACAGAGAGCTAGGCATGGAGTCAGGAAGATGAGTTGAAATCGAGACTTAGACACTTTTAGCTATGTAACACTAGGCAACTCACTTCACGTGTTTACCTCAGTTTTATCTTCTGTAAAATATGAATAATAATAATAATGTCTACCTTTTAAGAATCCAATATTGAGATCTGTTTTGTAAGATAATATTTGCCAAGCATTTAGCACATAGTGAGTACTATAAAAATGCTAGCTGTTTTTTTTTATTATTTCCTATTTGTCCCATATGTAGCTTGATTTGTATATATCAGTT
Organism: Phalanger gymnotis; assembly: GCA_028646595.1. Taxonomy (NCBI): domain Eukaryota; kingdom Metazoa; phylum Chordata; class Mammalia; order Diprotodontia; family Phalangeridae; genus Phalanger; species Phalanger gymnotis. The sequence continues at coordinate 115,135,253 of CM053622.1, forward strand.
TGCGTGTTGTCTCCCCATTAGATTGTGCATTCTCTGAGGGCAAATATTGTCTTTTTCCCCCTTTTGTATACTTAGCATTTAGCACAGCGTCTGGCACGTAACAGACAGTTAATAAAAATAGATTGATTGATTACTGTTGTTATTATTATCTCAAGAACTGGCACCATGCTTATATTTTTATGTTGTTTATCCTTCGTTCTCAAAGAGGACCATGATATCAGGAAGGTGATGCCATGACTTGCAAGTAAATTGCATTTGAGTGAGGAAGGACTATGCTAAGTCACCTGCCTTACTTTCTCCTCTGGAGTCATCTGGGTCCAGCGGCAAGATATAGATCAGGATGACTGATGATGGTCCTGGAGGCAGTGGGAGACCTTGGCCTTCTTACTTCTGTGTCTTATTTAAAAAAAGAATAATTAGAGATATGTTTAAAAATGAACTCCATGTTCTCCACAGTTGAGAAAGCATTAATTTTCTTAAAGTTGGGGAAAGCAGGGCATCCAATTATTTCAAGAACTAAGAAATCCTTTGTTCTATGACTTTTTCAATGTATATATGGATTTTGTTTTTTGAATTACTTCTGTGCCATGTTCTATATTATATAAATAAAATAACCTCAACATTTCTTTGCTCAATTCAGTGTAGCTATAGAGTTTTCAGTCTCAAATAATTTTGTACTTCATATACCTATAACTTTCTATTTATTTTTTTTCTTTCAAAGACAGTTTCCATTTATTAAAGATCATATGCAATATCAAACAATAGTGAGATTATGATATAGATAAAGTACACTAAAAACGTTTCAGGAATCTAGGCCGATGGTTTGGAAGAGCTAGATTTTCATTTGAAGGCAGAGATGACAGCATGAAGTATTTTGTATTATGCTGCTTGTCCATCAAATCAAGACAATGAGACAAAAGCTGAGAGGATATTGACTTTTATTAGCAAGGACACTAGTGGAGATTAATGTGGCATAGTATCATGTTTTACTTAAAGTCATTTAGGTTTATGTAAAAGAGAAGAGAGATAAGACTTTTAAGATGACTGGAAATTTGTGATAAATGTCCTCTCCCATATCCACATGTCAAAAAAGAGGTAGATGTTTACTATATCCACTCACAGTGGATATGGGGTGGGGGAGGAGGGGAAGAGGGAGGGAGAGGAAATACTATTAATTATGGAGACTTGAACAATGTAAAACATAGCAATTGTTCATTTCTACAATTGGTAGATAAATTCATTCTATTAAATACTTACTAAATACTGATTCTATGCAGGGTACTCTTCTATGCATGCAGTATTCCAAGACAAAAATGAAACAGTATTTACCCTCAAGGAGTTTCCACAACTCAAATTCTATTGAAAGAGAAGCCTAGTTTGGCCAGAGCTGAGTGCTTGAGAGGAAGTCTAATGAGTATGAAAAAATGAGGTAGGGTTAGGATTTAAAGAATATTGAAAAGAAATAGAGAAGCTTATATTTTATTCCACAAGCAATGATAAATAACTGGAGTTTATTGAGTAGGGGGAAAGACATAATCAGATATATGTTTAAAGAAAATCTTTTCCCACAATAAATACAATTCTGCAGTTGTAAGAGCATCTAAAATATTTGCAAATATATTAAATATTTCCTAACCAATTATCTTCTTTATGTTGTTAATTTTCTTAGCAAAATTTTTAAAGCTTTGATTGAAGACTCATTGGGTCCACTCCTAAGATTATTGGATAGTATGTTAGATGAACAGATGGAAGAGACCTCAGAGGCCATTTAGTCCAACAATCTAATTTTATAGAGAATGAAATTGAAGACTAAGACATTTAAATGATTTGTCCAAGATCATGCAACAAATAAATGTAAGAAACGGGATTCAGATCCAGGTCTTGTAACCCTAAAGTCAGTGCTATTTTCCTAAAAATTCTGAATTAAGAAGTTCATAGTGTATTAATTGACAGGAAACAGTAAACATAAAGCAGGAGTGGTAATAGAGAGGATCGAAGACAGCACTGGTAATAGAGAAAAGGGAAGAAATTAGATTTAAGAGAAAGGTTGATTAACTGAAGCAAGGGGAGCAGTTAGAACAGGGGGTAATGAAGAGCCTTGAAACTACAAACTAGTAATTAGAATTTGTTGCTGAGATCAATAAGTAAGCATGGAGGGAGTGACACTTTCAAAGAGGTGAACAAGAAAGACGAAATATTTTTGTAGTAATTGTGAGGGGAGAGAGACTAGAGGCAAGAAATCAGTGGAGAGGAGATTGAGATTACCTAGCTCAGAGGTATTAATGGCTTGGAAAAGAAATATGAATGAATATAAAAACTTAGAAGATTTTAGGAATAACAGGATTCTCTATTAATTTGGGTTTAGAGACTGAAAGAGACTTAGACTATAACTCTTAAGTGTTATATATATACATATATATTTATGTATTCACGTATATATGACTAGTTCAATGGTTATAACAATTATAAGCCCCCACCCCAAATTAAATTTATTTTCAGTGAACTGTAATTTTTTTGAAAAGAATAATGATTCATAAAATCAAAATCAAAGTCAATATGGAAGCAGACAGAGGATGTGAATATTTCACATAATGTCAATAATTCACCCTCCCACAATGCTGTTAGTGTACCTCTTAGATACTCAAATGAATATGAATGGGAATAGAGGAGGATTGGTGCTGTAAGGCAGAATTGTGAATAATTATTAGTAATTTGAAATGAGACAGTTAAATAGGTTATGTCCATATAACATCAAGTCAAAATATAGAAATTCAACATAAACACCTGAAATATAGGAAATACTATTTTCATTATAACACTATAAAGCTAGTATATTGTCTCTTCTCCCTGCCCCTACCATGACCCCTCAAATTGAATTTTAAAAGCTGAATTGACTTAAGTGTTAATTTTGGTGCCACTTAGATAGTCTAAAGATTGTTGGGCAAGATCTTTTAAAATATATACATATATATATATATATATATATATACATTTAGTGAGGTGAGGTGATTTCATGGGAAAGCTGAAAAAAAATCCCATTTTTCTTGTATCCAGCTTTTGGATAACCATTACTGCATTACCTCATTACTACAATGTGTAAACAAAGGAATCATGTCTACCCTCAGATGCCAAAGTGTTAGGTTGCTTTAAAGATACTGATAGTTATGAAGTTGATAGAGAAAAGGCTGTTCCCAATGATGTGGAATAACATAGAATGTCCAAGCATGTCTGAGTACACCAGTGTCCAAGAAATAGCTACCTAGGGTCTTGGGGAAAAAAGGATATCCATGTTCAAGCATGTAGAGAAAGTCTGGAGAGTCAGGAAATGAACCCTGAGAGATGTTAAAACAAGGCTGGACTGAGTACTTTGCTTAAAATGGAGATCCTAGGAGGAATCAACCAATCAGAGGCAGCTGCCACAGGGGCAAAGTGACCTTCTAGGTTAAGGAGACTGAGGGCAGACTGAACTTCAGAGGAGAGAAGGCTGCTGTAGCGTGGCGGGAAAAGTCTAGAGAATTAGGAACAGAGCACAAGAAGAATGAAATGTAAGTGAAACCAGGTTTTTGTAACTTTAAGGATGGCTCTCTATTCACTATTCCATTTTATGTGGATTCTCCACTGAGAACTGGACTCATCTTTTCCCCAGTAACTCTTTCTCTTGACTTGCTAAGCATTATTCATGATAGAATCATGAACCCAATTTATCCATGCTGATGATCTCAATTCCATTTTTGAACAATGTGTCATAAGTATGTCTTCCTGCATCCAAAGGCCAGCTCTCTATCCACTGTGTCATACTGCCTCTCTTAGAGAGAGGATACTTATTTGCTGTTACTAGTTTATCTGTGAGAGGGAGAATTTTAAGGGGATTGTCACATTTCTATTTGAATTTCATAAATCTGATTTATATATATTCATCATATTCATCTCAGTCAGACAGAAGTCCTAGAAACATCAAATGAAGCCAAAAGGGAAAGAAATTGCAATAATATGTGTTAACTTTCAGTTAATGGAGATTTTTGTGCAGCCAACCAACTGACTGGATTTGTCAATTAACAAAGCTTTTGCAGTGCTGTAAAAATAAGCCCTATAGGATTCAATTATTAGGAGGAGAATTTTTTTTTCTTCTTAGCTCAATAGAAAAAAGGTCACTCATGACTCTTCTAATTGTGAAGAATTCTTCATGAACTAAATTAAACACTCAGAATATTTAGGGAATTTCTGCTTTCCATAATTATATCAGTAGACAAATGGAGCAAGAAGATATATTGTTCTCTGACATGAAAGGTAATAAAACATGAGCTTACTATAAAATGTGTAAGAACTCATTCTAGACAGTAAAAGCACAAAGAAGTCATGATTGGGGGGTTGTCCATTGTAATGAGCTGCACAGTTCCTCCAAAAAAACTGAAGTGTCATAAGCTATCTTTAAAATTATATATTCTTCTGCTATGCACTGAATACTAATACTTAACCTCTTGGGAATAACTACCCCCACATTCACTGATTGAAAGACATGTAGTAAAACAACTCCATGGTATAGCCTTTGAAACAGAATGGGTAATGCTCTGTTTAAATTAGTGATAGGTGAATCACAAAGCTTGGGGAGGTTCAGTTCGTTTTCCTTATTTGAACTTTCTTTGATCAAGAAATAAGGCTAGAACACATGTGAGAACAAGTTCTCTCAGGAGAAAGCTGGTACTTTTTTTTTCTTGTACTTTAGTTTTAAAACTGAGAGTTTTTTCCAAGAGTTTCACTACTGTACTTCCAAAAAAAAAAAAAAACCCTCCGAAACCAAACACCAAACCAACAACCAAACAAACCAAAACCAAAATGGGAGTCTGGAAACATGAAAGAAATACCTTTTAGTTGTTATGATAAAAGAATTTGTTTATATCCAGCCTGCCTTTTCATTCTGACTGCACAGTATTCTCATTCCAGAGCTCATGTTCCAGACAAGCTAGGCTAGTCACTTCTTATCTTAATCTGGACCGTTTCAGTGACTTTGATAATGACATCACCCATTCCCCATGCCTAGAATGTATTTCCTTAACACCCCTGCATCCGTATCCTCTTCCTTCATGGCCTAGCCAAGATACTACCTCCTGCGTAAGGCCCTCATTGATTACCACAGCTGAGGTTTAGCCCTTCTGCCTCATATTTTCTTGTGTAACTTTACATCAGGATGTAGTAATAAAGTACAAAATTTAAAATCAGAAATACCTGTATTCAAATCCTACCTCGGATACTTATTAGTTGTATGATCGTGGACAACCTACTTAGCCTATCATTTTCCTCATCTGTAAAATGAGAGGGTTTAACTAACTGACCTTAAAGATCTCTCTCAAATTGTATCTTGTATTTTACCTTAAGGGTGCACATCTCTTATCATATATTAGACTGTAAACTCTCTGAGGTCAGAAACTGTGCCATTTTCATCTTATATCTATTTTCTAGAACAGTGACTTGCAAGTGAAAAGGGCTTTCTAAATGTTTGCATTGAATTCAATATGGTGTTGGGCTTTTTCTCTTCTTATTGAGGTATTCCTAAAATAGCCTTAAAGATTAAGGAAATTGGGGCAGCTAGGTGGTGCAGTGAGTAGAGCACCGGCCCTGGAATCAGGAAGACCTGAGTTCAAATCCAGCCTCAGACACTTGACACACTTACTAGCTGTGTGACCTTGGGCAAGTCACTTAATCCCAATTTCCTGACTTCCCCCTTCAAATAAAAAAGATTAAAAAAATAGATTTAAAAAATATTAAAAGAAATCAACATTAGTTTTCTAAAAAAGATGAGAGCATTTCTAACTCACAAACACAAAAATAAAAATTTTGCCAATATGTAATGAATATATATGTATTTATTAATGTGTTCTTTATGCTGTATTTATCTTTTTGTCTACATCTAATTTTTCCATTAGAACTCATTTGGAGTAAGGATTATTAATTCCTTTTATTTATACGCCTCTGCCTAACACAGTATCTTGCATGTAGTAAGTGCTTAATAAATACTTATGACTTGATTGACTACGAAGCATGTTGGAAATTGTAAATCAAATTTTGTTTTCTTTTTTTAATAATTTCAGCATTCACTTCCACAAGATTTTGAGTTTTAAATTTTCTCCTGCTCCTCTTTCCCCCTCCTTCCCAAGATGGCATGCAATCTGATACAGGCTCTGCTTATATATTCATATTAAACATTTTCACGTTAGTCATGATGTAAAGAAGAATTAGAACTAATGGGAAGAACCACAAAAAAGAAGAAACAAAACAACAAAAGAAAGGGAGAGCAAGTAGTATGCTTCTATCTGTAGATGTGGATAGCATTTTCTATCATGAATGTTTTGGAGTTGTCTTAGATTGTTGCATTGCTGAGAAGAGTTAAGTCTATCAAAGTCAGTCACCACGCAATGTGGCTGTTACTGTGTACAATGTTCTGGTTCTGCTCATTTCACTCAGCATCAGTTTATATAAGTCTTTCCATGTTTTTCAAAGTCCACCATCATTTCTTATAGCACAACAGTATTCCATTACATTCATATACCACAACTTGTTCAGCCATTCCCCCATCAATGGACATCCCCTCAATTTCCAATTCTTGACCACCACAAAAAGAGCTGCTATAGATATTTTTGTACATGTGGGTCCTTTTCCTGTTTTTATGACCTCTTTGAGATGCCAACTTAGAAGTGGTATTGCTGGGTCAAAGGGTTTGCAGAGTTTTATAGCCCCAGATTTCATTTCCAAAAACATGAACAAGATGGTAGTTACCCAACTTCGTCCAAACAGTATAGAGTGCTTTCCAGTCTCCATAAAATAACATTTTCATGAAGAAATGTGTGAATATACTTTTTTGACTATAGTAATTAATTTATTCATAACTAAAGAGATGCAGTAATGACCACTTATTATCATTTTCATGGGTCTTTGGTAATTGTACCTTCAGGCCTATCAGTATTATTCCTTTTATTCTTTTTTTCATTCTATTCTCTTCATTTAATAAATTCATGATCTGCTTCTCCAGATTTGCTTTGGTTCCTACTTAATCACTTACCCACTGCTTTCTTCCCCTCTTGACCAAATCTCCATTAACTCTTATTGTGATTAGGTGAGCTACCAGGGACCGATATGGAAGGAAAGACCTAATAGCAACACCTATACAGTAAATATCAGAGGAAAATGTAATAGGAATTATCCTTGCTCTTATCTCTATATAATGGATAGTCATGAAAAAAGTGAAATGAAAATCACTCAATAGTAGTACTCCTATTTAAATAATACATTTTTAAAATATGTAAATGTCTGAGAAATTATAGTGCTGAAACAGTAAAAGTTTGATTAGCCAGAATCCTCAGGGGATGGTTAATTGAATTTTCTAATCAACTCAAGTTTAACCAGAAACCCCTTCCCCTCCCCCAACCATTTATTGAGAAACTTAAAATGTATGAACCAATTTCCTTGACTTATTAAGTAGTATGTAGTGATGGTAACTGATTTTTTTTATGTAGAATCTTGAAACGCATCAAGGTCATCATTTTGAATGTCATGTTCATTATATAGTATTGTAAGAATTGTTATGGGAATTTCTTATTTCCTTTTATTATTCAGGACCTAGGGCCATTCCTCCTGCAAATTTTGGTTAACTAAAAGTCTGTCATCTATAAATCTCAATGTCGCTTGAGTTCATGTGACAGGTAAATGGTGCCAAAACATATTTACCGCAATGTAGAAAGTATGGAATTTTTCATGGAATAAAAGCTTTAAGGGATGGTCAGGGCCATTTCTCCTAGTTGAGAGGTTATTGAGTTGACCAAAATCCATCCCCATAGTATGTGACAATTTCCTTAAACTTTTAAACATTCCTTAGATAAAAAGAGGAAGAATCTCAACTGTTCCTGATGCCTTGGTGACATGCAAATCTTCCTCCTTGATCAGCCTATTGTGAACCCTATAAATGTAGTTTAATCTGTAACCTAAATTCATTTACCTATAGAGTTTGTTCGAAAAGGTTTGTTTCGTTAGGGGATTTAAGAGACTATTATTCCATTTTAACTAAGTTTGTTTAACTTTTGTAACATTAAAGGAAGTATGGGATTTTGAATCTACCTTCTCCAACTTTTATGGCCCAGGTGGGATATACAAGATTGCAATATGTAAAAGAATTCTTTCTCTGTCACGCTGACCTAATTTTGCCTATAAGAGGGCTTAAGAGAATCCTTATGGTGTTTCAAGTTATCTCTGAGATCTAGATCTATGATAGAGCACAATAATAAAACCTAGGTTTTTGCCTCTAAAATTTCTGTGTTGTGGTAAATATATTTTGGCAGCAGTTACATACCACCATGACTGAGAGAGAAGATATTTCTCCTGTAACAGAATGTTGACATGGGACATGATTTGAAGTATGTTTTGGACCAGATTCCCTATCCACCCAAAATATCACTCCCCTCATCAGTAAATGAACCATTAATAATATTGTAGTCATTAATATCTTTAAGGCGTGTTCCTACATTGTTGGTACATTGTATTTAAATGTAAATACCCAGGGAAAAGAGTATTAATACTTCCATAAACTAACACCCCAGTTGCCAGCTAATATTTTAGTATCAATTAATAGTTTAGTCATCAGTTGACAATTTAGGAGGGATTTATTGACTGCTACTAAGACTGTCGCAAAAGGGACACAAGTTAGTGTCCTAGGTGGTAGCGTGGAAGGAAACCAGGCAATAAGGATTTAATAAATACATTTACTATGTGCCCGGTACTTTGTTAAACATTGAGAACAGAAATAAACAATTGAGAATAGAAAATAGAAATAGTTGCTGCCCTCAAGAAGCTGATAAAAGAAGACAACACCAAAAAAGGAATAGAAAAAGAGAAGGAGAGTTGAAGTATTTCTGAGGGAAGGTGGGAAAGTCTGTAGAGTCAAAAGTATAGCAAGGAGAGGAATAAATCATAGATGACCTAGGAACCATTTCCAAAGTACAGATCCCCTAGAAGGTACCTACCAGTGAAGAAAGAGTAGGCATCCCTGGTGACTGAAGGATGGATTGGTGGTATTTTTCAGGATCCAAGAGAATAAGAGGAATCTATTATGAAGTGTCTTCAAGCATGTGAAGGGCTGTCAGGAGCAGGGTGAATTGGGGTGGGGTCTGGGAGAGGTAGGGTGTGGGAAGATTAAACTTTTTCTGCTTGATCTCAGAGAACAGAAAGAAGAGCAGTGGATGAAATTTCCACAGAGGCAGGATTAATAAAAAGAAAATTTTCCCAAGAATCAGAGTAATTTCAAAGTGGAATGTATGAACTCAGAAGGCCATGTGTTCACCTTCTTTGGAGGACCAAGCAGAAGCTGAATGACTGTGTGTAGCAAGATAGTCTTTGACGTTCCATAGATATCTGATATTACATCAAAGCCAAAAAGGAAAAAAAACAGATAACTATTTTGGAAAGAAAATATTTAGTAAACATGTCAAATAACTGCTTCTGCACTCAACCTTGTTTGTGTCATGGATCCCTTGATCAATCTGGTAAAACTTCCGGACCTTATCTCTGAATAATGTTTTTAAATGTATAAAATAAAATACATAGGATGATAAAAGAAAGCAGTTATATTGAAATACAATTATATATGCATATGTGTGTTATATGTACATGTATATGTATATATGTATAGGTATATGTCCATATGTATACGTACATACACACATATGTTTAAGTTCACAGAACCCCCATTAAGACCCTACTAGATACAGATGTGAAAGGGTAAAAAGAAGAGATTCCATTGCATGGAAACCAGACATTAACTTCTGACTATTTTTTTAATCTAAATCTCACTTCTATTTTGTTTTTCTGTAGTTTCCTTTTTTCTCTTAAAAGTAGATAGTCTAAAAACAAACCAACCCAATTCTAGTTAACTCACTGTTCTAAATTATTTGGTATCATTAGAGTCACTCTGCCTTAACAAGGTAGACTTTATGTGGATACATAAAGCAGACATAAGTATAGGCTGACTTCAATGAATTTATTTTGCAGTGCATTTATCTAACTGCCAAGTTCATCAGTATAGAGAATTATTGTCTATCAATATATATCTACCATTCCAGACATTTTTTGCACCTTATAGTCTTAGAAAATTGCCTGGGTCACTGACAAGTTCAGTGATTTGCTCAGGGACACACATCTGGTATGTGCCAGAAGTCAGACTTGATCCTCTTTCTTCCTGACGCTGAGGCCAGCTCTCTATCTACCATACAATGAGAAAGAAAAATAGATAAATAACAGATGAATTAATAGAGAAATTATTAAATATTTACTATGTACCAAGCAATATGTTAAACTCTGGAGATATAAATACATGCAAGTGAAATGGTCTCCATCCTCAAGTAGCTTATATTCTAATGGGCAAAACAACACAATAAGGAGTGGTTAAAAGGGGTAGGAAAGAGATAAGAAAGGGAGGATGATGAAAGAGACAATGGATTAAGAGAGGCAGTAGTCAGAAGCAAAACAGCCTTTTGAGGAGGGACAGGATAAAAAGAGAGAGAAGGATAAACAGAAGGGAATAGGATGGAAGAAAATACAAAAATAGTAATCATAAATGACTGTGAATGTGAATGGGTTAATCTCACTCAAAAAACAGAAGCAGATAGCAAAATGGATTAGAAACAAAATCTAACAATATGTTGTTTACAAGAGACACACTTGAACAAGAAAGACATACACAGAGTTAAAATGTAGGGTTGAAGCGGAATCCATTATACTTATTATTATCATTATTATCAAAGCAAAATAAACCCAATTTAAAGAGATAATCAGGGAAAATATATTTTGATAAGAATAAGCCTAGTTTAAAGAGATAATCAGGGAAAATATACTTTAATAAAGAAATTTGCAGCAAGTTTCTCTGATAAAGCCTTTTTCCACAAATATATAGGGAACTGAGTCAAATTTATAAAAATATGAGCCACTACCCAGTGAATAAATGGTCAAAAGATAAAAACAGTCAGTTTTCAGAAAAAGAAATGAAAGTTATTTACAGTCATAAAGATGTTCTAAATCACTATTGATTAGAGAAAGGTAAATTAAAACAACTTTGAAGTACCACCTCATGCCTATCAGAAATGACAAATCCTAAAAGGGATGAGGGAAAAAAAAAAGGTACACTAATAAATTGTTGGTGAAGTTGTGAACTGGTCTGACCATTCTAGAGAACAACTTGGAACTATGTCGAAAGGGCTATAAAACTATGCATTTGCATTGATCCAGCAATACCACTACTAGGTCTATAGCCCAAAAAGATCAAAGAAAAAGGAAATGGATGTATACGTGCAGAAAATATTCATAGCAGCTCTTTTTTTGTGGTGACAAATAATTGATGGGGAATTTTTCATCAATTGGGGAATGATTGAACAAATTGTAGCATATGATTGTGATGGAGTACCATTGTGCTATAATAAATATGGGAGGAGTGCTTTCAGAAAAACAACAACAACATGGCAAGATTTACATGAATTAATGCAAAGTGAAGTGAGAAGAACCAGGACATCATTGTGCATAGTTACAGCAATATTGTAATGATGATAACTGTAAAAGACTCAGTTACTCTTATCAGTACAACAATCTGAGACAATTCCAAAGGACTCATGATGAAAAAGTGCTATTGTATCAGTAAAGTAAGATTCATGACCTTGAAGATGACCATGAACATGCCTGTAGAGTTTGGAATCACAACATATAAGAGATTCTCTAGGTAGAAGGCAGGGGAAGTATAGCATTTATTTGGATGCCAGAGGATCAAATCCCAGAACCAATAACCCCAATTTGATATAGCAATAATTGTGTTCCAAAACCAGTAAATTCACCTTAATGTAACCACGAGATTATGACACAATATCACAGCAAGGAACCAAGTCATCCTATAACCTTCCCTCCTGCTGGGGCCTCCCCATAAACACTCAGAATCCCAACTGTCTGCTTGCCTGCATTCTCTCCCCACTCAGTTCTCTGGTGTCCAAGGCTCCCTGGTTTCCACTCTCTGCTCCACACTCCCTCTGCAGCTCTGTTGTCTCAGACTTCTTACTTCTCCCACTTGGGCTGAATTCTGACCTTATAATGGCTACCTTCTGGGTATATGTTTATGTACATAGATAGATATAGATATACGTACTCTTTTTAGGGCCCAAGGGCTTCATGCCCGATCAGCAAGAGTGTAGGCCTGGGGCTTAACACATAGTAAGTAAAGGGTGTAGGCCTGCCTACAAACAAACTTCTACTCAAGTTTCCATTAACTGGCCTCACCCGAGGCCAATTGAATGGGTGGGGGAAAGATCTTTAATCACTGATTGGCATCACAGGTATCTACTTCCAGAGAGAGAGGTGATGAAATCTGAGTTCAAATTGAAGTATAATTTTCTTGCTTTATTTTTTTTTTGTGATATGGCTAATATGGAAATGTATTTTGCATGATTTCACTTGCACAAATAATATCATTTTTTTTGCCTTTTCAGTGGATGGAGGAGGGGTGGAATGGAGGGAGAGAATTTGGAGCTCAAGATTTTAAAGAAAAGAATGTCTAAAATATACAAATAAAAATTGAAAATTCTTTTTTAAAGCTAAGGAATGTGTGTATATTGAAAACAGTATGGTATAGAGATGGCCGGGAGTTGGGCTATAAGTCCTGAGTCCCAGGACACCTGAGTAAAACAAGGCAGAATGTCACTCATCTGATCAAATAAGCCTGAGAGGATAAGAAGAGACCAAGATTTCACAGGAGCTGGGAAATGAAGTCAGATCAACATGGTAGGGTTATGGACAGTAAGTGGAATAGAGGGCCTGGACCCTCTATCCATTGTGCCATGTTATCTCTCCATCTCACAAATATAATTTTTAAGTGGTTTAATTCTTCTCATTCAATAACATTTCCAACCTTCCAATTATAGTTGCCCTACATCCCTCCCCAGTAAACAACTCACCTCCAGTGGCCTTTAACTATTTTCTTATGTAGACTTTATGTGTGCTTTGGTTATTTGGCAGATGCTTCACTGTAATGATAAAGAAAAATGACTTTGAAATGTTCCTGATTAATGTGCCCATCACCCCTTCAGAATCTCTCTAAAGGCCTTTTTGAGGGTTTTTCCTGGTCCCTTAATTTTAGTGGAATGTATGGGCTGCTGCTGTGATACCTGGGACTTACACAGGCCAGTATAACAGTGTCTCAAACATTTACTGTAGTGGGGAGCTTGTTTCTGGTTAATTGGGGATTTACTATATTTATACTCCTCCTACTTTTCAGGACCCAAATAATAGAAAATCATTCTGCTGGAAAAGTATGCTTAAAAACAAAACAAAATACATACCACCACTGAATTCAAGGGAGTGTTACAAATAAATCTTACTAGGTATGAAAATTCAAGGAAGTATTCTGATACTTTACAAGACAAAAGGAATGAAAAAGCCGAACTCTATTAGAAACACCAATTTATTCAACTGATCTCAGTCCAGAAGTCATTGTAAAACAATCAGGATAATTACAATTTCTCAGGAAACTGCTGCCTTGTCAATCTTCAATGTATTTTGAAATAGTAACAGATTGCTGGTTTGTTTCTCATTTTAGGTGAAAAAAAAAACATTTTTATAAATCTTTTGCTATCCCATGATTTTTTTTTTTGCATTGTGAATTCATGTATACATGAATCTATTTACTCCATGACACCATAACAGAGAGGGCCAAAACATTGGGGTACTCCTTGTCTCCCAACAACAGGGTCATACTAGGCTTTGAATATCCCTGAAACCAAAGTGATGAAAACATTTCTCTAGAAAAGTTGATTCAGGCTTTTAGAAATGCTAAAGTAGGGGGGAATGGAGACAAAATGGTGGCTGGAAAACAGGGACTAGGGTAAGCTCCCCTCCAAGTCCCTCCAAAAACCTATAAGAAATGGCTCTGAACCAATTCTAGAACTGCAGAACCCACAAAATGGCAGAGGGAAGCAGGGCTCCAGCCCAGGACAGCCTGGATGGTCTCTGGGTAAGGTCTATCCCACAAGGAGCTGAGCAGAGTAGAGCACAGCCCAGCATGGGCGGCGCACACCAACCAGACCAGGAGCCAGGCAGAATGTGCCCTAGCGCCTTGAATCAGTGAGCTGTGGCAGTTACCAGACTTCTCAACCCACAAACACCAAAGACAACAGAGAAAGTTAGTGGGAAAAGCTGCTGGGGCCAGGGAGTTTGCGGTTAGGCCACCGCCAAGGGGGCAGCAGAGGTGGGGCAGCTACAGAACTACAGCTGCAGTTGCTTCCTGCCTCAGGCGCACCTGGTGGAAGGAATTAAGTGGCAAATCAGAGCAGGAGTGAAGAGCCTGCTGAAGGTCTAAGTCCAGTCAGGGTTGGGGGTTCTTGCAGAAGGAGGAGTGCTGGTGTGTCAGAGCTGGCTCATCCCCCGGAGCTTGGAACATAGAACTCTGTACTCTACAAGCAGTCATACACCACTGAAAAACTCAAGGGTCAAGTAAGTTGGCTGGGAACATGGCCAGGCAGCAAAAACGCACCCAGATTCAGTCTCAGACCCTGGTATCTTTCTTTGGTGACAAAGAAGACCAAAACATACAGCCAGAAGAAATCAACAAAGTCAAAGAGCCTACAACAAAAGCCTCCAAGAAAAACATGAACTGGTCTCAGGCCATGGAAGAGCTCAAAAAGGATTTTGAAAAGCAAGTTAGAGAAGTAGAGGAAAAATTGGGCCTCAAATTGATCCCAAAAAGAAATCTAGGAATATTGTCACCAAATTCCAGAGCTCCCAGGTCAAGGAGAAAATACTGCAAGCAGCCAGAAAGAAACAATTTGAGTATTGTGGAAACACAATCAGAATAACCCAAGATCTAGCAGCTTCTACATTAAGAGATCAAAGGGCTTGGAGCACGATATTCCAGACATCAATGGAGCTAGGATTAAAACCAAGAAGCACCTACCCAACAAAACTGAGTATCATGCTCCAAGGCAAAATATGGATTTTCAATAAACTAGAGGACTTTCAAGCTTTCTCAGTGAAAAGACCATAGCTGAATAGAAAATTTGACTTCCAAACACAAGAATCAGGAGAAGCATGAAAAGGTAATCAAGAAAAAGAACAAGAAAAAGAAATCATAAGGGACTTACTAAAGTTGAACTGTTTACATTCCTACATGGAAAGATGATGTGTATGATTCATGAGACCTCAGTATTAGGGTAGCTGAAGGGAATATGCATATATATATATATATATATGTTTATGTATATATATGTATAGGTGAGTGTGTATGTATATATGTGTATATATATATATATATATACAGAGAGAGAGAGAGAGAGACAGCAGGCACAGGGTGAGTTGAAGATGAAGGGAAGATATCTTAAAGAAATAATATCAAATTAAGGGATGAGAGGAATATATTGAGAGAGGGAGATAGGGAGAGATAGAATGGGGCAAATTATCTCGCATAAAAGTGGCAAGAAAAAGCAGATCTGTAGGAAGAGAAGAGAAGGCAGGTGAGGGGGAATGAGTGAATCTTGCTCTCATCAGATTTGACCTGAGGAGGGAATACCAAACATACTTAGCTGGGTATCTTACCCCACAGGAAAGAAGGAGGAAGAAGATAAAAAAGGGAGGATGATAGAAGGGAGGGCAGATGGGGGTGGAGGTAATCAAAAACAAACACTTTTGAAAAGGACAGTGTCAAGGGAGAAAATTCAATAAGAGGGGATTGGTTAGGAAGAAGCAAAAAATAGTTAGTCTTCTACAACATGAGTATTGTAGAAGGGTTTTACATAATGATATGCATGTGGCCCATGTTGAAT
>CM053622.1:115151582-115200563 GCA_028646595.1 Phalanger gymnotis
AAGGGAGGGCAGACTGGAGAACAGGGCAACCAGAATATACGCCATCTTGGAGTGGGCAGGAGGGTAGAAATGGGGAGAAAATTTGTAATTCAAACTCTTGTGAAAATCAATGCTGAAAACTAAATATATTAAATAAATTTAAAAAAAAAAGAAAAGTTGATTCAGGTTCTAGTACCTAATTTGACCAGAGCTGAAACATTGAAAGTAAATTAGGTACTATGGGGATACAAATCAACTTTCATTGGGGATAATTCAGCTTTCCAAAATCTTGGACCTTTCTGGACTTAGTCAATGGTCCTGCCAAAAAAGTCTCATTTTGTTTCAGAGGATTCTAATGGGAGAAGGAGTGGCAAAGAGAATTGATTGTTAAGTAACTTTGTAAGTGGACATTTGAGTCAAAGGAAAACCCAGAATTTTTCATGAGAAATCTCTCAAAAACCACCAAAAGTCCTCAGACTAGTCAATTTAGCTCACCAAAATTCTTCCTCTTGAACAGAATATTCTCTATTTCTTTGGGTCTCAATCTGTGTCTTCATTAATGCAGAGAATTCCTAGTTAACTCCCCTAATTCACACAGTTCATTCATGCAGTTAGGGATGTAACTTTCCCAAGGCCAAATATAATAATAAATAATAATAATAAGTAAGATTTATGTAATACTATGTTTCAGGCATTGCACTGAGCATTTTACAATTATTCTCTCATTTGCTCCTTACAACAACCCTGGGAAGTAGGAGATATTAGTCTTTACATTTTACCAATGAGGAAACT
Organism: Phalanger gymnotis; assembly: GCA_028646595.1. NCBI lineage: Eukaryota > Metazoa > Chordata > Mammalia > Diprotodontia > Phalangeridae > Phalanger > Phalanger gymnotis. The sequence continues at coordinate 115,152,354 of CM053622.1, forward strand.
GAGGCAAAGAAAAGTTAAATGACTTGTCCAGGGTAAGACAGCTAGTAAGTGTCTAAGGCTGGATTTGATCTTAGATATTCTTGATTCTAGGCCTAGTGCTTTATCCACTGCACCACCTACCTGCCTCTTATGTTATTATAATGTTAGTAGTCGTCAATACAGGGTTGGCATACTGTGTTTGTTTCTCTGGGGTTCCAAGTAAATAGGGCAATGGACTTTGATACTGAAGGTCAAAGAGTTGTCTTAGATCTTGATTTACTCCTAATTTCCTTTGTCTTCAAATAAGCAAATATCTTTGTTGAATACTAGGAGTTGCCCTGCTGCAAAAGGCAAATATAGTTCCCTAAGGCTAAGTCATGCACTGGCTACCAACTTAATACCCTTCAAAGATTTTTCCCAAGTAGGGGAGAGAATTTCAAAGAGGCCTTTGACATGAGCCCCAGATTATGCTTGGGTAATACTACGAAATGATTAGTAATGGGGTTAATAAAAATACCCATTTTCTAGTTGAGACTATCAGGAGACACTTGAGAGCCTTTATTTATCAATGTTCCATCTACAGTTCAAGATGAGAACTATTCCTGATTTCTTGATTTCCACAACTTTGTCTTCAGGTACTCAAACCCAATGACTACCTAAACTCAAGAGCATCCTTGTTTTCAACCTGGTAGTGTTTGAGGAAGATAACCTGTTTTCAAAGACCAGCTCTGCCCCTTAGTAGCTCTTTTATCCTGGACAAGTTTCCTAATCTCTCTGGGCCTTAGTTTCATCATCTATAAAATGGGTATGGTGGTAATAGACAAGTTTGGACAAAGGGAGTGTTTGGTAGGGGGGGCAATAAGTTCAGTTTTGGATATATAGAGTAGATGGAAGATTCAGTTTGAGATATTGACTAGGCAGTCAGAGATGTGAGAATGAAGATCACAAGAGAGGTTAGAGTTGGATAAATAGACCTGCAACTTACCTGACTAAAGATGCTAATTAAAATCATTGGAGCAGATGAGAACACCAAAAAATGGTAAAATAGAAAAGAAGAGGTCTCAGGACAGATTCTTGAATTATGACTATCAGCCATGGCTCTTTGGGAGAGGGAAGAGGAGGGATACAGGGAAAGTCTAAGCAATGTTAAAACAAAAGATACCAATAAAAATCTCTTAAAAGTACTATAATTAACAAAACTGGGTATTTTAAAGATCATTGAACCTAACAATCTGCACCTGAATTTAAACCTAGGGTAGATTTCCAATATTAATGTCCTTTTTTGGAGTATACTATACTGTCTTTAGGAAGGGTACCAATCCCTGGATCTTTCCTTATCCAGGCAGTCATGTGAGCATTTTTACTACATGGAGGAAATTCTTAGGACCATAGACTTACAAAGTAAAAGGATCCTAGAAGTTATCTAGTTTATGGAAGAGGAAACTGAGGACTGGGGACTCATCTAAGGTTGTATTTAGTAAGTAGAAGAGTAGAGAACTCAAATGTGCTGAGTCCAAATTCAAAATTTTTCCCACTGTACTTCACAGATCTCATGTTGCCATTCCTCTCACATAATATTTAATTTGTACTCCAATTATATCCATATTTATAATTTATTATTGTGCATTATATTTATTTTTATATGCATAATTTCCCACTCTTTCACTGAAATGAAGACATCAAAAGCATGGAAAATATCTCCAGCCTAACACTGCTAAATTTTTTTTTTTATCTAAGAGAACATCATTTACAAACTCATAGACCATACCTTTCTCCTGTATACAAAATTTTATTACCATAATCTATACACTCTTCTTGGACATCCTTGATGGTGACATCAGAAGAGAACAAACAGACTTTCATAAGTGACTTTTCACGATAGATCTTGTCTTTGTCATCTCACAATTGACAAAGTTCTAGAGACTATAAGCTCCTACTGTGCTCCCTCCTCACTCCAATTTGTAGTTTCCCTAGCTTCCTTCAATACTCAGAATGTCTCATCTTTGTAGGAGGCCTTTTCCAGTCCCCCCAGCTCCTAATCCTTTAAGACGAATTTCAGTCTACTTTGTAAATATCTTGTATGTACTTAGTTTTTATGTCTTTTATCCTCAGAATTATAACCTTTGTGGACAGGGATTGTTTTTGCCTTTCTTTCCCCAGCACTTAACACAGGGCCTGATACCTAGTAAGTGCTTAATAAATACTTCTTGACTTGACTAAAACAAAATAGTACCTTAAAGACTTTTACTCCACAAATTATCTCCCATGAACATGTCACAATGTTCCTTAAAATGTATGAGAACAAGGAAAACCTTGTTTGAAGATTATCTGAGCAATTGTGTTAAGTGAGGAATAAAGCGGGGGAACATGTTCACCAGTGATGCCACTATCAAGGAGGAGATCCCATACAGAGTACAAATCAAGGCGTGATTACCTATAGAGAGCAAAGTCTTCTGTTTTCTGATAAGCTGTGAAAATTACAAAAATCTAGAAATATTTCAGTCTCCTAAATTATACCTACAATCATTCAAAAGAATTTGGCCAACAGCCCAAAAAGAAAAAAAATGCATGGAGAATGCTTATAGACTATCATCAAATAAATTTGAATAGAGAATCTATAAAGTTCATCCCTCAGCATACGTGTGCATTTGTATATCTTGGACAGACAGTGAATGAGTTGGCCAAGAACTGAGCAGAGGAGAAGAGTACAGTGGATTTGGTAAACTGCTGATTTTTTCAATTGACCTTAAGCTTCTCCCCAAAACAAAGGCTCATCATTTTGTTAATAGAATTCCTCCAGTGTGGTTCTATAGTAAATCATGAAACAGCGGGGATAAAATTGTCCAACCTACAATAAAAAAGACTGAGGTAGAGCTCCAAGTCAATGACAGTTTATTAAAGGTTCCATGGTCCCCTCTAATGAAGTGTTCTTCATTCTTCCTCATGATCTGAGATGCCCCTTTCTTTAAAAGCCTTATTTTTATATAGTTTGGTGCCAGATTTGATAACTGGACATTCTAAAGAGGCCACACAAAGTACAAAATTCTGTTGCTTAGTAGATCTTGCTTCGTGGGCCAAAAAATGATGTATTAGCTAGAAACAGCATGTCAGTGGTAGGTTCTTGGATTGGGTGAAGCATGGGGCATCTCCAATGACTAAGTGGTCATGTTGGACAAATGAAAATGGTCCATAGGTACAACAATAAAGCAGGGTGAGACTTTTCGCTGTTTTTTGTTTTGGAGTGCTTCTCAGCACTAAAGTAATCGAGTGCCTTTGAGTCTTGCCTTTGTTTCAATCAAGAGTCTTTGATTGAATTGGGAATCTTTGATGACCTCATTAAGTCATGGAAAGGCCTGGGTGTAGTAGGAAGGCCGAATTTATGATCTCAAAAAGGATCATACAAGTATCTGAATGGTTCGAAATTGTTGGGTATACAGAATTCTCCAAGCAGAAGGCATCAAAAAATTTATTCACGGCCCAGAGCAACAAATTAGCGAACCAACCTCCCCATTCCAGTATTGTGAACACAAGCCTCCAGGCCCAGTAGGCCCGCCTCACAAGAGTAGCCAGGAGGCCACAGAAAAATAAGATGGCATAAATCATATTCACTGGCCTCAAGTCCTCCTCGCTTGAACTCCTGGGTCCACACAGGGGTCGGCTCTGCTTCGGATTTTTTTTCCAGCTGTAGTTTCTCACCTCTCCTCGCAGCCAAGCCTCTGGCGTTCTCAAGTCCCACCTCAATGACTAGAGACCAGAGTCCAGAGACCCATTGGTGCCCAAGTTGGCCCCTCTTAAGTTATTAATCTACGCCCACACAGGTTTCACCTCTGATAGGGCTTTGGGCCTGGGGCTTAGCATTTAACAGGTGAAAGTACTTTCACCATAAACAAAAGCCAAACTCCTCAAGGGCACCCGTTAAACTAAGCCCATTTTGCCTTACTGGCACACTAGGTCACATGGGTTTGAGTCATATGGTTGTGACTGCCTCTGGCCCTGAAGAAGTGTATATATACTGTGAGGTTAGCATTTTGCTTGGGGGCTCACCCACTGGAGGAGTGTTCCTGTGATTTGGCCAGATGAGACTCTGAGTAGCCATTAAGGAGTCCCCCAGCTTTGAAAACCCAGATCTTGGTGCTTCTCTCTCTGGTAACTATGTACATATAGCCATGGTCAGACAAAAGCCTGCCTTTGATTTGTGCTATTTTCTCTGTAATTGTATTTGCTCTGAAGTTCAGGGTACTGACTTTCCTCCTGAACTAAGGGAATGATATGCGTATGTTTAATTAAAGCGAGATTGTAAACCCCTTAAAGTTACTTTCCTTAGAAAAGCAAATAAAAGAACCTGTGCTAGCAGCCCCCTCTATGTGCTGGTGTTATTAGCCTTACACCTCCACAGCAGCTGCAAGCAGCATTGTTGTTACACCATGTCATTGAGTCACCTCCACCACACTGGGTTTAGTCATTATAACAAAGAAAAACAAGTGGGAACAGTTCTAGTTAGCTTCCTATGATCAAAAAAGTGAATTTACAATCCGCAACTCACAGCTCTGGGGTGTAATATAATCATTACCCCTATGAAATCATATTAAATTGAATAATACCGAGTGGAATAGAGTAGGGTTCCAAATGAATTATTTCTAACAAAACATTACAGTCTCTTAAGAACTGAAATTGAAGATCATCAATTGGGCAACAGAAAGAATTATGGTGGGCAGGTGCGGGTTACAACACACTGTAAACAAATAATTAAAAAGGGTAAAAGGCATAAAAGACGTCAGCCAAGAAATGTGTGAGTGAAACAAAAGATAGATTAGTTACATGGCAAGAGCAAGGGATCACAGATGGACAGCTCATGTGCACAGTCAATAGCTTAAAATGTCAACAGAAATTCTCTAAATCATGAAAGAAATTCATGGGAGAATATGGACAATAGTTCCAAAGGATGGGCAGGCAAGGTGGAATCACTCTGTATCAATGGTGTCAAGACACACGTCATTGAGTTACTAGATCCCTTTGAAACATCTTCTCCAGGAGAATGTAAGATTCTTGTCCAGTGCCTTGGGCAGAGTAGGTGTCACTGCTCTTCTTTTGTTCTCTACATTTTTCAAAGATAAACAATAATGGTTAATGATAACATTTATGTGTATTTTTTTTTCATTTTTCCTGGGATAGACATGGTAACTCATATTTGGAAAACAATGAAGTGCTCTCTCTATTTTGCTACATATTATGTATTGCAATTCTTCATTAGCCATTTTATTCTATCCTTTTTGATCTGGGAATTCCAATCCTTGGGGGGGGGGGGCAATGATCAGAGTTGAATAGCTCTGCTTTTCTCTCTGTCTCTCTCTCTCTGTCTCTCTCTCATTCTCTCAGTCTCAGTCTCTCTCTCTCTCTCTCTCTCTCTCTCTCTCTCTCTCTCTTTCATCTGTTATCTGTCAAATTTATAAGAATAGAAGTCATTCCCCAATTGATAAATGGTCAAAGGATATGAACAGTTTTCAGATAAAGGAATTAAAGCTATCTATAGTCACATGAAAAAATGCTTGAAATCACTATTGATTAGAGAAATGCAAATTAAAACAACTCTCAGGTACCACATCACACCTATCAGATTGGCTTACATGATTCTATTAGTAAAGGGACCTCCGAGGTAAGAAAACTACCCTTACCAATGTAGGTTAGCATGTTTTCTGCAAATTATAGTCTTAGTTACCAGAGTCAGGACTTGAGCTCACAGCTTTTGGGTCCTTATGTAGATTCTTTCCTATAGGTACAATGACTCTCATATCCTATACATATGTTTTAAAAATCCAAGCTATGAAGTCACATTAGTCCTTAGAGATACTTCTTTTTTGACCTCATAATTTGTGTTCTTACTGCCATCATTTCATTCTTGAAAGCCTTCCCCCATAAATCTTATGATGACCTTCCTTTTAGAATATTAGGCTATAGGATGCTATTTAGCTTTTCTCTGAAATCTTTGATTACTGTGAAGTTGTAGGTGATCTGTTTCTTATTATCTTTATGATGTCAGTAGTTTGTGACCTCTTCTAGCCTAGGGATGCGATCACTGATACCATAATTATTATGTCACCTGTACTTGTGGAAGATCATTGTCATTTGCTGAAGCCCTACTGTTCTATATTTGCTTCTGGAAAGTGGTTTCCTGTTGGTGAAGTCATCAGAAGGTCAGTGGACTTGAGCTCACAAACTCCTGTATGAGGTACAATGAACCGAAACCCCACATTTACTGAAAAATGGGTAGTAATAGAATGGGGGGTCAGCCACCTGTGAAACTGTTCCTCATAAATATCTGTTGAATTTTATTATATAAAGAAGCAACTTAAGTGAATAAAGCTATTGAAAAGAAAATGCAGTCATTTTCATCAAATAGAACAACGATTTATCATCAATTGGATAAAATTGGTAGTAACAGCACTTAATAAATGCTTTTTGTTGATTCATTCAATCCAGCAGGAATATATTAACACCTACTATGAAGCCTGGTAGAAAGAGGGCTGACCAAGGAGAAAGAAACTTGATTCAAATCATACCTCTGAAACCTACTAGCTGTTTAACTCTGGTCAAGACACTTAACCTGCAAGAGGTGATTCTCTAAGACTATAAAGTACAGATGAGTTACCTATCTTCATCAAAGGAGGAAATTTCCATGTATGAAATTTGTGATCAAAATAGATGTTTGGGACCCAAATTAACGAAAGTAATATCTAAAGTTTAAAACTAGTAAAACTATATATTCAAAGTGAATAAAAATTTTAATGTAACTTTCATTTTACAATTTATGAGTTCATATGTATAGGGTGAGGTGGTGCAGGATGGATGACATCTCTCAATTTTCTATTAGGTGGTGAAGTTTATAGAGTGAGGGACTTGGAGTCAGGAAGACTTGAGTTAAAATTCTGCCTTTTATGTTTACTAATTGCATACTCTTGTTAACGTCTCTTTGCCTCGGTTTCTTCATCCGCAAAATGGGAATAATAAAAGCATCTATCTCACATATCTCTTCTAAGGATCAAATGAGCTAGCATATATAAATCTCTTTGCAAATATTTAATTGCTATGAAAAGTACTTAAAGCTAGCACCAACATGCTAGCTTCATGACTACCTGGGGAAACATGGTAAATGTTTGTACTGGGTCTAGAAAAAAAAAATCTAATGCTTAGAAATCCTTGAGCTACTCTTTTCTTTTTTCTACATTCTGAAAATCTTCCTTATTTCCCTGAATTGTGAGTATCCCCTTCGATAAAGCTTTTTTGCTGTACTTTCTTATAGACAATAGGAAAATCAAAGATTTTCAAAATTTTCAAATCATTTATTTGAGAATGGCAAGAATATGTGCACTTGCATGGAAATCACTCCTCTTTCACGATGGCAGCCTATAGAATATTCCCCTAATCCTGTAGTTCTATTCAGTTATCAATGTTGATCCTGTCATTGAACTACAATTTAAAAATAATTCACAACACTTGACATATATTCTATCTTTTCCACATTATATAAAATGATAGATTCTGATAGTAAGGATTTTAGAAGTCAACTAGACTTCCTTCAGATAAGTGTGTAAGAAATGGAAGTTTTGTTTTCTTCTATTTTAGTGCATACCCTGGGTGATGATAGAGAGTTATGGAATCTGATTACTGACATGGATGTTAGAGGTCACCTAGGTTAACCTCCCAATAATTCTGGAATCCTTTCAATTATATATTTTAGAGCAGATTATTCAGCCTCTGCTTGGACACTTAATTATGGGGAAATAATTTTCTTTCAAGGCAGACCAATTGATTTATTAACAATTTACTTTGTTAGAAAACTCTTCTTTATGTTGACTTGAAATATGCCTTCTTGTAATGTCTAACTAGCAAGTCAGTATGATATAGTGAATATTAAAGCTTGCATTATGACAGGACGACCTGAGTTTAAATCCTGCTTTTGAGACTTTGAGCAAGTCATTTAATTCCTTGAAAATATAATTTGCAGAGAAGATACTTTCTTAATTTGAAGCCCATTGGTTTCCTCCTTGCCCCCTTACCCCAGTTCTTTCACAAAACATCGGTTTTCTCATTTGGGTAAAAAGAAAAATGTTTTTGTTCCTGAATCCATGCATTTCCATAGCAGGAGATTCTCAACCTCAGGCACCAAGTTCTTTAAAACAAAGAACTGGGTTCTCCTAGCTGGCTAAACCTCTTAAATTGAGTGTTTAATTTGGTTTCATCTTCATGGTCCAGGGAGTTGGGTGTCTCTGTCACAGACTGGAACCTGTCCTATGGGGATCATTCCATATGCTTCTCTATTTTAAGTTTCTGAAAGCCAGACTATAAGCCAGGTAATGATTATTTGCCTTATAATTACCAAACAGCTCTGAAGTTCAGGGTTCCTCAGTCTTTAAGTCCTAAGTATCTTATGTTTTAGCATGTCGATGAATGGGTAAGGAAAAGGCAAAGGGATAATCTGAACCTGAGGGGCTAGGTCAATCTCTCTATTACTTGTCTAACTAATTCCTGACCTTTGCACATGCAGCCAGTTTGAAAGGCACTTTGACCCATGCTTTTATAGGGAGAAGTTAGGAAAGGGGAGGGCTTTGGGGAAAATTTACTAAGTTCCATTTTGGATGTGTTAAGTTTGAAATGCCCACAGTCCACTTCAACAGGAGAATTCTAATAGGCAACTGGTGATGTGGACTTGCCAGCTGAGGAGAGAGACTTGTCCTAGAGAACTTGGAGTCATCTCTATAGAAGTAGTAGCAAGGCAGCTGATGAAATCACTGATAGAAATAGAATAGAGAGACACTAGAAAAGGGCCAAGGCAGACCTTTGTTGAGTACCCATGCATAAGGACAGGACAAGGAAGATGAATAGTCAGATAGAGAGAAAAACCAGGAGAGAGCAAGGCCATGAAAATCCAGCAAGAAAAGCATACCGAGGAGGATGATTTGATCAACAGTGTTAAATGATACAGAGAAGGAGGACTAAGAAATGACCATAAGAATTGGCAATTAATAAACAATTGGTAACTTTACTGGAAAGCTTAAAATAAAGAGTTTCCACATTATTTGTATTATTAAATGTTTAAGCCAATATATAGATTTACATTTAAAATTGTTCAATTTAATTTTATTTTGTTCTTTATATTATTCCTGCCTATAGAGGACTTTTTGAATCTTAATTTTCTCATTAGCTACTCCATCAATTTCCATTGCAATTTTATGTCTTCTATATCTTATTTTCATTTTGTATCTTGCAAAATGAATTACTTCTCTCTGCTCTCTCTTATTAATAAATAAGGACTTCACAAATCAAATTACGTGTATTTTCTCACTTTGTTGCTTAAATTTGCTGAACACTTGATCAATCTTCCTTCTGCTTTTTCTGGGCCTAGTCTTCTAATTCAATTTGGAATGAATAGTTTCACTGTTTTTGTTTCATTTACTAGTCATTCAATGATTTAAAATATATATATATATTCATTTGAAAGTACTTCCAGGCATTTGTTTTTTAAGTTTGGTCTTGTCCCATGTGAGATGTATAGTATCTTCTGTCACTAAATGAAGAAACTCTTGTGGATTTTAAAAATCTTGGGTTATCTTGTCAGAATAAGATGACCAGCAAGGGCCTAAATCCCCTTTTACCATCAGCAGAGAATTTGAAAACCAATTGGCTGCCAATTTCACCTTACTTTCTTCTTAGCATGAGACAACACTAGTCCTGAACCCTGACCTACAACCCAGGGCACAGCTCCCTTGGCCCTTATACTCAGTCTTGCTTGACCCAGATTACAGTCTTATAAAAATTCACTCTGTTGTCTCCACATGGAGTCCCTGGGTTAATCCAGAATTCTATAGGTTTGTCCTGAGGGTGCCCATACTTCCTCATTACCCCTGTACTGTATGAGTATCTTCCTTCAATAAAGCTTTTTTTGCTGCAATCTTTCTACCCATTTCTCATATTGCCTGGGTTTTGTATATTTTGGGGTTTTTCAGAGAAGCATGAACCACATAGCTCAAGACTGTGACTAGGGATTTAGTAACATCACTTGATTTCTAGTTCTTTTGATTTAGGGAAGATAGAGAGCAAGAACTGCATTAGAAACCGCATGCCTCAGTGACAGGACCCCCCTCCCACTTCTTTTCTAACAACAGGGCTTATAAATTGGGGCTCTGTCCCAACTTGTCCCTTTTTTCGTTGTTTTTCTCTCTGACAACATAAAGGGTAGAAAAGGAAGTTGCTGCCTTTCCCTGTCCCAGACTCTAATACTTTGAACATTCCTAAGTCTGTATTAAAACATTCCATAAGTCATCAACATAATAATCTGGCATCCAGCCAAGATTTTTTAATCAAATAAGTGTTTGGTATTACTGAAACTGAACAAGAAATTAGTGATGCAGCCTGAATTTCCATATTTTCCTTGAAGTGGAAAAAAATAGATTTACCAGAAAAAAAGAGAGATCACATGTCATTGTAGGGAGGGATTCTGGGAAAGGCAAGTAGAGATATGTGAGAGCCAAAGGGAAAGAGTTCAAAAAGTAAATTTCCAAAAGGAAAAATTAAATTCTTAATAATAACGCAAAAATGCTATTCAATGCTCAGAATAGCAGATGAATATATTTCCAAAATTAATTTGTTTTGCAAATGCTAGAAAATATAGCCTCAGTGACAGACCATCTACTATTATCATCTGAGGACTGACCTAAGAAAATGTGGAAGACCTGACATCAGGTGACAAGGGGGTGATGACTCTTTATGTCTTCGCATATATCAAAGACTCCCCATTGAATTCTAGTAATGCTTTAGTCCATGAGCTTGTCAGTGGTATTATTAGCTGCATTACCATCAGCTACCATGGATTTTTGATGTAGTATAGAAAGGAGGTTTGGGGATCCCATTCTCTCAATTGTCATATTCTTCTAAAGCTTGGCCTGAGGAAAGAAAAGTCTCTGGGAAGGTATTTTGATGCCATCCAAATTGAGGGATCTTTTGCAATTCATAATTTGCTTCTGTTTAGGTCATTTACAAATTTAAAATAATCTATTCAGATGTGACTACTGCAATATTCTCCTAATATATCACATGAATAAGTTCTCTATTTCCAGTAACAGATATTGATTTCTCATTCAGGAAAGCAAATTTCATAGAATTTGTGATTGAATTGCTTATATGCAGGATTATCTGAATAATTTAATATAGATTGAAAGCTTATTTTTTTTCTAAAATGCACTTCATTTGAATTGGTCACTGCATTTATTGGATTAATAACATTGCTTCTGTAATAGGCTATTCTTCATAGAATCATAGAATTGAGAGAAGGGAAAAACAACGCATTAAAACATCTAGTCCATCTCTCTGGCAGTGCATGATTGCTCCCTATAGCCCTTTCTATCATTCTTGGCAGAATTTTACATGACTCAAATAACAGAACTTCAGTCCTTCCTTATACCTTCATCTAATCTCACAAGGAAGAAATTTATCCTGAAATTTTCCCTACTTCAGCTAATCAAAACTTTTTAGTTGTTCACAATCCTGTTCTAAAAGAGTTTTGCTTTTCCCTTTTCTGTGAAAAAAAAAAAAAAGATTCATGCATGGGGGCATTCTTTATTTCCAAAGCACAACAAAAGATGAGTCCAAAATAAGTATCTCTGACTGTATTTGGCCAGAGAGAAAAGACACCCCCCCCAAAAAAAAAGATTAGCATGCTCTGAATACATCTGTGCAACTGTGGCGGAATAGGACTGCTTGAAATATGTGCTACCTTGATTCATGATGGTCTCTTTATGTGACTCCATAAATCAAAGGGATCCAGAAACAATTTCTGAATTATGTAGTTATAAGAATTATAATTTCCTGGAATTGTATCTGCATAAGTTGGTTGTCATTTTTAAACAAAATCCTCCAGTTACTTTGTGCAAATATTTCTTCATTTTAGTAAAAAAAAAAACCCTACTTATTTGGTGACTGCTTTGGTTTTTTCATTTTGCTTTGGACTAACCTCAGCAAAATCTTCAAAATGATTGAACTGGGTTGTATACCCACTATCTCCCAATACATTTCAATTATATCTATTTTGGCTTATCTATCCTTGGTTAAAAAAAAAACAGAACGAAACAAAACATATTTCACTCATTGATATTTTTTGTTTATATTGTTCACTTTCATCTACCATTAAATTAAAAAAAAATAGTTTCCAGAAATTGTAATAGGAATAGTTCATATGACTAACCTAAGTAGGTGACTTTCTGTTCTTAACAAAATTGGATCTTATTAGTTCAAGACTAACCTCTCCATTTTTAAAAAAAAAATTGACCATCAAATGTGTCATAGAGCTTTGAAGGCAGAAAGCAAAATTTTGCCTGAAATCTGCAGAAAGGAGCTAAGGAACTGGCTACGATAATGATATCCGCCATTTATATTGTGATTTGGGTGTTTGTTTTTTGAAGTTTAATAAGTACTCATAGTTGATAAATCATTATTTTCCTCATTTTACAGATAAGGAAATAGAATCAAGCTCAGACAAATGAAGAGATTTTTCCATAGCTTGTCCCCTAGCTATGGGACAGAGAAAGGATACAAGTGGAGTTCTCTTGTTTTCAAGACTTTCTCTCTATGTGATAATCCCTTTCTCAGTGAAAGAATCTAGCAAGAGTCAATGTGACGACTAGTGACAAATCTTGACTAGAAATAATGAGGATCAAACTTGATATACATTCACCCCTTTTTGAAAACTTTCATTTTCTTTTTCAGTAATCAGGTCAGAGATCACATCAAACATTTTTATTTATCATTTCATTCATTTTTTTATTTGCTTATTTTTAGCTTTCTGATGTCCTTCCAGAAACTGCGTGGCTCCCTGGTGCTCTTTTTGGCTGAAGGGCATGGGAATGGCTTAGTTGCTGCTCTTTTTTTCTCTCTCAACTTTCTTTATAAGTGGACAAAACAACAGCTAGATAAAAGTTCCCTCCATAATTTCCCCCTCTTCTACTTCATGGTAAAGGCTCAAAGTCTCTTTTCAGCAACAGTGGGTTCTGAGGAGGTGTTTGTGGGGCTTGGGGGAGGGAAGGGCAGGGACAGGCCAGCATTAGGAAAGATTATCTAATTGCAATACATGCTATTTGAAAAAAAAAGTCCATATTTTTATCTTCAGACTTATTGTTAGGATTACATACTTAATTAAGGAAGTCATTTTTATGTATTTGGATATTTGTGGTGAACTAGACTTTTCTCCTCATTAAATACCTCTCTTCCATTTTTTTCTCTATTTTTTTTCCTTCCTTCCTTCTCTCTGTCTTTCCCCTCTCTCAGAAAGCCTCATCTGTTTCACTCAGTGACATTCAGCCTGCCATGATATCACCATAGAATTTTATTGGCTGCTCTCTCTAATATCCCTAAAACTGCTGGCTAAGAAGGGGAGTCATTCATACTCCCACCAACCCCAAACCTTTCCTAGAAAAGTATTGTTAAAATGAAGGCAGAGCATTTTAAAAGCCTTGAGCCTTGCTAACGTGTGTGTGTATACACACACATACACACACACACACGCACACACATATATATATTGCATAGCCATAGCCTGAGAAGAAAAAGTTTTGGGGGAAAAATAAATTCAGTTAAATAACTAGTTATTTTGAAAACAACTGTGGAGTCGTCTGACTGAATTCGTGGAAATGTTTTAAAAATAATAATATTAAATCCAACAGGCATTTCCAAGCTTGTTGAGCTATACAGATATATTTATAAAGAAGATTTTTGATTCTTTTCAATCCTACTTCTATTACTTCCAAAAAATGATGATATCCAAGGTATCATATAGCTATAACATAAACTGGCTCCAAGTATTACATTCATTTTCTTGTTAGAAAAGTGATACCTACAAATCATTCTTTGACAAGACAAAGTGCCTTACAATGAAGCCTAGTTTCCCTGTACTTTATGTGTGAGGAAGATTCTAAGGGGATTCTGAGGCAATTCTTAGGGGATTTTGTGATTTTTATCATCACAAAACCTCAGTTGGAAGAAACCTCAGATATCATCTAGTCCAGACTGTATCTGAAAAAGAATACTTTATAAAACATACCTGGCAAGTGGTCATTGAGCCTTGTAATGAAGTTGAACACGCCATGTGGGAAGCATCTAGAATAGACACATAGTACTAGTACAAAATCAGATCTAAGGCTTTCTTGTAATCATTTTTTCATTCAACACATTTTTAAAATGCCTATTATCTTGTTAAGCATTATGGTGGACTCAATGATGCACTGAGAGACACATAAACAGAGATAGACCACAGACAAACATAGAGGGATAGATTGAGAAGGATAATTAGATAGAAAAAAAGACAGGTGGACCAAAAGATAGAGACAGACAGACAGACAGACAGACAGACAGACAGACAGACAGACAGACAGATAGATAGATAGATAGATAGATAGATAGATAGATAGACATTGATAGATAAATGAATAGATAAAGGTTCATTCTATGAACTCATAGTACTTTTTGATCTAATCTAATCTTTTCAAAATAACAAAATAATCCACAGTAAAGTGGAAATCATTCAAGTTTAGTATGTACATGATGTAGAACTAAAAATGACTCATTTCTAGAGTGATTTACATTTTGTGTACATTTTTCTCATCACAACCCTCTGAAAGCAGGTAGCATAAATATCATTATGCCCATTTTGGACATTGAGAAAGTGAGGCAATGGGAAGCTAAGCCCCTGATCTATGATCATAGAGCCAGCAAGAGGGTGAAGTAGGTTTTAAATCAGATCTTCTAGCTTCGGATTCACACTATATTATTCCACATGCCTCTTGTCCCATCACATTTCCCATGACCCTCAAGAAAAGTCAGCACTTATTTGAAATAAAATTTAATGGTTGTTTTTTGAGGGGGTAATTTTCTGACTGGATTAGTTCTGACTAGTCTGTGTGTACATATATACAAAGAAGAATCAAATTAAGAGGATAAAATCTCATATTGGAACTAATGAATATTAATTTACAAGAATTGCAAGTGGCCAACTAATTTTCAACTAGTATAGATCATTCTTATTATCAATGCTATCATTTTTTGTGGTTTAATATTAAGACTGGCACTAATACAGTTGTTACCACTTTAAGATTGTGGCTGAATTGTAGGATAATATAATGTTTAAAAATTACCTATATTATCTAGACATGTTAGAATTTTTTGGGAGGAGATAACCCTGAAATATCCAAATAACTGTTTCAGTTTCATACTTCATTTGTAAAGAAATCCATTTAAAGCACATAGTATAGATAATCATTTAAGTTATAGAATCACATAATAATATTATCCTAAATGATAATGATTTGTAGTATCATAAATATATAACATGTGAAAATAGGAAAAAATACTTCCAAACTAAGTATTTCTTTAAAAAAAAAGAAATGCAGGGATTTATGACTTAAGGGAATACCAAGAAATCTGTTTGGGTGTCAAGTGTAATAATTCCTAGTTTAAGAGTTGATATTTTGAAAAAAAAGATTTACTCGATTGTACAATAACTGTATTCACCAAATGAAAAGTATCTGGAAGAAGAAAAAAAATGATAAATGACAACGTTTATAGCTTAAAATAAGGTATTTATTAACATGTCCCAGGGAGTTGGTGAGTAGCTTACCTTCTTTTAATGCTTTTATTAATGAAATGCAGAAGAAATAAATAAGCATCATGGGAAAAAAGTATTCCTCTAATTGTAAATTGGGAGTATTGGCATCCTGGAGAAAGTCTGGAGAGATTTTTTAAAAGTCTATATAGCAGAAGGTGATTTTCAACAAGACTTTTTTGTTCCAAAAATCCAATTCATTTGGATCTTCTTCATGAGGAAGAAAAATCAGTGATTGTCTGCATGTGAAAATAGGAACAAAAGTCACACCCCTTGCCAAGTATATATTTTTCTTAATTATCTACATATTTTTGGTCTCTGATATCCACCAAATTTTATTTTAAAAATACTGAGACCACATTTTCTCAAATGTGTTTGCATTTCCTCATTATTCTGTTTTCTATCTTCTGGATGTCTTCCAATTTGTCAGTATACCTGTACTAATATACCAGTAACATATCAGTATATCAAATGTGATATACAGAAGTAGATACAGAGGAAACTAGTCATCATAATGGACAAAGTGCTCAATTGCGTCTCTTTGTTGATCCCATTAGGGTCTTTCTTAGCAAAGATTCTGGAGTGGTTTGCTGTTTCCTTCTCCAGTTCATTTTATAGATGAGGAAAGTGAGGCAAACAGGATTGCATGACTTGCCACAGCTAGTAAGTATCTGAAATCAGATTTGAACTCACATCTTCCTGACTCCAGGTCTGTTGCTCTATCCACTGAGCCACCCACTTGCTCCAGAGTAAGAAAGAATGCAGTTCAAATCTGACCTTAGTGACTTACTAGCTGTGTGACCTCAGGTAAATTATTTAACTTCTGTTTGACTCAGTTCCCTCAACTGTTAAATTAGGATATTAACAGTATCTACCTCTCAGGGTTGTTGTGAAGAACAAATGAGATGATATTCATTTTAAAAAATGATTAGCACAGGACCTGGCACATTGTAGGTGCTATACAAATGCTTATACCCTTCTACATAGAATAACACAGATGTCTTCTGATTGGTGCAAAGTACAATGAGCTGATTCCTCCTCTTGTTCAAAACACTATAGTCTAATCATGTCAAAAAGTGATTCATAAGTCACCTACCATATACCAGGCCCTGCGCTAAGCACTGGCGATACGATATCCTATTTTGTCTCTCGTAGACTTATATATTCATACACACGTTTGTATATGTGTGTATATATGCATGTATATGTATGCAACATGTTGAGAAGATTATTTTTCTATTATTAATTCTCTAATTAGGATTGAGATTTTTTCTTTCTATTTCCTCCTTCAGGGACTAGTTCTTGCAAGTCAGTCAGTTTCTGAAGGACAGAGCTGATGATGAGATAGATATTATCATTTTGTAAAATGTTTTCTTCCGGGGCAAGTAGGTAACACAGTGCACAGAACACCAGTCCTGGAGTCAGGAGGACCTGAGTTCAAATCTGGATGCAGTCACTTACTAGCTGTATGACCTTGGGCAAATCACTTAACACCAATTACTTCCAAAAAATAAATAAAATATTTTCTTCATTCTATGTTCCTCCTTCATGGCTTCATGCATGTCTTCTCATTTCTCTGAAATTATCCCTTTCACAATTTCTTATGGCTCAATAATATTCCTTTGCATTTACTACATTTTGATGAGTTATTCTCCAATTTATGAGTATCTCTTCATTCCTAATACTTTACAATAAAAAGGACTATTATAAATATTTTTGTGCTTTTAAGTTCTTTTCTTCTTTATGTTTTTGATATCTTTGGGAGTATAAACCTGGTAGATCTATGGCTAGGTTAGAGAACACACACTGTATACTAGTTTTTTTGTCATCATTCCAAATTGCTTCCTATAATTGCTCTAGTAATTCACAGCTCTACCAGCAATGTGTTAATATGCCTTATGGGCTATATGGGCTGCTCAGGGAGGACTAGCACCCCTGTTGTGAGGGCTTGTCAAGACCTTTTCAGGGCTGCTTATTCATTGTTGCTGTCCACCTTTCACCCAACTCTCACCTGTGGCTCCAAGAAGCTATAGCAAGTGTAGCAGCCACACCCAAGTAAAACATTTCAGTAGATGGGTTAAACAAGTTTGAGGATTACTGACGGGCCTCAAACCCATCAATGAATTAGGGGATGTCTATCCTAAGCGTGTGAGGACTTCCCTCTGAGGACTGGGCGGACGAGAACAATTTGTTCCAAAGGCCACGAAGGAGGCCGAAGCAGATCCTATGGAGTACTTAGAGCTTGGTCAGACATTGAAGATGCCAAGGTCATACAATGCATACTGTGCCGTCACCAGTCGTCTTGACTTTTATCCTGTCACTGAACTTCAATGACTAAGGAAGAGAGATTGAGGCTGACAATTTTGTGCAACTCTGCCTCACTTAAATCCAATTCATGAGAGGCAAGATATCACTAGTGATGTCATTGGTCCTCTTTAAAAATGAAGGACAAACAACAACAAATATTATAGATATTGATGACTGGTTTATTGGCTGATTGATTAATTTTTGCTGATAGATCTATTGAGATGGGCACAGAATGCTTTCAGCATATCCCAGTTATCAGCCTTTAGAGGACCTGGAATTTGAACCACATAGAACAAAGACAAAAGTTTACTTGAAAGCGGTATATTTCACAAGAATTATAAGGCTCCACCATAATGGCACTGGTGGCAAGTCCATCTATGGGGAGAAATTTGCTGAAGAGAACTTCATCCTGAAGCATACTTGTCCTGGCATCTTGTCTATGGCAAATGCTGGTCCTAATACAAATGGCTCCCAGTTTTTCATCTATACTGCTAAGACTGATTGGTTGGATGGCAAGCATGTGGTCTTTGGCCAAGAGAAAGAAGGCATGAACTTCGGAAGCCATGGAGGGTTTCAGTTCTTGGGATGGCAAGACCAGCAAGAAGATCACTATCACTGACTGTGGACACCTCTCATAAGATTTTTTGTTTAGTTTTTTGTCTTAACCATCAAACCATTCCTCTGTAGTTGGAGAGAGCACCCCCAAACCCTATCTGCTCTTATACCCTGTAATCCTTGTGCTCTCACTTGCTGCAATTCCCTTTGGATTTCATTTCCTTTTTCCTTCCACATGTCTGGCTAGAGAACAGAGTTAAGTTTATGATTATGAAATAACTAAACTAGAAAAAAAAGAACTATGAGGCTCATGGACTACAATACATTCAAAACTCATTATTTAAGTTGAGACTAGCCAGGTACATACCATCAGGGTAAACTCTTAATGCAAACTCAAAATTCTATCCAAAAATTGCTCCTTCATAATGAAAATAAAATCTTTATCAATAATTATATATATGTACACACATACAAAATAATTATGTGTATACACATATATATGTGCACACACATAATCTCCCAATTATTTCTGAAGACAGAAGAGAAATGGATTCACAGCTATTACCTATCATAAGCCCAGGAGGTCTGGACATAAAACAATCTCCCCAATTTTTGACAGAATAGGATGGAGAAAGCCTGCTGGTTGTTCCTCTACCCATTAGACATGTCATTAGCATTCTCCCCTTATCTGCCCAAAGAGAAGTTAAGGGGTCCATATACTTTCTACTATTCCAGCCTCCAAAAGAGAATAGAGACAAGACAAAGTGTGTTCCACTTCCTTGCCCAGTGGGAAAGAGTACAACATGAGTGTCAAGAAGGTATTGTTCTCCTAGTACATAAGGAGGAAAGAGCAAGTTCAAAATAAAAGCCCTGCATTATGTGTTGTTAAACTTCTGTGTGTCTTGGTCTCCTTCAACAGTCTGGCAAAGCCTATGGAAGCCTCCCAGAAGAATTTTTTAAATGCATAAAATAAGGTACACAAAATTACAAAGAAAACCAATTATATTGTAATAACATTGATAAAACAATAATTGTAAAAAAAAAATCTCATACGCCTCAGATTAAAAACTCATGCCCTAAAAGGACTGGGTCTTGAAACCCCACATACTACACTGGTCAAATCATGTCACATGTTTTGAGCCATGTTTTCTCTTGTTTGAATTCAATCCTATTCCTTAGGAACAATATTGTAGTGGAAAGAGCCCTATACTTAGGGTCAAAAGGACTTAAGTTCAAATCTCATCTTGGTGTAACCTTGGACACATGACAACCTTTCTGTACCTTTTTAGACTAGATAACTTCTAATTTCCTTTCACACTTTTAGTCTTTGATTTTACTCTTTAAAGGGTGGGGTCTATCTCTTACCTTCTGCATTCTAAGGTCTGCCAGCAAAGCTTTTAGTTTTAAACCAAGGTGGTACTCCTCCATAAATGCAAAGAAAGCTGCCACCTTGATCTGTAACCTAGACGGGACTATTACTATATTGGCTGTAGACAACTGGCATGGTGTTAGGTTGTTCCATGCTACAACCTTGATAGTCAAAGAAGGTGACAATCCTTAACTATGATTTTGCCAAGAGTGGTTGACTTGAAGAAGTCTTTTTGGTGGACTAAAGATGCCCATCATCATGACTACCAGTCATTCTGCTTGGTTTCAACTCCAACTATCCAGGATAAGCTTGTCACCAGAAATCTCATCATCATGGAGATTGTTTCAGCTTTGGTACTCACTACCTCATCTATGCCTTCAGTTGCTTCTACAGACTCTGATTGGAAGGTTGGAGGGTTGAACAATAACAGCAACAGCAACAAAAACAAACACACGGCAACAAACTCTTTCCAAAGACTTTCTTTATGAGGACTCAGAATTTCCAGCCATTTTAAAATTTCTCACCAGCTACTTGACCAACACAACATCATGCCCACACAGGGGCATGCCTGTGCCTCTGATGCCCCTCCCTTTTCAGCTTCCTTTTGTGTGTTGTCTTTTCCCATTAGATTGTAAGTTCCTTGAAGACAGGAACTATCTTTCTTTTTCTTATTTGTATACCTATCACTTATCACAATGCCTAGCACATAGTAGGCGGTTAAAAATATTTATTGTATTGTTGTGTTTTATTGTATTGTATAACCATCTTAATATAGCCAGGTAGTCAAACTCTTAACATATTAGCCAGAAGGCTGGTCACAATATATGATACTTCAAAATTTAGCATGTATATGGTGTCTGGGAGAGAGAAAAGAAATATAGCTATACACTGAAAAATACTTCCATAGTTACCAAATTGACAATATATTTATGTTGAAAATTTTTTTATCTCTCTCAGTTGAAGTAATAATGCACTAATAATTTTAATTTTCCCTACTCTCTTCATCATGCTTATTATTGTTCTTTTATTAAGGGAATAATTACAGGCTGTACTTAAGTTTTGTGCAAACTAGATTTGAGATAGGGCCTATATGTATTTATATGTGTTCTGTGAATGGCAAAATGGCCTAATGGATAGAGACTTTCCCTGGGAGTTGGTAAGACTGAGTTCAAGTATTGATGATAACATATATCTTTATGACTCAGGCTAGGTCAATTAAAATCTCTGTGAGCCAGGCAACTCTCCAAGATTATAAATTGAGGCAATTAATTGGCATAGTAGATGGAGTACTAGTGCTGGAGTCAGTATGAACTTAGTTCAAAACCAGCCCCAAACACTTACTAGATGTGAGACCTTCAGCAGTCATTTAACCTCTGTCTCCTTCATCTGTAAAATGGGGATGATAATACCACCTACCTTTAAAGGCTTTTTTGTTTGTTTTTGAGAATAAAATGAGATAAGATTTGTAGAGCGCTTTGCAAGTTGTAAATAACTACATAAATGTTATCTCTTATTGCTACTATTATCATTGTTGGAGGCAGCTCAGTGCCATAGTGAATGAGATGCCAGACCTAGAGTCTGGAAGATTCTTTCTCAGTTCAAATCTGGCCCCAGATTCTTACTAACTGTGTGACCCTGAGCAAATCACTTAACTCTATTTACCTCAGTTTCCTGAGCTGGAGAAGTAAATGGCAAACCACTCCAGTATTTGCCATGAAAACCCTAAATGGGGTTGTAGCATCAGACATGACTAAACAATGGCTGAAATCATCATCGTCATCATCATTATCATCATCATCATCATCATCAATCATCATCATTCTGTTGCAATTAATATGTGATCTGCATTAAGAGAGGAAGTTACCCAGAATTCCCTATATTAATTAAATCCCAGGTTTAGTACAAAATAAATATTCATGTCGTAAGTTGTCTGCCACAGTTTAAAGTTGATGATTCCTTAATAAACTCTGTTTCAGTCCTATCTAGAACAATGTCTGAAAATTCAATCCAATTGTTGCAAACTTCTTTCCTTAAAATCCTTATACCATCTCCTATCCCCCATCTCACTGGAACAATTTGCTTCATATGCTACTTGAAGTTATCCATTCTGACTTGTCTCCTCTCTCAAGTTCTGCATCTTAAAACACCTTTATATCATCCCCCATTTTGTCCTCTTTTGATATAATTTCAAAGAGGTATTTCCTTTGCCAATGCTAATCTGTTTATTTGTGCCTTTGGTCCTCTATCCTCCCATTTTTCTCTATATACTCTATTTTCATGACCAGCTCTTACGGATTCAATTATTATCTCTATATATCTTGCCTGAATAATGTCATTTGAACGTCAATTCTGCATTACCAAGTGCATATCTCTACCTAGATGTGCTGCATGCATTTCAAATGGAACACATCCTCATGAAACTCATTAGGTTCTCTCTACCCCAGCCTCATCCTCTTCCAATCTTTCTATTTCTATTAAGGCTCTATAACCTTTCCAGTTACCAAGACATTTTCCCTCCTTGTCCCAATATTTGCCTGCTGATCCACCTGAAATATTTGAGCCTCAATATTATTAATCTCTTTTCCAACACTGTACAAACCTAGTGTATATTATTATTTTTCCTACATGTGGCTTTTCCTGTGGCTTAAAATTTGAAATCATGCAAACTGTAAGAGGATATGTCCCAAGGGAGACTTAGAATAGATTCAGGGATTCTTTGAAAACATAAAGGGAATGAAAACCTCTCTCCATTATTTCCTGCCCATCTTTTTCCCCCAGTTTCTACTGGATCCTAAAATAAATCCTTCCACATGCTAGTCAAATGCCCATATTTTCTGACTCAGTTGGAGGGGGGTGGTGAGGGCAGATGGTTAACAATTTTAACTGAAAACCTTAAATAAATTAGGGATAATAAGTAAATTTCTGCTGTGGGGGTTGTCCAAACAAGTGTAAATAAAGTAGATAAAGAAAAAGACCTTCCAAATTATAGTCATGGCTCTTCTTAAAGGCAATAGTGAAAAGCCCTTTGTGTATTTGACATATGTCACCACTGTGCCTTTACTCCATGTGATCTATTTGAATGAATGAGCACGACTTCCAAATTCTTTTTCTATTTTCTTCTATCCACTCTCAACCTCTTAGCTATTTTTCTCCTCAGATAATAACTTGAATGAAAACTGCAAGAATATAGATTACCAAACAGAGGAACTGTTACCTAATTTGAAGATCCAAGGGTGCTTATCATCATTAAAGATAAAAGAGAGACTTTTTTTAAATAAATGAGATGCCTAATTTTATAATTATGATTTCTTGTGAGTTAATACTGGGTCAGTCTTTCTCTTTTCCATACGTACATATACACTTTTGTATGTGTTTTGTGTTTCCTTGGTTAAAATTTTTCCACATCATTTTAATTTGTCAATGTAAGTATAGACCTACAGCTTTGGGGAGGTCTTCACTAAGAGGAAGTACAATATACAAGAAGCACTAATTGTTTTGTATTTTGTTTTCTTATCTTTGAGAGAAAGCTCTATGTTTTTTTCTTTTAAACAATCTTGATTGAAAGTAGAGAAGTAAACCTCTAATTTTCCAGTTTAAAATTAAGCTTTTTTCGGAATTGTTAGAGTTAACAAACAGATTCCTGGCAAAATAATTATATCACTGAGCTTATCCATATTGTAATCTCTATGTAATTTTATTTAGGAAAACATTTGCATGAGAACAAGACAGTATCTGAATACATATGTGATGAAGAGAGTGGTCAAGTTCTCAGTCCTAATGAGCATGCTCAGAGGGCTGTGTTTGATGCAAGCCATTGCATGGACTTTGGAGCATGCACAGACATTCTGTAACTTTTTTCAACCAACTAGGAAATGAAGAGATATATTTTGAATGCTGCTGAGCCAGAAATGAATGAGAATACAAAACCACCAACTAGTGAAAATAACTCTCTCTTCCTCTGTCTCTCTCTTTCTCTTCCTCTCTCCAAACAACCGACTTGGCTGTCTTCAAATGAGAAGACAAGGTGTGTTGGGAATTGAGATGGGCTCTTAGCACTTATTCAACCAAATGCCCTTGAAGAGTTTGGCCTTTGTTTCCTTGATTAAATTAGGAGTCCTTGATGACCTCCTTGCCTCAAGAGAAAGACTAGTTTACATGGGTTTGAGTGACATGCTTGTGACATCAGAGGCTTTTGGACCACGTGGGTTTAAGTCACATTTTTGTGACAATTTTAGGTCATGTGGGTGAGTCGCATGTGTGACTCGCCTTTGGCCCTGAATAGGATATGTAAGGGCAGAGGTTGGCTTTCTTTTTTGGAGATCTGAGCTGCAGCAGGATTGGTACGTGACTCTAGGCCAGCCATTGTTATTAGCTCCCTGGCTTTGATGTTGATGCTTCTCTGGTAACTGTATATTGTGATTTTGTCAGACAGAATTCTGTCCGTTGATTCGTGTTTATTTGCTCAGTTCATACTTGCTCTGAAGCTCAGGGTGCTGGCTTTTCCCCCTGAGCTGAGTGAATGATATTTGTATGTTGGATTAAAGTAAGATTGTTAACCCCTTAATGTTGCTTTCCTTAGTAAAGCAAATCAAAAGAACCTGGGCTTGCAGTGTTCTTGTTGTTGGGCTTGTGTTGGTTTTTCACCCCCATAGCTGCTGCTAGCCGAATTGTTGCAACACAAGGGGATACCATAAGCCTCCTGCTGGAGAGAATGGCCTTGAGTCCTCTTCATTCAGGCAAACATGTAGTCCATGAATATATGACATCTATTTTCTTTGAATTTTTCTGTTTATTTTTCCTCCTTTAGGGTGAGGAAATATTGTAGATGGCTATAGCCTTGTGAGCTTTGAAAGTTTGGAGGAGCATAAGTCGAAGGACAAGAATGCATCTATGTAGTAAGGATTAGAAAGGAAACAGTTAACTAGGAAGAAACCTTTGCCATAAGTTGCTGTGATAAAGAACTCATTACTAAGATACAATAAACTGATTCAAATGTATAAGAATAAGGGCTTTTTTCCCAATTTTTATATGGTCAAAGGATATGAATAGTCTGCTCTCCAAGGAAGAAATCCATGCTATTTATAGCCATATTAATAAATGTAACAAGACACTAAAATAAATAGTGAAATTCAAATTAAAGAAAATCTAAAGTTCCATCTCACATGTTCAGATTGACAAAGTTTACCCCTCCCACAAGTGGAAAATGACAAATGTTAGAGGGGCTGTAGGAAAACAGCCTTACTGATTCACTGTTGGTGAAGCTAATTGGTCAATCTATTCTGGAAAAAAATTTGGAACTATGCCCCCAAAGTGCCTAAATTTTGCTTACCTTTTGACCCAGCAATACTACTATTAGTCTGTGTTCCCAAATAGACCAAAGAAAGAGGAAAAGGTCCTACAAGTACAATAATATTTATAGCAATTCTTTTTGTGATAACAAAGAATTAGAAAATAAGTGGAGGTCCATTGGACAATGACTTAATAAATTTAGAATATTAATACAATGGAATACTATTGTGCAGTCAAAATGACAAAAGAAATAGTTTCAGAGAAAACTGGGAAGATTTGTATGGACTGAAAGAAAGTGAAACAAGCAGAAATAAGAGAATCATTTATGCTACATTATAACAATGAACAATTTAAAAAATAAGAACTATAATCAACATAATTATCAGCTATCTTCATAGGACAGATACAGAAGAATTCTATCCATTTATCCTAACAAGGGTGATGGACAAATATGCAAGTGAAACACATCTTTTGACATAGCCAATAAGTAAATGTGATTTTTTTTTGGCTATGTATACTTGTCACAAGGGTTTGTTTTTCTTTCTTCTTTATTAATTGGGGAAAACTTCTGTAAGCTCTTTGAGAGCAGGGCCTTTTCTCAACACTTAGTGGTTTTTGGCACATGGGAAGTTCTTAACAAATACTTCTTCATTCATGTATTTTTTCTTTTTAAATTTGAAACCTGGCTTCTGAGTAACACATAGCAAAGATTCTTGGAAGTAGGGAAAACTGGTAAGAGTGTTAGCCATGTGAAAAGGCATGACCTCTCCAAAATATGTGAGACTCCATTTTTATACTCATAGACTCATCAATAGATCCAAAGAAAGAGATCCTTTAATCATGGAGGAAACATTTTTCCTATGGGAAAAGGCTAAACGCCCATTTAGCATCTGTATTTCTGTATCTCACTATGAGGCTAATGATCAGCCAACTGTACCCCAAATTATCCTTATAATAAATCATCCATTTAGAAAATAATTGCTGCTAAAGTAGGAAAAATGAATAGGAGAGACTATTCACCTCTGCAAAGGATCCTGACATCTCCTAAATCAAAGAAATACTCAATTTAAATACTTCCCCAATCCTCATGCCAAATCTCTTTGTAAGACTTATTGATTCTACCCATACAACATTTCTTATATATCTCCTCTCTACTTACGTGACCCCCTCAAGCCCTTATAGGTCTAGACCTAAGCAGCTCTTATCTAGACTTTTGAAATGGCCTCCTATTTGAATTTTCTGTTTCCAATCTTTCTTTTCTCTAATCCAACCTCCTCTGAGCTGTCAATTATTTTCTAAGAACATGAGTCTGCAATGACCCTCTCATAATCAAGAACCTTCAAGTTTCTCATCAATACAATTAAGGTAATTAGAACAGATAATCTTAAAGGTCCATATTGTTTCTCCACTATCACATGTTCCCCACTGATCCACCCAGCTCAATATTCTGTCTCTCAGTGGCACCAAGTGCAGGTTTTTGTGGGGAAAGCAGGCAGGGACTTTACTAACACTTAGAAATTTTTATTCCAAAAATCACCTTATGTAATTCGTTATTAAGAAAATTGCCTTAAGCCTAATACATTTCTACCCTTGTTTTAATAATGAAAATCTAAGTTCACATTGTCCTTTTAGAATAGCCATTTAAGTTTGCTAGAAACAAAGCTATGGTGCTATTGTTTTGATTATTAATGTAGTTGCAGTGACAGCCAATTTAAGCAAAAGCAGAATGGAAAATGCTGGGTTGAAATTCAAAACAGCCCCAAATTCCACAAATGTTCATGTTACTTAAGCAAATTAAATGTAAATGATGAAAGAAACCAAGTTAATAAGAGAGAAATGACTGAAAGTGACTGTCAGCTGAGAACTGAATATAAAACCCCAATTATTGTGAATACTGTGAAGAGATTGTCCAGGGAGTGGGGAACATTCTTAAAATCTCTTGTAAAAATAGCATGCAAAGAAGAACAAATCATGTTGAAAAAAATTTAATAGTAGTAATTAAGAAACTTTCATCACTGGGCAAAAGAATGCAAGCATAATAAAATTGCCACTATGATCAAAGACTCAGCAAATGAACTCCAATAAAGCTGATGGGATGGTCAACAAACCTGACTAATTAAAAATAATGCTCGTTCAGGTGAATGAGTGTCTGAGACAAGTCTATTGCAAGTATCAAACACTACTTTTTCAGGCAGTATTCTTTTACATCAATGGAATTTTCTCTAAGAAGTTAAAATGTTTCATAATTCTAGTTATTACCTTGAGATTCCAATGATGGCATATGATGATTCCAGAAGGCTGGTCCTATATGAAAAATTGTACTTTTTGCAATTGCATATTTTTTTATAAATTGCATAATATTTATAAATATTTGAAAACAGGTAATCTGTATAGTTATTAAAAGACAAATAAGCTCTTTTTCATTGTCACAACATGAGTCAAAATAATATTTTTGGCTAATTCCATTTATTTAATACTTATACAGGTTTTGGCCAAATTCCTCCATTGATACAATTGTTATTATTTTTAATAAGTTGCAGATATGAATTTCTTTCCTCAACTTAAAGTGATAAGTGTGTGCTATAGTGGAAGGAGAAGCACCTCTGGCATCTGATGGCCTGGATTCAAATCTGCCATCTGACATTTACCACCTGTGTGAACATGGAAAAGTTATTTAATCTCAGGCCTCAGTTTCATTTTCTGTGAAATGATTCAGTTTTGGACTAGTTGATTTCTAAGGTCCATCCTAGCTCTAGATAGAGATGAGTTGTACCATGTAACCTGAGAGAATGATCCACACTGATGAGACCACATATCTATATATACATTATCATAGGATTATAGAATGGTTTTAAAGCTTGAAGAGATTTCTTTTATAGATCATCTGGAATAGCTAATAATAGTAATAAGAGCCAGCACCTATATAAGGTTTTAAATTTGGTAAAGTCCTTTACAAATATTAGTGCATTATTTCCTCACAATAATCCTGAAAAGTAGATGATATTTTGATCTGTATTTTACAGATGAGGAAACTGACACAAACAGAAGGTAAGTAACTTGCCCAGAGTCATATAGCTTGTAAATATTTGAGACCAAATTCAAACTCATCTTGCTGACTCCATGTGTAGCATTCTATCTCCTGTGCCACCTAGCTGTCTCTAGTCTAATCCCCTCATTTTATAGACTAAAAAACCCCCGAGATCCAAAAAGATGAAACAACTTTTTATATAAAGAGAGAGAGGTAGTCCAAGTTTTGAACCCAGCTGGTAATTACTAATATGGCAAAAATAGTTTAAAACAATTGTTCAAGGCAACATAAGTAGGTGGCGGTTTTCACTCTAGCATATTACCAGAAGACATACTTTTTAAGTGGATCATATTTTTGGCTAATTATATTTTCACAAATCCAGTAAGATGACAGGATATTATAATCCTGAAGATGAACTAAGCATCAATTGAATGATACTCATTGTTGTTCATTTTTCAGTCATGCGTAACTCTTCATGACTCCATTTGGGATTTTATTGGCAAAGAAACTGGAGTGGTTTGCCATTTCCTTCTCCGGCTCATTTTATAGATGAGGAAACTGAGGTAAATAGGGTTAAATGACTTGCCCAGGGTTACATAGCTTGTAAATGTCTGAGGCCAGATTTGAACTCAGGAAGATCAGTCTTCCTGATTTCAACCCTGCCACTCTATTCACTGCACCAAATAGCTGCCCATAATATAATCAATAACAAAAGAACAACATTTGATACGCAAAAGCATATCAAGTATGTGAGTGACATGGTGATAATGAGACCTCAAAGATTATCAAATTTGTCTTTGGATTTATTGAGTTCACCAGCAAGGGGGCCCCATCCACAGCAGGAGAGACTCCTTAAAGTGAATTTATATGGGGCTTTTATATGCTTAAACCACAAAGAAGAGTGCAGGCTTCAGGCAAAAGGCAATTGAGAAGAGATATTGTCATAGCTGGCAGATCCAGTGAGATTCTGTGACCTAAGTGATCAAATTGGTATCTGGAACCAGAAAACCTTTGTAGTCTCCCAGAACAAATGGCATCATAACAGTTTTTTATGGAGGATTCATCAGAATGGGGAGCATGGCAAACAAGGTCTATAACTAGTGAGCTAAAGCTTAACACAAGACGGAGGGATTCGTGTTCAGTTCACCAAGATCAAGGGAGTTGTGCTCAGTCTGTGACGAATACAACTATAAAACCCTGTAATTACAAGTTTTGGCTCAAAGGAATTGTATGACCCTGGATAATTCAGTTAAATTTTTGGAACTACAGTTAGTTTATCTGTAAGAAGGGTTATGGTAAAACAAGTACTTCTGAAAGCTTAAATTGCCATACAAGTATGAGTTGTTATTTAAAATTATGCTCAAAGTAATTTTAGAGATGATTGGAAAATTGGAGATAATCTTGTCCAACAGCTTTATTTTAAAAATGAGGAAAATGAGGCATTGTTCCAACCTGTTGTGAATTATTAGAATTATTGGATTCTACCACTCAACATATTAATTATACTTCTAATCTGACAAACTAATATAGATGCTTTCTTTGTCTTCATTTGAGTCATGAATAAATAATATATGCCTATATACATTTACAAATAATACTAATATAGGTATGCATATATGTGCATATACATATATGCATACGTAGATGGGTGTACATTTATGCATATGTATGTATATTACATATTTGTATATGTGAGTGGTTGTATGTGTATACATGTAACATATTTGTTATATATACATTATATGTATATTTCAGAGATGTGCATGTGTGTGTGTGTGTGTGTGTGTGTGCATGCATAAGAGACTTGCAGCACAACCCAAGAGAATGCCTTCTCTCCAGGTTGAATATAACATATTAAATCCCTTATACAGTATCCTATGAATTGGGCTTAAATGTACCATACACTAATGTATAAGGCTCCCCAGTGCATTATACAATGTGCAGATATCACGTAAGCAATGCAAACTTAATGTATCATAAATCGGAAGTAAAACTAATATGATAGTTATAACAAACAATGGACATTTAATTAACACCCATTTTCTGTGCCTTCTTGGAGTTTAGAAGGGCTTTGAGGTTGATTTGGAAAGCCCAAGTCTATTAAGAAACTGTCCAGGGTGATTACAACTGATGCCTTCTTTCTTAGCTCAATAAGTTTCCCTGTAGTAAGTGGAGACTTTCAAAGCTACCCTGATTATTCTTTTCTAAAAGAGCAATTGTGAATCTTAATGAAGAAATGTGGGCTGGATGATAGGAAATTCAGGTGGATTCTTAGCTGTCTGTTTGAACAACCATAAGCAGCAGAGGGCCAATTAGTGAAGTGATGTCTCCCCAGAGGGAGGTCTCTAGAGGTATAATGCAATGTCCTTGCCCTGTTCAACATTGTTGTTAATGACTTGGATAAATGCTGTGGTGACACATTTATTTAAATTATAAATACCATAGTCAATCAATAAACATTCATTAAGTATCTACAGTGCTAAACACTGGAATCATAGTCACCAACATAGTAGAAGACTGAAACTAGATTTTAAAAATATTATCAATCTCTTTATTGATTGGCATGATCCAAATCAACTACTCACCTTTAGACTTCTAGGATGACTGGTTGGCAGGTATGAAAGCTGTGCTGATTCTGTAATGCTAATATGTTATTCACTAACATCTGAGAAAAATATTGAAATTATGGCATCAAAATGTGAAGCTATTCTAATTTGTAAAGTGTGTGATGCACATATGGTGTGTATATACACACATTTTGGAAGATCATGGCAAGATTTTGTTGCCTAGAGAAGTTCATCAATATTTTATGCCAGTTTCATGACAGCATTCTTGCACGGGTTCTGGATAGTGGGTGATGCTGTTGTGCTTTACCAATCACCAATGGAGTGAATCAGGGCTGTGTGCTTGATCCCATGCTTTTCAGTATTATGTTTTCAGCATAATACTGATCTCGTAATACTGATCAGCAGCGTTGATTGATTCCTTCAACGTGGACATAAACTGTAGCAAGGTCAATTACCCCAATGACAATAAATTATTTAACTTGAAAAGGTTTTAAGCCAAGACTAAACTGGAGGGAGAACTGGTACACAGTTTTTTGTTTTCAAATAATTATGCACTCAGTGTAGTCTCTGAGGCTGAGATGCAACAGAGTACAAATCAATTCTCTGCTGCTTGTGCTAATTTTGGCTTGACAATTAACATAAAGAAAACCAAGGTTCTCCACCAGGCAACATTGGACCATCCATCCATAGAACCATTGGTTAAAGCAAATGGTGAAATTTTGAGTGCTGTGGATAAGTTTACTTACCTTGGCAGTATACTTTTCAGGGACGTACACATAGATGGTGACGTTGATGCCTCCATCACTAGAGATATCTCAGCTCTTTAGAGGCTCCAAAGGAAAATGAGGAAGAGAAAAGGTATTAGACTGCCTACCAAACTGAAAGTCTACAGAGCCATTATACTGAATTCATTGTTGTATGCCCATGAAACCTGGACAGTATATTAGTGCCATGCCAACAAAGTAAATCACTTCCATTGGAATTGTTTTAGGAAGATTTGGAAGATCACCTGGCAAGATAAGGTGCCAGATACTGAGGTCCTTTGTTGAGCTGAACTGCTAAACATTCAAATTACTGCAGAGAGTGCAACTCTGATGGACTGGCCACATTGTTTGAGTGCCAAATGTACATTTGCCTAAAAGAATATTTTACAGAGAACTCACGCAAAACAAACACCCACATGGAGATCAGACAAAGTGATACAAGGACACTCTCAGGTCTCTTTGAAGAACTTTATAATTGATTGTGAGACATAGGTGACACTGACATAGGACCACCCAACATAGTGTGCTTGCCTCAAGGAAGGTGCTATGCTCTGTGAGCAAAGCAGAATTGTGGTAGCTCAAAAGAAATGTAAGATGTGCAAATTTAGAGACATCTCCACTCTAAATGTTCACATGAACAATTTGTGCTCGAAATATGGTAGAACTTTCTGAGCTTGTATTGGTCTGGTCAGTCACAGTTGGACCCAGTGTAGCTTGACTCTGACATTATGATGTCATTTTGGTCCTTTTTGAGAGTATCGGACAACAAACAATACACACGTTCACATATGTAAACCTATTTGAGTGAACTTTACTATTTTCCTATAGGATTATATTTCCTATAGGATTATATAAGAAATACTTTAGCCCAGGCATCATCAAGGTGTTGAACTTTCAATGGCACCAGAAGAGCAAAAGCAATACTGACATATGAGTGTCATTTATAAGTCTGATATAGGTGCAAAGAGTGGGAAGAATGAAGAAAAACAGAGAAAAGACTAGATATTCTCTATATTAATTCCAGACATTATCTGGAGTATTGTGTTCAATATTAAATTTAAAGGATGTCAAGATAATGAAGGTACTGGAGTTTATTACGTTTGAGGATCAGTTAAAGGAACTTAGAGCAGAGAAGATTTAGGGAGAGGGAGAGACATGGTAGTCTTCAAATATTTGGAGGGATCTCATGTAAGGAAGAAAAGATCAGTATTGTTCAATTTGCCCCCAGAGGGTACAAGTGGGAACAATGGAAGTTGAAAAGAAACAAATTTTGGGCTCATTTCAAGAAAAATTTCCTTTACTATTAGAGAAGCCTTAAAATCAAATGAAAAGTCTCAAGATGTTAGAAGTTGCCCCTCCTTGGATGTCTCCAAATAGAGGCTAGAAACCACTTGTTAGGTATCTTAGAGAGCAGTAGAAATTCTTTTCTTATGTGGATTGGAGAAGAATGCTGAAGAGGACCCACACAACTCTCAAAACCTGGGATTCTTTGATATGATACTAAGAAAAAAAATAGAGATATCAGAAAATGAGATTCAAGGTAGAGGAAAGATGAAAAATAGCATAAGGAGAGGGAAAGAGATGGTTAGGGATTGCCAGAAAAT
Source organism: Phalanger gymnotis (assembly GCA_028646595.1). Classification (NCBI taxonomy): domain Eukaryota; kingdom Metazoa; phylum Chordata; class Mammalia; order Diprotodontia; family Phalangeridae; genus Phalanger; species Phalanger gymnotis. The sequence continues at coordinate 115,185,459 of CM053622.1, forward strand.
GCACAATGAAAGAAAAGGTGGTAGAAGAAAGAGCTAAAAAGAGAGGAGTTGTCAAGTATCCCCAACAATTATGTGTGATGCTTATGTTCCACTAGGGGAGCTTGTATCAGCAATGCCCTACACATATTCTGACCTTATTCTGTTCCTATCTAGTATACATTTCACTGTTCTTTATGGGAGATCATCAGTAACATCCTGGAACTGGATATATAAAAAAATAAAACTATTTCTTATGTGGTAAACACCAACAGGGAAAATATTCTTTTTTCCCCCTCCATAGCTATGTGTGTGTGTGTGTGTGTATGTGTGTGTGTGTGTGTATACACATACATACGTATATACACACACATATGTGTGTACATATATATATATATATAATACAAAACATAGTGTAGAGAAGTAGGCAGCATAAAGTGGTAGCTAATCTTTTTTTAGTACTTTTAATCTTGCAAAACACTCCATAGACACCTCTGGTCATCCTGAGTATTATTAGTCCCACTCTGTGGTTAGGGAAGTGAAGACACAGATAAATTAAATGACTAGCCTATAGTTGAAAGAATAACATGTCAAAGGCAGCATATCATTGTAGACTTATTCACAAATTCTGTCCATTTTTGTTGGCTGTGTTCCATACCTATAATGCTCTCCCTCCTCATGTCTTCTTCCTGGCTTCATTCAAGTCTCAATTAAACCCGCACCTTCTACAAGAAGACTTTCCCAGTCCTCTTTATTCTTAGTGACTTCCCTCTGAGACGGACCCCAATTTATCCTATACGTATCTTTTTTGTACATAGGTATTTGCATATTTTCTTGCCTGTTATTCTGTGGGTTCCTAGAGAGCAGATAATATTTGTTTTTTGCCTTCTTTGTATCCCCAATACTTAGCACAGTGTTTGGCACATAACAAATGCTACTTAACTGACTGACTTTGAGGCTACTATTATCCCCACTAAACTATTATATTCTTCTAATAGCAGAATTAAAATACCAATAGTAAAACAGCAGAAGTAAAACACCTCTGTTCTTCAAAAGCCTCCCTTATATGGGGCAAACATGTCATCTCTGAATTGATGACCAAAGAAATCTTTCTCAGACTGACACTGCTATTCACAGAGTGGTGAATTGAGACAAAGGGAGATTCTAATCACATCTAATTTGACCACAACCATATGACCCACTGGGTTGGCTGTAGATTTATTGTCAAGCAATTGCTCAGATCAAGAATTAATTTACCTAAGTCAATTATTAAGATGGCTAAGAAATAGGTCTGTGAAAAATCCATTTTTCTTATTTTAGTCACCTTCAAATCCAAATCTAATTGCCATCCGTGATCTAAGCTAGTAGTTGACACTTGATTATTATGACTTCTGGGAAAAAGGGACTGGCTAGGAGGCATCATGGTGTTATACAAAGATTTTTAAAGCCAGAGGTACTCAGGCCAAATTTTGTCATTTCTATCTATCATGTGGCTAAAGGTTGAAGTAGGTAATTTGGAGCAATAGTTCTTAACCTAGCATCTATGAAATGTTTTTAATTTATCACAGTATAATTGGTTTCCTTTGTAACCTTATATATTTTATTTAATTCATCTAAACACATTATTCTGAGAATGGGCCCATAGATTTCCCTAGATTGGCCTATGTCAGGGTTGAACAAACCAAGAGAGGCAGCCCTTTTTTGTTAGTGTTTTAAGAATGGTTTTTACATTATTAAATAAGTATTTTTTTAATTTAAAAATGTAAAAAAAAAACATTCTTAGATTAGGGCCAAACAAACAAACAAAAAAACTGTGGCCTGAATTTGGCCCTAATCTATTATACCCCTAAAAAGGTAAAGAAGCCCTATCCATGGAGTCATTTTCAGATTCAAAACATATACTTTTACCAATTGGATGATTAAAAATTATGTGAATAACTCAAGCTATATTAGTCAGTCAAATACTAGAGGGAGAGAGAGGACAATATTCCATTCCCTAACCCCAAAAGGGAAATTCTTTATTCTTGGTTGGCGAAGAACCTTAGGGATGGTCCTAGCAGACATATATCACTTACAGAGGGTAATAAAATGTATCTCTGTCTAAAAGAAGAGAAGGATGCCACTACCGGGTGCAAATAGCTCTGGGTGGAAGCAAGTGAAGGGAAGGAATCAAAAAAGGGGATAGGAGCAGAAGTAGAAATTCTAGCTTACTGCATTTTAAAAATATATATATTTATTTAATTTTAGTTTTCAACATTCACTTTTATAAGATTTTGAGTTATAAATTTCCCCCCTCTCCAAGATGGCATGGAATCTGATATAGGTTATACATGTACACTCATATTAAATATATTTCCACATCAGTCATGTTGTGAAAGAAGAAACAGAACCAAAGGGGAAAAAACACAAGAAAAACAAAATTAAACAAAAAAAGAGAGAGAAAATAGTATGCATTCAAATTCCATAGTTCTTTCTCAGGATGTGGATAGCATTTTCCATCTTTAGTCTTTTGCAATTGTCTTAGATCGTGGCATTGCTGAAAGGAGCTAAGTTTATCAAAACTGACAATGTTGTCCTCTTCTGAGTTTGTGTTTTGATCTTCTCTGTGTCCATAGAAACAGTCTATGGTCAGCTTTTGTTTTTGCTTCTTGTTCATCTTGTTTGCCTGTTTCCTGTCTTTTAAAGTTGAGTTCTGCTTCTGGAGCCCAGGGACTATTGTCCCAAGCTTCTTGCGCTGGGGGCCAGGGTCCTGGTCACACTGGCTTTGTTTGCTGAGGCCTCGGGTGCTGGCCGCTAGAGGCTATAGGGGTCTAGCTGCTTACCTGGTGCTGAGCTGAGGTCCTAGTAGTGGTGTCTGGCATGTGCTGAGGCTAGATGGGGTTTTTCTGCATTTCCCTGGGGCTATGCTGAAGCACATGGGGGTCTGTCTGGCTGCTGGAGGATACCTGCCCACCCAGAGTCGCTCTGAAGCACAGGGAGGTCTGACCACTGGGGGATGCCTGACTGCCTGCCTGGGGCTGCTCTGGTGCATGTGATGGTTCTTTGAGCTAGAAATCTGCCAGTTCCCTTGGCTATACTAGGGTATGCAGAGGACCTTGTGTTATAGTTTGCCTGTTCCACCACCCTGGGGCTCAGGATCTCCTGGTTTGCTGAGGTGGGGCCTGTTACTGGCTTGTTGGGATGCTCTGTGTCCTGGAATGTGCTTCCTTTTTACCCAGTGAGATGGACCTTTCTTACTGATTCTCCAGGTTTTAAGGGTTAAAAGACTACTTCACTCTGTCTTTCGGCTGGCTTTGCTATTCCAGGATTTTTCATGGGATGTCATTTTCTGTTGTTTTTTTTTTCCCAGAGGTCAATAAGGGAGAGTGATAGCAATTTGCTGCTTACTCTGCTTACTCTTACTTGGCTCCTAGAAGCTCTGATTGCATTTTTTAGGAAAGTGATGTCCAATTATAGGGTAGAATGATGCTAAAAGATTTTACCCAAAATGCATCTGTTAACCCAGTTTGCACCTGGTATTGGTCCTTAAATAAGCTACTACATATAGGAGTGTGGCAGTGGTTATGCCCTTAACTTTCCTATAAAAAATCCAGATTTAGTATCCTATCCCAAAATTATTGATCATCAGCACTAGTCAAAGACCTATAGCCCAGTTAGATGGAGGCATCTGGTGAAACAGTAGATGGAACTCTGGGCTTAGATTCAGGAAAACCTGAGTTTAAGATCAAGCCTTAGATATTTACTATATATGTGACCCTGGGCAAGTCACTGTTTACTTCAGTTTCCTCAACTATAAAGTAGGGATGATAACAGTTCTTGCTCCATAGGGTATTGTGAGGATCAAATGAGATAATTCTTATAAAAATGATTAGCACAGTGCCTGTGTAACAACAATAATGCTACTTGCCGCTACTGTGGCTGTGTAAGGCCAGTAACACCAGCACACACTGCTAGCATAGGTTCTTTGATCTACTTTTCTAAGGAAAGCAACTTTAAGGGGTTTACAGTCTCACTTTAATTAAACATACATATATCATTCATTTAGTTCAGGGGAAAAAGTCAGCACTCTGAAATTCAGAACAAATACAAACAGAAATTACAGAGAAAATATAAACAAAGCAAATAACACAAATCAACAGGGAGGCTTCTAGCTGTCTGATCAAAGCTATACATTCATAGTTACCAGAGAGAGAAGCACCAACATTTGGGTTTTCAAAGCTCCTTGATGGCTACCCAGAGTCTCCATACCAATACTCTTCAAATGAGTGAATCCCCAAAGCAAAACCTCTCCTCCTGCAGTTCTCAGAGTTCTAGCTTAATGACTACCCTCAGAGTATATATATCCTTTTTCTGGGCCAAAGGGCTTCACACCTCTCAAGGCCTTCATGCCTCTCCAGGGTTGGTAGTGATTATTCACTGTTTTGGACCAACTATTAGCAAGACTCCCAACAATCCCTATGAACAATGCAAAGTCAACAAGGCCTGGATCATAGAAGAGATATCATAGTAAAATGGAACAGAAGTCTATGCTTGAGGTTCAGAGATCACTCTTTGTGAATTGGGTTGATTTTGGATAAGTTATTCAATCTCCCAATTAACTCCTACAAATATTTACAAAGCACTTAAGATGTGCTAGTGGCAGTATCCTTCCTAGGTGCTTGAGATAAGAAGACAAAAAATAAGAGTCTCTACCCTTCCTCTCTAGTTCTATTGGGAACCACGACAGATATACAAGTAAATACGATGTGATAGAAAGTAAATTTAATAGAGAACAATACTAGCAACTAGAAGGATAAGAAAGATGGCCACTAAACTATGCTTTGAAGAAAGCCAGAAATTCTATAAGGCAGAAGTAAAAAGGGATAAAATTACAGTTTCCTCATCTATTAAATGGGGTCAAGAACACCCACCATATCAATGTCACAGACTTTTCATGAGGTTTGGATCCTGCATGTAAGAATATCTTAAAATTTACAACAAATTTTACATACACGTGTGATAGAAAGGGCACTGGCTCTGGGGTCAGAGAACCTGAGTTCAAATCTTGTATCTCACACTTACTAGATGTGTAACTTTTGACAAATCACCTATTCTTCCTGGGCCTCAGTTGCCTCATCTGTAAAATGAATGGATTGAAGTAAATGACCTCTGAAATCCCTTTCAGATTTAGATTTATGATGCTATCCATATCATTTTGTTTTATCTGTTCTCTGTTTTGCCTCAAAATTCAACTAATATGTGTACATTTGTGTAAAAGCACGTGTTAGTTGTTTTTGAAATATATGGCTTCTTCTCTTGCATTTATCTATGTATCTTTTGCTAGACCCCAAGAGGTAATGGAGATGTTGTAAACAACATTCGGTAATTGGAGCCTTTCATTCTATTAGCATTGAAGTCTGTTAAGCGACACATTTATTGGTGGAGCTGCCATGGCATCACAATTAAGGGGGAACATGAGAATCAGGAAAGTGTTTCTTAGTAATTTGTTGTGGGTCAATTTAATTGTCCTGTGGCACTTAGTCCTCTAGCAACTCAATAAATTGTTCAGTTAGAGTAAATGCTATGATGAGTATTAAAGACAGGAAAATGAAATCAGCCCTGTTAGGGTGTAGTCCTACTTGTGGCCAAATGATTAAGTTATTATGTTTGCCTTCATTGAGAAATATCATTTTAAAAGCTCAAAGGTCAAATATTTGTATGCCCGTCATCATATAGTAAACTCTTACCTACCAATGTCATAGAAAAATACAAAATTATTCAATTACTCTGTTTAATGGAAAGTTATTCTATTTGCCAATCACTGATCAATTAATAAGTACTTCTTGGAAGACTATTAAGTGCTGAAGGGTACGTAGGGTCATGTCAGGGATAAAAGTTCAAAAGGCAAAGTTCAGTGCCTTGAATTGGCTTTGTACTTAGTATTGATAAATACTGAATAGAAATGAATTATTCCTGATATCAAAACTAAATGGCAATAAGTATGTATTTGTTTATCTAAATGATATATATGATAAATTTGATAGGGTTTCAGAGAAGGGAGAGATCACAATAGACTAGGAAGTTGAGGAAATGTTGCTGACAATAAGCAGAGAAAGGTCTTAAAGGATGAAGTGGATTTGAATTACCCGAAAGAAGGCAATCTAAATGTGGAGAATACCATAAACAAAATTCCAGACTTTGATGCCTTACCAGAACCACAGAATCTTAAGGTGAGAGAGTGAAAGGAGACTATGGAAAACTGATATGTTAATTTTTAAAACATATTGCATATATCCAAATGAAGAATGTGTTGTGGAAATAGCCTTGCCATACTCTGTCCTATTCAAACCAAAAATAGATTATTCTGTTCAGTTCTGGGCACCAAATTTAGAGAGGAAATTGGCAAGGTGGAGGATATCCAAGAAGGAGAATCATGAACTGAAAAAGTGCCGATTTATGGCATATGATGATCAAATCAAGAAAGTAGAAAGGTTTACTTGGAGGAGAAGTGATGGGGAATGGAGCACGACAGCTCTCTTTAAATCTTTGAAGGGATAAAATGAAAGAAAGATTTTACCTGTTCTGTTTGGTTTGACTAGTGCCAATTGGGAACAGTTAGTATAATTTTCAAGTAATTAAGCTAATAAACATTTATTAAGCCCTTATTATATACTAGATGCTATACTAAATTCTGGGAATATAAATGCAACCAAAAAGGAACACAGTTCCTGCTGCATTCAAGAAGTTTTCATTCCAATGGCAGAATACTGGCAAAAGGAAGCTTAAAAGGGAATTGTAGGTATAAAGGAAAACTTCCTAACATCAGAGATGACCTTAGGTGGAATGAGCTTCCTTAAGAGATAGTTCAGATTAAGTAATATACATAGAGTGCTTTCTAAAATTTAAATAAAAGTTGTTAATTCTGATTATTGTTTGATTCTACTTCACTAAAGGTCCTCAAGCAAAGACGGGATGACCCCTTGTACCAATTGTTGGACAGGGAATTTTTCTTCTTGTACGGGTTAGACTTGATGGCCTTTGAGGTCCCTTACAACTCAGAGATTTTGTGATTCTAGTCTCTGCAGGAGGACAGGCAAATTATTCCAAAGATAATATTGCTTAGGATATTTTTCGAAACTCCTCTTTTAGAATTATATCTAGAGAAAAACCATCAGCTATAAGAAGAGTCAATCAAAACTTTATTGTCACAATACACTATCCCTTGGGTTTATTTTTCTATTTTTCCTGAATCTTCTAGTCTTCCTCCCCTTTCCTCTTTCAGTCAGTTTTACTCCATCTCATCCTCTCTTCCTTGATGTTTGCATCTCTTACACCAAGAAATTGAGAGGGTCTGTGTTGGTGCTACGTGAAATTTGAAGGACATCTGAGGGAGAGCTGTCATAGTGAGAACTATGGGATAACCTTGGGAAACAGACTGGATTAATTCATTCATTTATGTAGGATCCCCCTACTGAGAGTATTTGTGCACAAGCTGATGACCTGAGTGTTTAGCTGAGAACCAGAAATTTGAGTTGCCAGAAGTCAAATTGCCTTGAATCGTGACTGCCAGTATATCAAAATCCAGATATGTACCACATTACAGCAAATTAGGGGATAGTTATTCACTTTAGAAAAGAATTCCTTACTTAGGAAAGTATTCAGAATGGGATTCTTTTACATAACCAGCTCCAATAGTGCACTGAAAACATGATTTGCTTTACAAAAGTACCAATTTGCCCAGCTTTTCAAGAGAGCATCTGTTGTATCTAGAATGACTCACCCATAATACTTCTGTCTGATTACGCTATAGAAAAACACACCATTAACCATGGAAAATTGATGTTTTGGCCATGTGGTTTATTCCTCAAGTCTAGATGGTTTAGTATGCATTTTGTCCTTCCACTTGGTTCTGTTTTATTTTGGATTTATGTAGCATTAGCTCATTTACTCCAATATGTGAACTAGGTTATAAGAAAATAGACCCTCAATACATTTATAGAACACAAAAAATCTGGTGTTCAACAATTCAAGTAGTAAACATATAAGACCTTTGTGTTGTTTTTTTTTTTAATTCTTAATTTCATGATAATGTTCTAAAACCAACAATTTCAGGCTTCTGTTTGGACTTCTCAAGATGGATAAATCATTTTCTCAGAAGTTCTTTAGAATTGCAATGAAACTGACTAAGCTATGTTATGAAACTATTGTTAAGGTCATATAGCATAGTTATCAAATGTAATAAAGTAGAAGATAATTATTGTCTTTGGAGAAAAATGTATAAATCTCCCTCAGATCAATTAAATAATTAAAGATTTAAAAATTAAATCTCAGTAGGCTAGATTACAAAAAATTTGCTCAACTGCATCCTAAAATAGTTGATAGAATCCTAGACTAAGGAATTATGAAGACTTGAGTATGAATCCTTCCTCACACATTTATTAGCTGTAAGACAATGGGGGATTCTTTAACTTCTCTGAGCCTCAGTTTCTTCATCTATAAGATGAGATTAATAATAGTAGCTACCTGACAATTTCATTATAAGGATGGAGTAAGTTAGCATATGTGAAGTACCTTGAAACCTTTAAAGCTCTGTAGAAATGAGATTATTTTTTTCTAAAATAAATGTATCATATATATCATGATGATAATTTATAAATACAAGACCTTTCACTCAAGAATCCCCAAATAACTTAATGAAAATAAATTTCCTTTGTAATTTACATCCTCTTATAAAAATATAAATTCAACTATCAATTAATATATGTTTCCCCTAGTCATTGCCTTTTCAGGCATAAAATAAAGGGAAACGATCAGGAAAACAATCCCAGATGTTCCTTTCTTACACTTTTAAAGTTTCTTCATTTTTCATATGCCCAGTATTGTCTTTGTTTTTGCTTTTTCATAGTGACTGGCTATATGGCTCTAAGCTGTAGCCTTAAATGAACATGTGGAGTAGGATGCTCTCTGATGATAAAACCAACAATGCTTAGGGTCATTGGCTGGCATAGCTACATTTGTGATATGCATAGTGAAGACTATTCAGACACATAATCCTCATAAACTCATGAATCGAGTCAAATTAAATCAATTTTAAATCTATTTCTAAAAATTTATTTATTTTTGTTTTCAACATTCACTTCTATAAGATTTTGAGTTCTAAATTTAATCTCCCTCCCTTCCCTCTCCTCCCCAAGATGGCATGCAATCTGATATAGGCTGTACATATACATTCATATTAAACATATTTGCACATTAACCATGTTGTAAAGAAGAATTAGTACCAATGGGAGAAACCCCAAAAAACCAAAACAAAAACAGCAAATAGAATGCTTCAATTTGCATTCACACTCCATAGTTCTTTTTCTAGATGTGGAAAGCATTTTCCATCATGAGTCTTTTGGAGTTGTCTTAGAGCCTTGCATTGCTGAGAAGAGCTAAGTCTATCAAAGTTATTCTTCATACAATGTTCCTGTTACTGTGTACAATGTTCTCCTTGTTCCGCTCACTTCACTCAGCATCAGTTCATGTAAGTCTTTCCAGGTTTTTCTGAAGTCTGTCTGCTCATCATTTCTTATCGAACAATAGTATTCCATTAAGTTCATATACCACAACTTGTTCAGCCATTCCCCAATTGATAGGCATCTGATCAATTTCCAATCTTGGCTGCCACAAAAAGAAATGAGATAAATATTTTTGTGCATGTGGGTTCTTTTCTTGTTTTTATGATCTCTTTGGGATACAGACCTAGAAGTGGTATTGCTGTGTTAAAGTTTTATAGCCCTTTGGGTATAGTTACAAATTGCTCTCCAGAATGGTTGGATAAGTTCACAACCCCACCAACAATGCATTAGTGTTCCAATTTTCCCACATCTTCTGTAACATTTATCATTTTCCTGTTTTGTAGTCAACAAGTATTAAGTTCCCACTATGTGTAAGAAAGTGGACTAAGTACCAAGGATACAAAGAAAGGCTAAAGTACAGCCCTGCTCTCAAGGTGCTCACATTCTAATGGGGGAGACAATATGCATACAATTACAAACAAAATATATACAGGATAAATTGGACATAATTAACAGAGGAATGGCACTAGCATTCAGGGGACCTAGAAAGGTTTCTTGGAGAAGATGAGATTTTGTCTGAAATTTGAAGGAATCAAGGGAAACCAGGAGGTGAAAATGAGGGCTAAGAGATTTCCAGAAATGGAGGAAAGGCTATGAAAAATCTCGAATCAAAAGATAGAATGTTCATGTAGAAGAAACAGAAAGAAGTCCAGTGTCACTGGATTTCAGAATATGTAGAGAGGAGTAAAGTATAAGTCTAGAAAGGTAGGAAGGAATCATACTTTTAATGGCTTTATAAGCCAGATAAAGGGTTTTATATTTGATCTAGGAGGCAATAGGAAGTCACTGGAGTTTACTGAATGGGATGTAGGCCCAATCTGTGCTTTGAAAACATCAATTTGACAGCTGGGTGGACTTGATCTCCTCAAGTCCTACAACCTTCAAGTCCACTCTATTTCAGCCTCCTTTTCATTCTTCAAGGTACTCTTCAGCTCACCACCTCTCCAAATGACTATTTTGCCCAAATCTTGAACTCTAAAATGACTCCTATACCACTCCTCCTCTCTAATCTCTTATCCTTTGAACTCTACTCTTTTGCTGCTTTCATACATGTTTGCCTTAAACTCTAGTTAGCTGCCTGTGACTCTGAATTTAAAATTTTAATAAGCGTATATTAAGCATCTACTGTGTGCTAAGTGCTATGTCTATTATTAGGAATATAAGCATAAGCAGAAAGAAAAACAATCCCTGCTTCCAAAGGAATTACAGCCTACCAGAGGATAGAAAATACATAACAGGAAGCTTAAACGGGAAAGGAGGGAAGTTCTTGCATGGTAGAGAAACTCTAGACAGTCAAGAGTAGAATAAGGACAAGGCTTGCTGGGCTCTTTCCTTAAAATTGAGGTTTTGGAAAGCACCACCCAAGCAGAGGAAAGGGCTACAGGAAGAAAATGTTTTTCCAGTATGAGAAAGCCAGAAAAAGAAAGTCTTCTAGGGTGAGGAGGCTACTGTAGCAAGGCAGAAAAAAATTGCAGTGTCAATGGATTCTAAAAGATCCATTTTGTAAGATGGTCGATAGCCCATCATCCTTGAAAACAATTTGGTATAGTGGATATAGCACTTGTTTTGGACCACAGAAAGTTTTGAAGTCCATCTCAGATACTTACTAGCTATGTGTCCCTAGGCAATCTGGCATTCTTTCTTAACTTTGGAGTCCTTGTCTGTAAAATAATGATAACAATATAGTACCTATCTCACAGGGTTGTGTGAGGATCAAGTGAAATAATATGTGTATGTGTTTATGTATTTATAAAATGGTTCACTAACTTTACAGTTTGTAAATATATAAATATTTGCTATATACATGTTAGTTGATACTAATAGAAAGACAGTGTATCATAAGGGATAGAGAGCTGGCCTTGGAGTCAGGATTAATAACAAATAATTTCTTTGGTAGGATGGAGATTGGTAGATAGAAGATGAACATGACTATTTTGAGATCCAGGGAAATATGTTCTCCCCAGATAAGTGACCTCTGGCAATGAAGATGAGGATGTATCAATGGAGATCCTCAGTTTCTTTCCTTACAAGATGAACAAGAATGATTCTATTTTAAAAAAAGGACAGTCTTACATAATTCCAGCCAATCCATAGAATTCTGATAATAGTAGCCTCAGAGAAATTAATTTCCCTGGGAGACAACCCTGACTTTTAGCAACTGCTGTGACCCAAAGGCTTGTACACTTCCCTCATTTCCATTCTGTTGTGGAATGTCACTGATTGTGTACTGTGAGTAGACCTAAAAACTATAAAGATTCAAACTGTACACTAAGAACTAGAAGCCACTCCTTGCCCAAGTGGTCTTCATTAGCGCACTGATAAATTTATTTTCCTATCAGTCTGATTAGACATTTCATGACCCCCAGCCTGGTAGACCTCATAGTGGGTAAGATTCTCCATGGGCTCTCAAAGAACCCAGGCTAGGAAACTCTCATAACAGTAGTTATAATCTACTTTCCCAAGATGTGGTATAATAATTACATTCTATCATTTGTATAAATATATGTATATATAATTTCCAAAATATTTTAGAAAGTATTTTCTCTCAGCACCTCTGGACACAAACTAAAATTGAATTAAAATATTACTTTTTTCACCACTGTTCTCCACCCCCTACCACTACCCACTCTTATTTTATCTTGTTTTCTTGACGGTTTGGACCAATCTAGAGACTATTACAAAATATTTCTGAAACAAAATGAAATCCGATCCATTCCCTCAGCCTTGCCAAAGATGCATTTTAAAAATTCTGATCAATAGCTCTGCTTTCCTAACACAAGTTTCCTATGCCAATGGATTCACAGGTGCATTCCTATCCCTAAAATCGCTAGCATTATCCTTGATACATGATTCATTTAGCTTTGTAATATACATTCTTTATTTGATTTTTTAAAAAAATTCTGAACTTAAACATCAAAAAGGAATACTTCTTGGTATGGCAAAACACAAAAAGAAGGTTCTATATAAAACCATACTCTCTATTTCATATTGCTTATACACACACACACACACACACATAAAACATTATCAGTATTATTTTGTTTTTTGTTTAGTAATTTCTCTTTTTAAAAAATTTTACATATAATTTATCGACTAAATCATTGCCATAACACAATAAAAGAAAAAGATGATTGCACATGAAACTGCAAATCAGTAATGCACAACCTACTCTTCCTTTCAAATATACAACAAAATTATCATGTAAATTTCTTTTTTCCCTCTTCCCACCCCCCACCCTAGAGGTGCTACATTATACACAAATACACATACACACACATATAGACACTTATTATATGTACACACAGGTATGTGTGTGTGTGTATACATATATATATATATATACACGCACATACACATATACGTGTATGTGTGTGTATCTAAATAAGTGTGTGTATGTATGCAAAAATATTCTATACATCTATTTATCAGTTATTTCTTTGAATGAAAATAGTGTCTTTCTTCATATGTCCTTTATAGTTAATTTGGGTATTTATAATAGTCAAAATAACTATTTACTAATATTTGTTCTTAACATTACAGTTATTGTATACAAATGTTCTCAGTTCTGCTCATTTAGTTCTTCATTATTTCATGCAAGTGTTTCTGTGTTTTTCTAAAATCATTGGGCTCATTATTTCTTACAGCACAGTAGTATTCCATCTCAATCATATACCACAACTTGCTTAGTCATGCCTCAATTGATGGGCATCCCTGCAATTTCCAGCTTTTTGCCACCACAAAGAGAACTGCTATAAACATTTTAGAACACATAGGTTCTTTTCTTTTTTCCTAATTAGTTTTAGAACAGTGGTATTGCTGCATCAAAGGGTATAGGTGGTTTAATAACTCTTTGGGCATAATTACAGATTGCTCTCCAAAATTGTTGTATCAGTTCACAATTACACCAACAATGAATTAGTGTCCTAATTTTTCCACATTCCCTCCAACATTTGTCACTTTTCCTTTCTATCATTTTAGCCAATCTGGTAGATGTGAAATGATATCTCAAGGTTGTTTTAATCTGCATTAATCTCTAATAATAATAATCTCTAATCAATAATGATTTATCACATTTTTTTCAGATGTCTATAAATTATTTTTATTTCCTCATTGGAAAGCTGCCTATTCATACCCTTTGACCATTTGTCAATTGGGTAATGGCTCATTCTTGTAGATTTGACAGAATTCTTCATATATTTTAGATATGAGACCTTTATTTGGTAAACTGTCTGTGGAAAATTTCCCTAATTTTCTGCTTTCCTTCTGATCCTGGCTACACTTGTTTTATTTGTACAAAACCTTTCTAATTGAATATATTTTAAATTATACATTTTATACCTAATTTTGTTCTCTATCTCTTGTTTATTCATAAATTGTTTGCCTGTCCATAAGTCTGATAAGTAACATATTCTGTGTTCTTCTAATTTTCCTGCAAAATCTCTTCTTTTGTCTAGGTCATGTATCCATTTTGACCTTATCTTGGGAAGTTATGTAAGATAATGGTCTATGCCCAGTTTTTGCCATACTACTTTCCAGTTTTCCCAACATTTTTAAACAAATAATAAATTCTTATCCCCAAATCTTATCTTTACACCTGTTAAGTTCAAGATTATTATGTTTGCTTGCTGCTGCAGATTGTGTCTATTCTATTGATGTACCTTTCTATTTCTTAACCTGTATCAGATAGTCTTAATAGTTATTGCCTTATAATACAGTTTAAGATTGCATACTGCTAAATTTCATTTCTTTACACTTATTTTCATTATTTCCTTTGATATTCTTGACTTTTTCTTCCAAATGAATTTTATTGTTATTTTATTTTCTAATTCATATGCAATGTTGTAATTGCTATTTGTGAATTTCCCTCCTTCTTATTTTTACTCACTATTTTCCCTCTCAGCTTCTCTTTTCACTCTATCCCTGCTATCTTCTCCCCTTACCCTCTTATTCCTTATTTTAGCCACCTGTCTAAAAGTCCCTACCTTGTGTGTTCACCCCATCCTTTTAATCTTAATCTATATACTCTTCTAAAAGTTCCTCCCTCACTGTCTCCCCCAGTTTTCTCACTTCTCTAGAAGTTCAGAAGACTTCTAAACCTAAGGATTTGGAAAAGTGTTCACAAGAGGTTGGAATTCGGTCAGGAGCATCACTATCTAGGCAAAGCTGGATAGTGTTATCAGCCTACCGGCTAGTATATGAAAGATTGAGATTAAATGAAAGAGATGGGGGCACTCCTACCCCACGACAAGAAGGGGAATCTCAGATAGCAGGAGAACAAACTGCTGCTCAAGAATCTACTGACTCAAATGAGAACTTTTTTATTAATGTGGCTAGAGCAACAGGAGGCCAAATAAGCCAAGAGGGCATTCCAACTCAGCCCAGGCTGAGCCTGACTGCTTTCTTTGTCCTTGCCATGGTGGCAGGGGAAGGGAGTGGAGAGAAAATAAGACAATGTTAGGGGCTGAGGAACAAAATGCTACTAGGGTTCAGGACGCTCCTTGCATAGAGAATGAGAGATGGCTAAATACTC
>CM053622.1:115201063-115230829 GCA_028646595.1 Phalanger gymnotis
GTTAGTCTTTCACAACATGAGTATTATGGAAGGGTTACACATAATGATACGCATGTGGCTCATGTTGAATCAGGGAGGGTGGAGGGGAAGGGAAGAGGGGAGAGAATTTGGAACTCAAGGTTTTAAAAAAAATAGATGTTCAAAAGTAAAAAATAAAAAGAGGGGGAGAAAGAGGGAATACAGAATCATGCAACTATGGATTGGAGTTTTTGGAAGTATTTGGTCAGCATGGACCTATAGCAGGTGGAGGAGTGCTCCAAGTAAAGGATTTTGGGGTCCCATTCTCATAGGGTTCTAGTGGGGGTGGGACAGCCTAGTTCTTACCCATATCATCTTGGCATTTGGTCATTGCCATGTCAATATTATCTCAAAGTTGTCTGTGACAGCTTAAGTTTCTTAAATTTTCCTGACATTTCTGATTTTATTGAGCATATCTGGTACTTTTCTATAGCCTGCAGACCAATGGACTATTCTTGGGACCAAGGGGTGGTTATACTGGGTCCTAGATGGTATCTCTTAATTTAGAACATAGCCTATGGGTATAGCCTTAATTAACTTAGGAGGCAGTTTGGGGAAAGTGGTTGCTATGTTCCCCTTTATACTCAATTCCTATTTCCTACATATTATTAACTTATATTGGCTACTTGTATATTTACTACACTAACTGGTATAGTTAGTTAATAGTATAGTTAGTTAACTGGGACCACGCTAACAAGCTACAATTTCAACACATAATGAGCTGTGGTATGACAGTTCAAAATGTAATATTCTATATTTTATTATTTTTAATTTATTTTAGTCAATATGCAGCCCATAGGGATCTTTATTTACAGATTAGTGGCCCCATTTCTATGTGCATTTGATATCATTGCTTTGAGATTTACAAAGCACCATCTTGACAAGGACTCTATGAGGTAAGTAAGATAAATATTATCCTCAGACCACAACTAAAGAAACTAAGCTCAGAGATTTACTTGTAGTCATATAATGATTAAGTGGTTTTACTAGAATTTGAAAGCAGGTCCCCTGACTCCAAGTATGTTTTCCATTGTACCACACATAATAAATCTATTGTAAGATTACATCCACTATCTACATTAAGAAATACTTAGTATTTAGTTTATATGTGTTTTGAGATAAGTATCTGCTTACTTGATGTGCCTCTTCTTTCCCTGTTTGAAGGCAATTATACTGTCTTGTCTATATTCTATAACCCTTCTTTCATATTCAGTGTATTTTATGAAATTAGCATATGGGAATGTTAACTGATGTTCAAAGATCCCCTATTTCATTAATTTGGGTATTACCACCACTGAAGGAGATCAAGACTCCTTTGTACCTTATTCAATGGCCTTCACAAATTGCTTTGGCCAAAAAGGGTTATCGTCCACCATTATCTTCTACCTATCAGATTGGAGAAGTTGACAAAAGAGGGAAATAACAATTGTTGGAGGGGATGTGGGAAAATAGGTACGCTAGTACAGAGCTTCTTAAATTTTTTGTACTAGCGACCCCTTTTCACCTACGAAATTTTTATGTGATGCTGCATATATAGATATGTAAAACAGGCATGCAAATCAAATATTTGCTGGTAACCCTAAATAAAGAAATTTATTTTAAAACAATTCTTTAGTATATATGTATATATGCACATATATTACCATTATTAAAGACAAAAGGAAATTTTCATAATAATGAGGTGGATGTGCTTGTTTATTTTTACATAAAGAATTAAATCTTGGCAGAAAATTTGATATTGAAGGATACACAGCATCTTCGACGTTTTTCGGAGTTGATCGATATTTTGATATTATAATAATCAATGCTGAGAAGGCCACTTCAAATAAATACATAGTACAAAATGGCAGAAGTTTGTTTAAAGCCATTTCAGAAATAGTTGGAAATTCTGTCCTGATCCCAAACCAAAATTAATTTAACAATTTCATATGTACAGTAAAAACTGCAACTTGTAATATACAATGGTTTCAAATCCGAGCCAAGGTATTTTGGCAGCATTCGTTGGCGTTGCTGGCTTGATGGCATGCACAGTGCAAAGTGCACATGGGTGTTCAGAACCAAAGCTGAAGTGAATGTGCATGATGCACCATGAACAAGCAGTGCCAGGAACACTTTGGATTCATTATACCTTTGACTTTGAAGTAATTTTTAGTCGTTGCCTCTTACCGTTGCCAAATTTTTCACGATCCCCACATTCAGTTACACAAGCCCATATGGGGTTGCAACCCATGGTTTAAGAAGCACTTCGCTAGTATCTTCTTATTGGAGTTAGTCCAGTCATTCTGTAAAGGTATTCAGGCCCATACTCAGAAAGTTACCAAGCTATATAAGCCCTTTGATTCAGGTATACAACTATGAGACATCCTCCATTGAATGCAAAGGAAAAAAAAAGATCTATATGGACAAAATTATTTATAGTAGCTCTTTTTGTAGTAGCCAATAATTGGAAATTCCTGTTGGGAAATGGCTAAACAAATTAGGGTACATGAATATAATTCAGTATTTTTGCGTTTTAAGAAATTAAATGGACAATTTCACAGGAAATTGGGGTGATCTTTGTGAAATGATGCTGAAAGAAGTGAGAACTAGGAGAACAACATTACAAAGAAAAATAACTTAGAAGGTCTTTAGAACTGCCCAGTGAGATGATAAACCATGAGTCCAAAAGAATGAAGATGAAATATACCACTCCCTTCTTGATAAAGAGATGGTGGACTTAAAATGCAGAAAGAAACATATTTTTAGACATGAAGAATATGGGAATTTTTTTGCTGGGTTATGTAAATATGTATTGAGGGGATTTTGTTTTGAGTTTATTAAAAATAATAAACTAAAAAAATTAATGGATCATAATTGACCAGTGGTTAGACTTTTTAGTCTCTCTGAGTTTTTTCTAAATTAAGCAATGATTTTTCTTAGAGCCCAGAAATATAGCCTGTCCTTAGATTCGTAAGCAAAGTTTCTAAAGCTTGGTAGTACTTACTAGAGCTGTATGTATTTATGCATATATTTACAACTCACTGGCCTAGCTTTGAGAATTCTGAGATTGTCAACCTCCATGCCAAGATGACCAGCCAAATAGGATATGAAAGTAGTTAGTATTGATGCAAAAATACTCTCTCTCTGTATATTCACACACACACACACACACACACACACACACACACACACATGCAATGTTGAGATTATTGGTCAACTGAGTTACCATAATAGACTTCCTAAAATTGCATATTCTATCGTATTCAATTTCATTTTATTTGTTGTATTTAAAAACAATGATCAGTGCAATCTCTCCTTCAAATTTATGGTTATAGGAGTTTCCAAAAAATGAACAAGGTAAATTCACTTAAAATATGAGTCAACAACTCAGACATATTGAAATAAAAAGGAAATGTGCATTCATAATTCATTGTTGATCTGCTAACATAGAGAGTTATGAGAGTTGGGATAAATTGTCATCATTTATAATGAACTCAGAATGGCGCAAATTTTAAAAAATGATCCCACAGTCAGCAGATTGCTAACCACAGCATAAATTTCACATTGAGTAATTCACTTAATATTGTCTGAAAATCAGCATGCACAAAAGTGGACTGCTAGAAAAGGGAAAGAAATTAACTCTCTGTAGAATAAAGACAAAGTTCATTATTCCAATCCGTCCCTATCCAATGATATTATGGACATAAATTCATTTTATACATTGTTTCTCTTCAATTTATATAGACCATAAAACTTCGTGGTGCTTAGAGTAATAGTTAAAATAGGAGTTAGCCTGTTTGTGACCTTTACCAGGCATATGTCTACCTCCCTCTGTAGAATTTTCATTCCTCTTACCATACTTTTAAGTAGGCCTGGCTGTCACACTCATAAATAGGTGTCTGAGGCTTTTTATATAAAGTCTAGGGTTTGCCGATAAAAAATGACCGTTTCTTGCCATTAAAAATGGCCAGCAAACACATAAATCTGACTTTCTCAAGCTGTGATAAGGCATATATCTAAAACCCAAAATGGGTTTTCTCCATAAACAGATTTGTTTGGTTTTGTTTTCCTTTAGTTTTGACACTTTAAAAATCCCATTTGGATTCAAAGTGAGTGAAATGGCAAATCAAATTTCTCCTATGATTTGCCTGAAAGATATATCCTATGAGAAATAGTTGATATTTTGTTGTGTGTATATTTTTTTTCACAAGGATGGCAATAGATAATCCATATTATTTAGTATTGGTTCAAAAAATATACACTTCAGAGGAAAAGTGTTAGCAAATTAGCAAATACTTCCTCTCTAGTTAGATTGGAACAGGAGTACACCTTTAGAAACAATAAGGAGGAAGCTTGTCATGCTCCAGAAATTTTGGGTGGCAAATAAATTCCCCTATCTCCCCATAACCCACAAAAAATTTTCTATATGAGTTTCCTGTAGCCCAACATTCAAGCTGTATGTCTTGGAAATGAGCAAAATAAAGAGTAGTAAAAATGTCAAAAGTAGAATAGAGACAATTGATACCAAAAAGAGGGAGATGGAAGACAAATGTGAAGAATCAAACCATCAGGCAAAAAATAATTACACAAGACAATAATAATAATAATGTATTAAGGTATGTTTATTAGAAAGTAATTTATAAAAATAAATATTATACATATTAATTATGATGATTATTACTATTAAAACTTACATTTATATAGCACTTTGATGTTTACAATGTACTTTTTTCTTTTACAAATACCTTGTATTATGCTTTTACCTAGGGTCACCATAGTAAAATGCATGTTCCTTAAGAGCAGGGATAGCTCTCCTCTCCTCCCTTCTCCCCCGCTTCTCCTCCCCTCCCCTAACTATCCTTTCTTCTCTACCTCTCTTCTCCTCACCTCTCCTCTCCTTTGTTCTCTTCTCCCTTCCCCCATGTTTCTATTTTTTAATTTTATTTTTACTTTGTAGAATAAAGTAAGCATTTCCATAAGAGTATAATAAAAAAGATGCACATGAAATTGAAAGTCCATTATGTACAACTTCCTATTCCTTTTAAATATATAATGTAAATTTCATTTCGTTTTGCAATTTTTTTCATTTTTTTTACTTTTTTTCTTCTTCCTCCCACCCTGGAGATGACTACCATTAGACACAAATAGGTATATATCTTTTATACTTAACTAGGGTATTTATAATAGTAAAAATGAATTGTTTGCTCAAAGTCATTCTTTTGGGTTTTTTTTTTGTCGTGATTGTTGTTTTTGGAGGGGCAAAGCCAGGGCAACTGGGGTTAAATGACTTGCCCAAGGTCACATAGCTAGTGTGTCAAGTGTCTGAGGCTGGATTTGAACTCAGGTCCTCCTGACTCCAGGGCTGGTGCTCTACTCACTGTGCCTCCTAGCTGCCCCTCAAAATCATTCTTAAAACAATATTGCTGTTACTGTATATGATGTTCTCTTGATTCTGCTCATTTTGCTCTTCATTATTTTGCATGTCTCTCCATCTTTTTCTAAGATCATTGAGCTGATCATTTCTTATAGTGCAGTAGTATTCCATCAAAATCATACACCACAACACTTTAATTTAATGTAATTGAAATTATCCACTTACACCTAACTTTGCTCTATCTCTTCTTTATTCATAAATTGTTCACCTCTCCGTTAAGTCTGAGAAGTAATATATTGCATGTTCTACTTTTCTTGCAGTATCTCTATATCCAGCATATGTTCAATAATGGCTTATTGAATTAAACTGAAATATGCTAGGAAGTACATAGAAAAGTGTTCTTATCTTCATTTTACAATTAGGGAAACTGAGACAGAATTTAAGTGAATTTAAATATTCAGCATCACAATAAACTTTCATGTTGTGTCTTAACCTTTATTACATAACGTGGAGTTGGAATCAGAAGAATTGATTCGAATTCTCTAAGACTTATTATCTCATTATTCTTAATTAAGTAGTGCTAATTATCATGTAGGAATAGGATCTTGTATTAGATCTTTAAGACTCTCATACCCTCACTCTCTCGACTATATCATAGTATCTTTTGATAGTTTTGTTGTTAATGTTCAATCTTTTCAGTCGTTTCCAACTTTTCATGACCCCATTTGGAGTTTTCTTGGCAAAGTTACTGGAGTGGTTTGCTATTTCCTTCTCCGACTCATTTTACAGAGGAGAAACCTGAGGCAAATGGTTAAAGGACTTGCCCAGGTCACACAGCTAGTGTCTGAGGCCAGATTTGTACTCAGGTCTTCCTGACTCCAGGTCTGGAACTCTATGCACTGTATCACCGACCTGCCCGTGACATCTAGAATAGCTTAGTTCAAATCTTACACCAGTTGTGTAAACTTTGTGACCTTGGTTAAGTTACTTTTCCTTTCCTCATCTGATAAATGGGGATAATAATAGCTCATATATCCTAGGGAGGATCTGAGGGTCAAACTGCATGCGATAATATATATGGAAGGAGTCTTGCAAAATTTAAAGTACTATATAAAAAGTACGTGGGCTGCGTGAATAGTACCGTGGCATGCATTTATACACATTAACTCATTTCAACCTCAAAAGTACAATTACCTCCATTTGACAAATGAGGAAATTAAGGGTCACTTTCTATGAATGACCTAACTTCTTACAGATTGCAAATGGCTGTGTCTGAACTTGAACTCTAAGGTGGTGTGCTGATAAATATTTTAACAACTGGATGGGGGGGGGAAGTACATATGACACACTTTAGTCTGCATTACTATTTTCTCCATCATTTTAAGTCTAGACTATCAGTAAAACAATAAATCAAGCCCTGATTTGTAACATTTGTCTTTGTGTTTACTCTGGTATGTGTTTACTCTGGTATGTGTTTACTCTGAATATAAAACAATCAGCTTTCTCTAGAATGAGATGACTCCAGCAGACCCCATCAGTATTCTCACCACTAGACCAACTTGTAATTTGATGGGGATCTGGGAAGACACTACTGTAGTGAGCAGAAAAAAGAGGAGGGTAGGGCCAGAGCTCAGAATCAGCATTTCTTGGACTCGATAGACTTTATTATTGTGGCACAAGTCCCTTGTTATGAGACCAAACATCAGTTAAGTTACTCCTTGGGGAATCTCACAGGTACTGACCCTGATGGAACCTAGACACCTACATATATACAATAAGCAGGGTGAAATTTGGAGGGAAATGAATGGTCGTGCCATCCCTCAAACCTGATATGCAGTCAGAATATGAAAAAAAACATTGGTACCTTCCTTACATTTCCTTCCTGCCTCAGTCAATACTATAGGTGTTTATAATTGGCAGATTGAGGGAGTATAAGTAGATATGTATACTGAGGTCTAGTGGACCACAATCAGCCCTGGACTGGCATAATTCAATGGAAAGAGTAATGGATTGAGATTCAGGAGATGAGAGTTCAAATCTCACCTCTGAAACAAAGAGTACAGTTGGCTTAACCTCCTTAAGCTTCAATTTTCTTTATTCTAAAATGAGCAGATTTGATGAGATGATCTTTAAAATCCCTTCCAGGCTAAATCTATAAGCCTATGGTTTCTTCACTTTGTCCTTCATGTTCTCAACCCAGGACAGAAGCTTTTGAAGCTATTCTGGAAATCTTTCTACTAAACTCGGATGTAAGGAGTTGAGTGATTGGAAGGAATGATTTTTTTTGTAACATTCCTAAGTCTTGCCTAGGATTTGCAGAGAGCTAAGATAAGTAATGTTTTATAATAAAAATAGTTCTTCACAATTCGGAAGGGTCCCCTGCAGTTCACTAGCAAAGACCTAAGTGATAAGATCTCCGAGTTTTAGAGCAGTCTTTTTACCACCACTGTAGGTGTGAATAAGTATTACAACCTAAGGTTGTTGAGACTTTGTGTCCAAAAAGTTTCATTGTAAGATTTGTGCTTAGATGAATTTTTTTTATTTTGTTTTGTTTTTATTTTGAAACATGATGTTTGAAGAGCGAAGTAGAGACACTAATCTTAGGGTATTCAGAAAAGAAGAAACTAGTCCCAAGAAACAGGAAGCCCCACCGTATAGTATGGGCAATAAAAGGACAATACCTCAGGTGATTTAAAAAAAATCTACCACCATTAATTAAATTATATGTCAATAGTAGTTGGGGAAGGAGGCAGGCTCCTTTATATTTTGGTACCCGGGGAAAGCCTGTATATACCTCCCTTGCAACAAGTTCCAGCTTTGATTACACCACACTTTTAGGAAATGTGTTTACTCTTACTTTTCTTCCCTTGCTAGGCTTTGTATATTTTTACGGTGATGTGAAATGTCCTTCCTGCTCCTTCTTAACAAACTGGACTTTTTTTATATCGTTCAATTAATATACATCTTTCCAAACTACTCTTATCTATTGTTTTACAAGTCCATCACTCTAAAAGACATCTTTCTTTTAATCCTACCATCCTGCATTTATATATCTATCTTACCATTTTTTTCAACCTGTGTGTATTATAGCTTTGTGTTGGTTTTATCTGTGCTGATGCCTTTTGTCTTCTTTTGTACAGTCATTTCCAACTTAGGATCACTTACATTATGGACAAAACTTACAGAAAGACGGTTGGTTTATACCTTACTTGAGGCAGTACTGAAAGGTGGGAGTCCCCCACCCCCAGCCCCTGCCCAAGTTTGAGAGAGCATGACATATCCTTGAAACAATTACAATAGCCTTTTAACTGGTTGTCCAGCAAACACCGTGAATACTGAGATGGAAGATGAATGATAATATCTTCTTGGAATCCCAAACTCTAAATTAGAACTTGGAAAACATTTTCAGTATTATTTCATTTGTGTAATAGCCTTTGTTTGCTAGACTTGGAACCTAGCAGATATAATTTGGTTTCTATGTGAACATATATTCTCAGTTTCATACAACCAAGTTACAATGGATGTTTGGAATGAACTATTTGTAACCTGGAGAGTTTCCTAGGTTGTACTTGTGCTAGTCTTTGCTATTTCAATACACTGAAATTTGCACAGGGGTAGGGACTATTTTCTATATCCCTATGAGATTCTATAGCATGTAGTGTATTAAGCATACAGAGTATACTTAATAAATGTTGCTGATTAGCTGATTATACTTCTTTATGATTGACTACGTTGCCTGTTTAATACGCAAATCACCTGTAATATTTCTGTAGTTGATACATTGTCATAGACTACTCATAGCACTGAATGTCAAATGAAATCATCCTAGTCTAGCATAAGTATGAAGATACAATATTAACGTTCTTGTTTGCTAGGCTCCCATTTATTGACCCTTCAACTAAATAGTGGCATGTGTGCCACTCAACAAGGGGCACTAAATGATATTTGGCCTTTTAAAAACCCCAAATTAAATAAAAACAATACAACTTCCTATTGGACATTTCAAACTTGATGGCCTAGAGACTTCTTGGATCAACATGGCCAAGGAAGAATTCATTATCTTTTTCCCAACACTCATCCCTCTACTGAATTTCCCTATTTCTGTCAAGGGCCATGTCACTTTTCTAGTATTTCTGATCTAAAATCTTAGTGTTATCTTTAACTCCTCCCTCTCCTTCACCTCACGTATCCAAATACCTATCAAATTTTGTACTTTCTACTTCTATGATATCTTTCAGATCTGATCCTTTCTATTCACACAGCCAACCAATTCTTTCAAGCTTTTATTACCAATTGTTTGGACTGTTTCAAAGGCTTCCAAATTGGTCTTCCTGGCTCAAGTGTCTACACATTACTGCCAAATTTATTTTCCTTAAATACAGATCTCTCCGGCTCAATAAACTCCCTATTGCCTCAGGGATAAAATATAAAGTCTTCTGGGCTTTTTAAGCCCTTCACAACTTAGATCTGGGCTATGTTTCTAGCTTCATTTTGTATTACTTCTCTTCCTGGATTCTGTGATTCTGCCAAACTGTCATGTTCCTCATGCATGACACTTCATATCCCATCTATGTGCCTTTGTACTAGCCATATCCCATGCCTGGAATGCATTTCTTCCTCACCTCTGCCTCATAGAATCCCACACATACTTCAATACACAGTTGTAGCACCACTTTCTAAATAAAACATTTTTGATACATCCCCTTCACAGTTAATATTAGACCATTTTATATTTTTTTAAAAAAATTAGTCTGTACATACATTTCTTCTGTATATACTTAAGTATCTACATCTTGTTTCCTTCTAGAATGCAAGATCCTTAAAAATAGACTGTTTAATTTTTATCTTTGTACTCCCAGTATTTAACATAGTGCCTGGATCAGTATAGGTGTTTAACAAATGTTTGTAGATTATTACTTAGTTGATAAGCATTTGCTAAGTACCTACTATGTATCGGACACTGTGCTAAGGACTGGAAGTATGAAAAAGAAATAAAAGACAATCCTTGCCCTCAAGGAGCTTACAATCTAATGGGGGAGACAATAAATATATGTAAAAACAAGTTCTATGTAGGATAAATAAGAAATAATTAAAAGAGAGAAGATATTAGAGATAAGAAGGGTTGGAAAAGGCTTCCTGTAGAAGATGGAACTTTGATTGGGACTTGAAGAAAGCCAGGGAAGTAAGGAGGTAGAGATATAGAAGGAAAACCTTGCAAGGAATGCGGGATAGCCAGAGGAAATGCCTGGAGGCAATAGATGGAGTGCCTTGTTTGTGGAATAGCAAGGAGGCAAGTGTCACTGAATTGAAGAGTACATATTGGGGAATAAGGTATGAGAAGACTGAAAAAGCAAGGGTGGCTAGGTTATGAAGAGTTTTGTATACCAGAATGTGTTCTGTTTGATCCTGGAGGTGAAAAAGCACCACTGTAGTTTGTTGAGTAGGGGGGTGACATACTATGTCACCTGCAGGTTAAGAAAATCACTTTGGTGGCTAAATAGAGGATAGATTGGAATAGAGAAAGACTTAAAGCAGTTAGATCTACCACCAGTCTATTACAATAGCACAAGCTTGAGGTGACGAAGGCTTATACCGGTGCTCTATATACCCGCATATATATTTAGTGATATATAAACATATGTTTATGTATCTATATGAATTATTTGAAGTGATTTTTAATATATTTAAAATTTTTTAATCTGCTTATATGTTACTTCTCTCCAGTGGAATATTAGCTTTTTGATGGCAAGAATTGTTCTTGTTTTTATCCTTTATTGCATCTGTTACCCTGCTTAGTTTTCACTGGACACCATGCTGCTAACTCAAGCCTTGACTGACATCATCTCCCTCAGCCTCTGATTAGAAGGCTGGAGGGTAGAGCATCAGATTCCTTCCAATGCCTCCCTTTACAGAGGGCAGAAACTGGACTTTCAGCTCCCTCCACTCTGTACCTGCTATCCTGCTGGTTTCAATTCCACAGGAACAAGATGACCCTGCACTGGTTACCTCCTGGTGTCCTATCCACACCCTCTTTCCTGACTCCTTTTTATGTGTTGTCTCCCCGTTTAAATCATAGTTTCCTTGAGGGCAGGAACTATATTTCTTTTTATTAATTGTATCCTCAGTGAGTTGGATTGGATCTTTGTAACCTACACATGATAGAACAGTGGCTGGCACAAAGTAATAGCTAAATGAATGATTGCTAAATCAATGAATATTCATTGTAGAAGCCAGTCTGGCCACACAGCCCTCTAGCCAGGAAAAAAAAAATGGACTTCAGTCAAGTGATATAATTTCTTTGAAGATTTTTGAATGCATTTCCCTATTTCCCTATGCAATAACTATTTTCCCTTGGAGAACTAGAGTTTCCATACCTAACTTAGCCATTTAGCATCAACAGTTCCCAGTTGAGGAGACATCTGGGTTAGGGTTGGCATACTATGTCTGAGCTAGCCAGCATAAAAACTCTAAAATGTCTACAAATGGGTTGCTTCAATGAAGTAGCTAGTCTTCTTTATGCCTTAACGATGTGGGCTAAGCTATGTTTTATTATTTTTACAATAGCATTTCAAGGCTCTTAGTTTGTATCTCTTATTTTGTCCTAATTTCTCTTATTATACTCTTAATTGCTCAAATTTATCTGGTGGTGAACCTTGGGAACCTGACCATATACCTTGTGTCTGCATCTTTCTTAGGATATCAATCAAACTAGCCCGTGTCCTGTTCTTGATGAAGTTTGTGTCCAACCAAGATAGGGAAGTGTGCAATAAGAGGAAACATTCCACTCAGATTCACTGTTGAGGGCTCATCCTCTCTGATGTAAATATTGGGTTTCTGTAGAGCACCATATTAAAGTTGTGATTTGACATTTGCTAAAAAAAATCTGCTAGAAATCATGCTAATAAATCATATATGTGTATTCACACATATATACATACATACACACACATATATAGATACATATATATGGTTCACAGTGTATTTTACTCACAGCAACCATTCAAGATGTTGTTTAATTGTTTCAGTCTTATTTGACTCTTTGTGACCCCTTTTTAGGGTTTCCTTGGCAGAGATACTAGAATAGTTTGCCATCTCTTTCTCTAGCTCATTTTACAGTTGGGGAAACTGAGGTAAACAGGATTAAGTGACTTGCTCAGGGTCACACAACTAGTGAGTATCTGAGGTTGATTTGAACTTGGGTCTTCCTGACTTTGGGCCCAGCCCTCTAGCCATGGCATCACCTAGCAGCCCCATTATACAAGTTAGATCACTTATTATTCCTCATTTTAGAGATGAGAAAGGAGGTACGGTACCATAGAGGATAATGAGTTAGCTTGGAAGCAAGGAAGACTTGGGGTTAAATTTTGCCTCTTGCCCATATTGACTACATGAACCTGGGCAAGTCATTTACGCCTTCATTGTTCTATTGAACTCTAAGATTATAAAATCCAGAGAAGGTACCATCTTGCATTGATATAATGAGTATTCTCATCTGAGAGTTCTCTGCCCCATATGGGGTCACAACCCACATTTTAAGATGTTTTGAAGGGTTTGTGGGTGGAAAAAGTTTAAGAAGCCCTACTCTATATAAATCCCCAACTCTAGTGAACAAGAAACTGAGGCATACAGGGGTTATTTAACTTTTTTTAGGTTTATACAAATAAGAAATGTTGGCATTGAGATTGGCGAGTCACCTAAAAGACACAGGAGAAGTATTACTTCATCGTGAGTGTAAGCAAACTCTTACACATTGCTAACCAATAATCATTCAGAAGTTCCATAGATTAAAGATGCCAGCAGAAATGTGTGACTAGAAAATGGGTTGATCTTGTCAAATAGCAACTGTGGTCCAGAAGTTAGGTTCAACTTGTATTTTCTATCCAATGTCAAGAGATTTAGAGGTGGACCCTCAGCAATTTGGAGGATTCCCTATGGAAAATTTACAGGAAATTTTGAAGGCACAGATAAGAATCAAACTGAATGAAACAGTGTAGATGGGTTGTGATCTGCAACATTAGAGACCAGAAGGGAAGGCAAAAGGGAAGGGAAAGGAAAAGGGAAGGTAAAGGAAAAAGGAAGGGAAAGAAACAAGTCATGAATATCTAACCTTAACCCTAATCTTCCACATCCCATATCAGACTTTCTTGCCATGAACTTAAGAAGTGTTTTATTTCGTTTATTTAGTTAGTTTTGAAATACATATGGAGGGCTCCAATGCCCAAAGGAATGGCTCAGAAAGTATAGTCCTCTAATCCCCAATGTGGTATCTCTGTTCTATTCACTCTAATCTCCATTACAAAGATAAAATGTCATGGCCTTCATGCCACACATTTGTCCTAGCCTCCTGACTCTCTCTGATAGAAAGGAGTTATGAGGGCACTTCCAGCACCTTTCACACTAGGACTTCTTTGAAGTGTAAAAAACAAGTTTTGGGCTTGTTCTGCATTGGTACAGTACAATCTTAGCTGCGATTCATATTTTATTTCAGTGGGGTTCACAGTGCACATCAAGGTGAAAGAAGCTAAGACTTACGAGTGATTTTGCTGAATGAGGGTGCCACTTCAGGGCTGGTAGGCATGGACTATTTGATTCCTTCTTTCCATGTGATATTATGTAGCCTTCAGTGAATAATCGCTGGCCTTGTAAGTAACTTCCAGCAACTTGCTATATAAACCCAGGCCCTAGGTGAACCATCTAATATGATGAATCTTAATAAGATGAATCTTAACCAGACTCACATCTGATGTTCTTGAGGTACTAACTGCCTCTGGCACAAAGCATCCACCATGGCAACGAGCATCTCAGGTTCCTCTTTTCTAAGGAGAAGGAGGGAGTTGTACTCCACTGAAGAGCATTGAATTGGACATTAGAAGGCTTAGTTTCAACCTTGGGGCCCTCACTTATTACTATATAACCTTAACCTCTCTGAGTTGATGTTTAATCATTTATAATAGGAGGATATTAATACTTATGTAACATAAAAGGATATTTGAGAGGTTCATGTAGTTAATATACATGAAAGTGCTCTGTAACCATAAAACTAGTTTATAGGAATGGGTTATAATTATTAAGATAGAAATTAAAAGTATAGGCTGACATTTGATATGAGGGCATGTGAATTTGTGATATTCTCATTCCAGAATCTGAGTATTATGAGCAAAGTTAAGGATTATTTTAATATTAGAAGGGACAAGTTTATAATCAGTGCTTGTTAAAAATGTAAGGCTACACGAGAGCTTCTTTATTATGTTGTCTTGAAGGAGCATGTTTTAGAAGTGAAACCACCTCATTAAAAACAGTTCCTTCAGGAATTCAACCTCCTTAAATGGAGTTTGAAAGACACCTAGCTCATATTAAATTCTATTCAAAAGCAGTTAGTATTATAGAGACATATTTTATAAAATACCTACCTTCTGAAAAGCAATATTTAATAACTCTAAAAAATATTTATTAGGTAGTAATGCATGCATACATATACGTACATACATTATATACATGCATACACAATGCATACATGAACATACCAATTCCTTTCTAGAATATATATATTCATGTATATGTATAGCCTGTGATTTTGCATCTGGATCAAACAATTGACAAGCAACATGCATTTATTAAGTATCTATTATTTGTCAGTTACTGCACTGGGTGCTAGGGATACTCTATTTTATCTGAAGAAAACCATGTACATGTAGATAGATAGATAGATAGATAGATAGATAGATAGATAGATAGATAGATAGATAAGACAGATATACAAGTATAAGGATTGGAACCATATATACATACGTACACACACACACACACACACACACACACACACACACACACACACACAGATGAATCTCAAAAAAGATTCTCTGTGTCCTGATAGAAAACTTCTTTTCAAGTTATAGGAACAACCAATGAATTAATGGGCATGATGTATAAACAAAACTTTTCTACACCTGAAGTCTATACCTTCTTAATTGGTTCACCAAGGGAAAAGTCTGATTGCCTTTCCTGATTCCCTAGCTTCTAATGCACCTAATACCTTTTTATTTGCTTTGTTTATGCGATATTTTATGTATTACTTATATGTGTATGAGACACTAGAGAGGTACATGGAGGGTATGAATAGGTAAGTTGTAACCAACAAGGCACTCTGAAGAAGACCAGAGGAGAAAAGACATCTTTAAAGAACTGTTTGAGAGGAAGAAAAGATGGGCTAGTCATAATTTATGGATGAAGTATAAATGTGGTCAGCCAGAATATGCCATTGTCACCTTGGAAAAGTCAAAAGTAAGTGAGAAAGGTTTGTGTCCCAGTCTGACAAACTTTTGAGTGCACATGAATGAGAGTCATACAGAACGGGAAAGTATCCAAAGATTGTGCATCACTGGAGGAACCTTCCAAATTGCAAAGATCCATTTGCGTATATGACAGTACTTGCAATTTCCCCAGGTAGAATGGAACAACAAGGTCTGTTTCAATATTGTTTTTTATGCCTAGTATTTAATACAGCACCTGGAACCTAATACATGCTCAAGCTTAAATGCTTGCTGATTGATTGATTAACCGATAGTTGTTGGCAGCATTGCAGTTTGGCTTAGGACTCTGGCACTTTAGAGTGGTTAACAGAATTATAGAAATCACAGGAAACTACGTAACACTGATATAAGTAGAAGATGATGTCTGGCAGGGATACATGAGGGACTTAAGATCTTACTAGGAGGAAAAGGCGGAAAGTGTGGAAGTGCTACCAAAAGAGCCCTGCTGAAAGTTAGTTTCGTATCCTTATGAAGAAAGAAGTTTGAAGAACATTAGCGTACAGGGAAGTCAAGATATGATGATTCTTGGGGACACTGTACAGGAGCTGGGTTTACTGATATGGGGAGTTCCAGTCTTTAGTCCAGAAAAAAATAAG
Source organism: Phalanger gymnotis (assembly GCA_028646595.1). Lineage (NCBI taxonomy): Eukaryota > Metazoa > Chordata > Mammalia > Diprotodontia > Phalangeridae > Phalanger > Phalanger gymnotis. Next base: position 115,217,341 of record CM053622.1, read on the forward strand.
TGTTGAGATCCTTGGTCCCCCCTACTCCCCACCTAGGCTCTGAAGAAAATTATTATTTATGGGGCAACTAGAGCATGACACCAGTTGGTACAAGGACAAAAGAAAATTCTACTTGAGAAGCTAGAGTAGATTGAGCTAGAAGCCCAAGAGAACATTGGGCATCATCTGCTGAGAGCTGGGGAGAACCATAGGCAGAGGGACATGTGGAATACAACACAGTTAGGATATGGGTCACAGGAACCCTAGTACAAGACTGCCAGGGCCCACAGGAGAGGTTTCGAGAAAGCTAGACACAATAAGGTCCACCCACTACATGCTAAATGGGTGATGAATGCATTCTTGTTAATTGATTAATGGGTGGTATTATCTGTTAATTCTAGGGACATGAAGTGTTCAATCGTTTCAGTCCTGACGTTTTATGACCCCGTTTAGGTTTTTCATGGCTTCTCAAAGATACTAGAGTGGTTTGCCATTTCCTTCTCCAGCTCATTTTGCAGATAAGGAAACTGAAGCAAACAGGGTTAAACGACTTGCCCAGGATCACACAGCTTCTAAGTGTCAAAGGCTGGATGTGAACTCAGGAAGAGAAGTCTTTCTAAGCCCAACACTCTATCCACTGCACCATCTACTTACCCCAGGGTCATGATAATTATGTTTGTTTATTCGAAATGTTGTTATAGGTTTATTCTGCTTAGCTCCACAAAACACAGCTAGACAGTTGCAAAGAATAAAATTTAGGCTTGATACTAGGGAAAACCTACTAACAATTAGAGCTGTCCAAAAGTGGAATAAGTTGGTTGGGTTCATTCTCCTTGGAGATCTTTAAGCAAAGACTGTATGATCATTTATCTAGCCTACCTCTCATCTCAGTTCCTAGCATAGAGGGAGTATGGGATTTTTGTTACTGAAATGGCCTAGCTTTGGAGTGATTTCTTTTCTCCCTGTGTACCCATGTTCATCTTTCTTGGTAAGTGTCACCTTACACTCAAGTACTACATTATTAGGGAAACCTTTCCAATTTTCCTGGTGGTTAGTGCCCACCTCTATTACTTTGTATATATTTCAGCTTATATGTCTACTCTCCCATCTATTCAAAGTTTTTATGAGGATCATAATTTGAGAGTATCATCAAAGAGGGCATTAATATGGAATAAAAATGTTTTGCAAACAATATTCAACAATTTTTACTATCTCAGAAAGGAATAAAGAATATAAGATTTCATTTTGTGTTTTTTTTATTTATTATGAAAAAAGTCCAACTTGATAGAGCAAAACACTACCTTAAGGATGTTTCATAACAAGATGACTCCCCAGATCATTCAGGATTCCTTGGAAGATATAAGAACAGAAATGACTCTCTTCAATGGCCACCTGATAATTGTCAGGAGGGATATAAAACAGAGGAATGTACATTCACTGAAAATATTCACCAATGTGACAGAGTAAATCTAGTTCAGTCCAGATGGAAGAGAAATTCCCTGTGAATGATGATGTGGTCCTGCAGTTATTTCTATGTTAGGATGATATTATGTTGATTACATAAAGCCTCAAGACCCTGAAAAGCTTCCCGGAAGAGATCTGTAATCACTCAAAAGAATTTGTCCTGTCCTCCCACACAGGAATGACCTAATAGATGAATAATATCTATTAGGCATAATTCAGCATGTTCATGAATGGACACACTATAGAGCTTGTCCTTCAGTATGTTTATGTGGGACAGAATGTGGATGAATAATGAGCTAAGCTCATAGTTGAAAAGGAGAAAAAGAATGCACTTAATTCCTTTGGGAAAATTGCAAAGCCCTTTTACTGATTCCACATTCCCATAAGAGCAAAGATCCATACTTTCCCAGCCTTCTACTGATGATGCCATCTGGCAGCAAGAGTTGAAATATAGTTGTGCATCCTACAGAAGACAACAGGTTTAAGAGGTGGGGTAGGTACCTGCTATGAGGCAAAGTAGAGAAATCCAGAGGGCAGGTTCATGAGAAATAGAGATATGGCTAACCTAAGTGTCCTCTTTTATTGGAGTTTCTAGCAGGAGCCATTCAATTAGGAGGGGCCACAGGGCTCTGATAAGGTGTGAATTCTTAAGGCTGGAGTAATGTTCCAGGCTAAAGAAGTTCCTGAGGCTTGATAGAGAAACCAGAAAGTGCTTCCTAAAGACGGTTACTTAATAAATGAGAAATTATAACTCAAATCCATTTGCGCATTTGACTGTATTTTGTATGTATTTCATTTACTTATCTGAATCCAAATATCTTTCTTTCAGTTCAAAGTAAGTATTTTAAAGGCAGGGGCTGTTTTATTCTTGTATTTTGTATCTCCAGGGCCTAAAAAAAGTATGGGCTTAGTAAAAGCTTGCTAAACTTAATTCATTACCCTTTCCTGTCCATTGAGATTTCTTTAATCATTGCCCCATGATTGTCCTGACTGGTTCCAGAAAAGATCAAAAATGCGCTAAGGTGACAAGTTAAATCTAATTAGATAAAATTTAATATGAGTAAATAAAGAATAGTACTTGAGTTAAAAAGTTAAAATAAAGAGGGCACAATGAAACAACAATCCAAGTGAAAATTTTAAGTATTTTAATGTACTGGAAATTAAACATTAGTTGATAGTGTGACAGCAGAAAAAGGAAAAAAAAACCACTAAGACCTTAAGCTGCACTTCAGAGGTATATTGTCCAGAACCTGGATGACAATAGTCTTGCTCAATATAGTCTGACCTAGTAGGAACATATCTAGAATAGTTTTGTTTTTGTTTTTTCCTATTCTGTGTGTCACATTTTAGGAAGTACATTAATAAATGAGTGCATTCAAGGGAATCTAACCAGAATGGAGAATTGTTTTAAGGAACCAGTCAAGAGAAGGGAAGATTTAGATGGGTGTATGTCTTCAAGTATTTGAATGGCTGCAGTGTGGAAAAGTGATTTAATTATTCTGCTTAGCTCTTGAGCATAGGGATCATAGTGTGAAAATTACAAAGAGTCAGATTGTGAATCAATACATGGAAAAACTTTCTAACAATGAGAGCTATTCAAAGGCAGAATGGGCTTCCTTGAGAGACAGTACATTCTTCATCACTAGAAGTCTTCCAGTAGAGACTAAATAATCACTTGTCCATGATTTGAGTAGGTGTAGCTCCCTTTTAAGTCTATAATTCTATGATTCTATAATTCCAAGATATCATTTTAAAAATTGGATTTTTATTCAACTTTCTATACCTGACTTTGAAGTTTAAAGTATAAATTGAAGGAATTCTTTCATGAAAATCTTGGTTTTAAAAAATAGATGGGCTATAAATGGATTTTGGTTCAAATGCTCCATGAATTAATGGACCAAGTCTTTCCAGGTGATTTTCTAGGTATAAATTAGATGTTATTGCAGGTTCATTAACTCTTTTAGGTTACTAGGGTATTATGAATTAACTGGATGCTATACTTTGTTTAATGGTTTCTTGCTGGCCTGAAAAAAAAATCATTTCACAACTTAAAGCACCTTGTCTAATATATGCTTCTGAAATAGCTCATTCGCTTGACGTTGTCAGGGCCAATATCTTGATTCCTTAATATATTTGGTCCCAAAATTGCATTTATACTTCAGCAAACTGAATTTTTGAAAGGAAAAATGGTACAAAAAGAATTGTTGATTCCTAGAATTTGAATTGTCTTTAGAGAGCATATAACAAACAGTTATACACAATAATATTTTTTCAGCAATATATTGCTGAAACTTTTTAAGTGCCTATAATTAGTGAGTCACTGTATTAGGTACAGATTGAGATAGGAAGAAATATAAGACATAGTTCTAATTCTGAAGAATATCGCAAACTATTTGAATTGACAAATTTAAACATCAGAAAAGTTAAATTGTAATAAAAGTGATAAACAACAATATAAAAAAGAGTAGAGGAAATGTTACCTTGATAACAAATGAAAAACACTGAGATGTTTTTTAAGTAAATTTTTTCATATCAATAAAAGAAGGATTGGTCCCCAGAGGAAGTCAAGTCAACAAATATCTGTGATAAGCACGTACCACTATATGCCAGGCACTGTGAAATAAATAGGAACTGGGAAATAAAAAGGGAAAATAAATAGGAACAGGAGGGCAGTCCCTGCTCTGGAGGGGTGTGTTGGTAAGCAAAATGGCCTTTGTTTTCTTTGAGCAACTCATTAAGCCTTACTAGTTGCTAAGCCCCAGGCCCAAAGCCCTATTAGGTATGGAACCTATGTGGGTGTGGATTGACGACTGAGGTAGGGCCCAAGGTGGGGCTGGCTAAGGGGAAGTGTTAACTCCAGAGCCATATGCTATTAGGTGTTAACCTAATCTATGTGGATGTGAACCTCCCAGGGTCCTAAGGGGAGGGGCCAACTCAAGAACCAATAAGCTCTCATCATTCAGACAATGCTTGATGACGTCAAAAAACTCGATAAGAGGAGAGAAGACAGCTTGAAGATTGATTTTCCGTTGGAGCCAGAGACAGCTACAGCCAAAGCTAAAGACAAAGCCGAAGCCAAAGCAGGAGCTGCTGAAGCAGAGCTGACCCAGAAGCAGAGCCGACCCAGAAGCAGGGCTGACCCATGTGTGGATCGAGGAGTGCTGAGCAAGGACTTGAGGCCAGTGGGTAATCTTCTTACCGGAGAGGGGAAGCATGAATATGATTTGGTTTAATACCATCATGTTTTTCTGTGGCCTCCTGGTTACTCTTGTGAGGCGGACTTATTGGGCCTGAAAGCTTTTGATCAAAATATCAAAATGGGGAGGCTGGTTCGTGGGTCTGTTACTTTGGAGCCTGAATAAATGCTTTAATTCTTCTGCCTTCTACTTAGAGAATTCCTTATATCCTGCGGTTCTGAACTGTTCAGACATATATATGATTCTCTTTGAAATCATAAATTCTGCCTTCATAATACAGGCTCTAATGGAGGGAATTCATCGCATAAAAGTTCAAATGAGGGGCAGCTAGATGGCACATTGAGTAGAGCATCAGCCCTGGAGTCAGGAGGACCTGAGTTCAAATGTGACCTCAGACACTTGATACACATACTAGCTGTGTGACCTTGGGCAAGTCACTTAGCCCCAATTGCCTTGCCTTCCCCCCTCCAAAAAAATACCAAAAAAAAAAGTTCAAATGTGGTGAGTGAAAAGGTATCTAGTGGGATGGCATGGTAGAGAAACTCCAGAGAGTCAGGAGTAGAGACTGGAGAGCAATGAAGACATGGCTATCTTGGACATATTCCTTAAAATGGAGGTTTTAGGAGAAACTAGGCAATTAGGGGAAGAGTCACAAAGGCAGAGTGTACTTCCAATGTGAAAAGTCCAGAATACGAGTAAGCGTCTAGGACAAGGAAATGTTTGTGGCATAGTAGAGAAAATCCAGAGTGGACTTGCATTATTAAGGTAGTTTTATTTGAAAGACGTAGCCCAAAAGACAAACTAGTACAGAAGCTTCTGTGAAGTTATTATTCCTCTCCTCTTCTTCAACTCCAAAAAGCAAAGTATAAACCATGTCAGATGATGAAGGAAATAGGGAGTAGTCTGGTAAGTTCTCTACATGATTAAGGGACCAGTAAATAGACCACTTATTTTGGAGCAAAGTGTTCAGGAAAGTGAAGAGTTGGATATAAGATTATTAGGTGAATTGGAGTTATATTATGGCAGTCCTTAACAACCAGACTGAGGAGTTTGTAAGTCATTGTGTAGGTGAGGTAAGTTATTATAGATTGTTGATCAGAGACATGATACTTAAAATGATGCTTTAATAAAATCAACCTGCCAGCAATGTAAACAATAGAATGAAACAGAAGCAATCATAATACAGGGAGCATAGTTAGGAAGTTAGAATAGGCTAAGTCTGAGAAAAGCCTTAAGATAGTACATTAGTATGTCTATCTGATGGAGGTTATGGTGATGGATAATCAGTTGGGCTCGGGATTGAATAGAAGGAATGGGCAAGAATGGATCACGTTTGGGAAATTGTAAGTGCTTTCATTATTGCCAAATGAACTTTGGCAGAAAATATCTTTAAAAATGTGCTTCTAAAGATATGATATGGTTGTCTAAAGAAATATAAAGAGTTAAAATTACTAATGTCCCAGAAGATAATGGAGGGGTTCATGTTGGGCTCAAGTAGCTTCTGATGTTTTCAACATTGACCTATGCACAAGAAATAGTACTGGGGTCACTGAGCAAATAGATTGTTAAGCTTGTCATATATTAAGAACAAGGGAAAACAGCCTGAATACCAAAGCAGCAGTCCTAAAGTAAAATAGCAACAACAACAACGTAGAGAAAGGTCCCCAGCGCAGTGGGTAGATGTTCCATGGGGAATCTATGGGAAAATATGAACAAGAATAGTACAAAACAAGAATGGGTTTCCATCTGCAATGATGAAAGGAATACCTGCATTGGTTAAATTATAAATCCATTAAGAACTGAATAATGGAGTTACAATAATAGTATAGGCAATGAGGTATCTCAATGGGTAGAGTCCTTTGCCTGGAGTCAGGAAGACTCATCTTCCTGAGTTCAAATCTGGCTTCAGACATTTACTAGCCTGTGACCCTTGGCAAATCACTTAACGCTGTTTGCCTCAGTTTCATCATCTACAAAATGAGCTGGAAAAGGAAATGGCACTCCAGTATTTTTACCAAGAAAATCCCAAATAGGGTCATGAAGAGTCAAACACAACTGAGACAACTGAACAACAACAACAAAGTAATAGCACATTTAAAAATCTTGTTTTATAGTTTGCAAAGTATATTCCCATACCTTGCCTCATTTGTTCCTCATAATAGCTCTTATAAGACATTACTCCAATTTAACAGATGAGGATCAAGAAAATTGACTCAGCCAAGGGCATAGAGACGTATAAAGGCTGTGACTTCAAGCCTCATGGAAAGTCATATTCTGACTCAAGTCTAATGCTTTGGGATAAACATTTAAAAACCCTCCAAATGCAACTCTCAATATCAGCACAGTCATGACATCATTCAACCTGTCTTGTTACTCACTTATATAATCACAAGATATCATTTCAATGACTTAATTAAATTCTTTCAGTGAAAACTTATATGTGATATATTACATCAACTTTAGACATCTCAAAGATTAGTTTTAAAGGATCATCTTTTTTCAAACAATGTTGAGTTTTTATTATGCGTGTTACATATTCTTTTACATAAAACACATAATGTAGGTTAATGGGTTCACCGAGAGTTTTATAGTAAGAATTTTTTTGAGCAGCCTATGATGAATCAAAGACTTTAAACCCCAGTTAAACATATTTGATTAAGTTCCATTCTTCATTTAAGTTCCATTTCTTCAAGAAACTTCTCAGAAATTTCTTTTGGCAAATGCTTCATGAGAAAGAAAGTGGTGTGTGTGTGTGTGTGTGTGTGTGTGTGTGTGTGTGTGTGTGTGTAATTTCCATTTACTATATATGAGCCTGACACACCTGGTGGCAATGTAGTTCTATCCTCTAACACACCGGAATATAATATGAACAAGGTTCTAAGTAATTACCAATAGATAAAGTGACAATGATATTCATGTAAGCACATGAGCCACAGCATCCATATAATTTAATAAATGACTAGAAAAAATCAAATCATAGATGCATAAAGAAAAATGCGTATCAGCCACATTGCCCTCTGTTTCCTAATTCGTCAGACACATCATTCACACTTCTGAAGATGCAATTGGAAAAAAGAAACAATGATAATGTTACTTAATAACTATCATATTAATTGGTATGTAAGAAAGGAACCCAAACCGATACTGAAATAACTGATTTTAAGTCAATTTTAATCATGGAAGCTGAGAATTGGGAGAGACCTCACAAGTCATTTAATCCAACATCTGCCTCAACATAATGAACTCTGTAACATCACCAACATATGATTATCCCTCCCTGGTAAAAGGCTTCCAGTGAGAAGGAGCTTATTAAGTAACCTATATAGTGAGAAAATTCTACTTGTAAAGCTCTCATGGTTTGGAAGTTCATCCTGACATTGAAATAAAACCTACCTATTTGCAGATTCTACTATTGCTCCTGTTTCTTTCATATTACAGTCCTTCAATTACTTGAAAATAGCAATTCTATCCTCCCTCATCCTTATATTCCAATCAAATATCTTCATTTTATATAAGTGATCCATGCGTTGAATGGTTTCCAATACACTCAAGATTTTGTTCAACCTCTTCTAGATATAGTCCTTATTGACCTTCCTTAAATGTGATCCTCAAAAACTAATGTCTTAATGAAGATATGGTTTGAGGAAGTAGTATTTATAGCAGAATACCTTTGCTCCTCTTAACATATCCTGTGATCACTTTAGCTCTTTTTTCTTGGTGGGTGTAATGAGGCAGCAGGCTGTCAAATCGCACTGTTGATTTATAAGTAATAAGATACACTGGAATTTATCAAGCATTTGTTATATACAGTATATCAAATAATCAATAAATAAGTAATTATTATACCAGGCACTGGACTACTTCTTGAGGATATAAAGAAAAAAGTAAATAATTCTTGCCTCAAGAAGCTTACATTCTTGCAGAGAACATTACAGATAAATACATAAAATATAATATGAACAATTTTTATTTTTGTAGCTGAAATGGACAAAGAACATTTGTATGTGAAACACTGATAAAGTTAGTCTAAGAAGTAACATAGCCCTCAGTTATTAAAAAAAGGAGGAAAGATGCAGCCTGTTCTGAGGACCAAAGAAAAAACTGCTCCTAGGAAAAACATATTTTAGAAGACTTATTTGAAAGCAAATCATTGAGATAATGATGACTTCAGTCACTCTGTTTAATTTTAGATAATTTACATATGATTATTTTCAGAATTTTGAAGGTTATAATTGAGAAATTGTGAACTTGAGTAATAACTATGGGGTCTATTGGATAGCTGTATATCATGCCTAACAGAAAGGTAGATTTGGGGAATTTCATGTCATAATTTATAAATGGATCACTAAACACAAGGAGGTCCTGATTTGAGGTTTTAGATGCCAAAAAATGAAATGAAAGTTAAAAGATAAAGGTAGAAGGTAGGAGATAAGAAGAAGCTGAGTGCTAGAAGAGCAAGAAGTCAGGAAGAGTTGAAACAGAAGGCAATCAGAGAAGCTGTTTACAGAAAACAGGAATTAAAAATTGAAGAAATTTTAGTTTCTACAATTGAGGCAGGAAGCTCTGTGAATGGAAAAGAGTATTGTAGCTGTTAAAATTTGGTGCAGAGCAGAAACCTCCCCTAGTTGAAAGAAATGTCTGAGCTTTTTTTTTTTTTTTTTTTTTTTTAGGGAAATAGTTGCTCATATTAGCCTAAATTGTAATTGTTCTGGGTCACCAAGATCCTAGTATAGTTATAGTGAATGTCTAAGAAGCCAGACATAGCTCTACGAAAAATTGGAAAGCAGAATAAACAGTCCTTCTGTGACATCCCAATGAGGGCAATGTGGTACAAACAGTGAACAGAGCTTTAGTTAGGAGGCCTTAGACTGTGTCTTACTTTAGACATGTATTTTGCAATCATGTGCAAACTCACATTCCCAGTTTCCTCCTCTATAAAATAGGGATAATAATTCTCATACCACCTATCTCACAGGCTTGGGACCCTCTCTTACCTAGACATTCAATACGCTCAAGTTTTTCTCTGGATAGTTACTTGGGACTCACCACTGAAGCTCTCCACCAAGGTGTACCACTTCATTTGTTAGCTCTCCTTCCTACCTCCCTGTTCCCTTAGGACTCTACTTTCTGAGGTTAGCCAATATGATTTTTTAATCACCTTTTTTAAAAATTTTAGATTTGAATACTAAAACTTAAATACACAATAAGAAAAGAAAAAGAGACATTATAAACACTAGAAGAAATAAAAGAAAAAAAATGTCATGTGTACAGCAGAACATACGAGAGGATTCAAAATATATAACAATGAATTTCCATTTCAAGAAAGCCTATATTAAATACTTGGTGTTGTGTTGAAAGCTGTCCATCACTTTTTGTTTCTTGCATGTTTTCTTTGGTTCTCTGCTGCAAACTTTTTACTTTGTTCTTTCCCCTCCTCCCTCCCTTCTTCCCTCAGGCTACAATTAAGTGTGGATATATTTATATTTAGATATTGATATATACATAAACATATACATACATACATACGTACGTAATCATATACTTTCCTAAGAGATTCTATCCTAATCTTTGTTTTTTTATGTTTGTGTGTATCTCTTCCTATCCATCCTGACTCCTCTACTTTACTTCTACTCTCTACCTTGCCCTCCTGTTTACTTAACCTATTCCCTCAATGATCCTTCTCTTATCCTCCAATTCCCATTAATCTAAACACCCTTCTATATCCTTATTTTAACCTATTCCCTCACCTTCCTCTCAAAAGAACCCTCCTTTATCCTCTCCCCTCTAGCTATCTCCTTAGTGTTCTATTTCCTTCTAAATTTAGAAGACTTCTACACTCCTCTAAATGTTCATGTATTGCTCCTTCTTGAATCTATTCCCAATGAAAGTAGGTTTCCAGAACTACCAAACCTCCTTCCCCTTCTAATTCCTTTGTATCAGTTCTTCCTCTTGCACCTCATTTGTCTAAGATAATTGCTTTTTTTTAACTGATCCTGAATGGTTTTACTTTTTGAAGTCATATCATCCTCAGGTTTACACCAACTTTATGAACTACCCAATTACTAATAACAATCTTAGACATACATTTTAAATTCTACATACATAAAAAGTAAACCGTCTGTCCTTATTGAGTCCTTTATAATTAGCCTTTGTATGTAGCTTATATTTCTCTTGGCTCTTGTATGTCAAATCTTCTATTAAGTTCAGTTGTTTTAACATTATTCTTTGGGGTAGAAGAGTCTGTCAGTTAACTAAATGCCTATTTATTTTCATTCAGGATTATGCTTAACTTTGCTGGGTATGATACTTTTGACCACAACCCCGGTTTTTTTGCTCTTCGATATATAGTGTTCCATGACTTGGGGTCTTTTAGTGTCACTGCTGCTAGGTTTTCTGGGATTCTTTTTTTTTTTTTAACTCAAAGCCTTTTATTATATTACACAAGGAGGTGTGAGGGGGTGTTGGGAGAGGTGGAGCCGCCACGGCCAGCAGCAGATGCCCATTCTGATAGCCATAAACCTTCTGAAGGTACCCCTGTTCTGCATCATGGTTTTGCCAATTTCGCCCATCAGCTCCTGGCCCCTCATCCCGATCCTGAGGCACTAGAAGGTGCCGAACAGCGCCCCGGCCACCATGCCCACGGCGCAGCCCATCACGAAACCCATCTTCACTCTGTCAAAGCAGGTAGGCTGGGACTGTCCGAAGGGACCCACGGCTACTGGGGCATCTCGCTTTTGGCCTCAGTCACTCTGCTTTACGTCTCGGGATGTGGGAGGTTAGTGTGGTTTTCTGAGATTCTAATTGTGGCACTGCCATATGTAAATTTTTTTCTTGTTGCTTATAATATTTTATCCTTGAACTGGAAGTTTCAGAATTTGACTAGAATATTCCTATGGGTTTTCCTCGTGGGATTTCTTTCAGGTGGTGATCAGTGTTTTTTTTTTTTTTTTAATTTCTACTTTCCCCTTTTGTTCTAATGTTCTAATTAATTATTTCTTATTGTATCAAGATTCTCTTTTTGATCATGGCTTTCAGGTAGTCCTGTTATTCTTGTGTTTTCTTTTCATGATCTGTTCTCTAGATCAATTTTTTTTATGAGATGTTTCATATTCTTTTCTATTTTTCCATTTTTTATATTTTGTTTTATTATTTCACAGTCTCTTATGACTTCACTGGCTTCTCTTTGCCCAATTCTGATTTCCAAGGAGTCATTTTTTACCTTAAGATTCTAGATCTCCTTTTCTAGTTGGTTGACTTTCTTTTCAAAATCTATTTTTTTCTTGGATGGTTGTTGTTGTTTTAGTTTTTTCTCAATCTTTCTCTTTTGATTTTTAACATCTTTTAAAAGTTCTCTTATGAATTATTTTTGGACAGGTGACCATTTGATATTATTCTTTGGTGTAAAAGTTTTTTTTTGTTTGTTTGTTTTGCCTCATTGTCTTCCTCTCAAGTCTTCTTTATTCCCATAGTTAAGTCACTATGGTTGGATTCTTTTTCCTTTGCCTCTGCATGTTTTTTTTTTTTTTTTTTTGTTAATAGCTTAGTTTTTGTAATCACCTCTAGCCCTAGGGAATGCGGGGTGGTGCCTCTGACCTCAGATCCTCCTTCAGTTCTCTCTGGCCTGGAACCAAAAGCAAGATCTCTAGCGTACTGTAAATGCACACAGTCAGTGACATCCCCACCCCACTGCTTCTGTACTCATTGGGCATGTGTTGGGATTCCTTCTTGCCCCAGGCCACACCTCCATGGCACAGTTGACTCTGGCGTTTCTTGTCAGCAGAGGTTCCTTAATCTTCCCTGGCTCAGATTCCCAACTCCCCTGCTATCCTGGGATAAAAGTTCCTGTGGCTGGGGGTGAGGCAGACTCCCCACACAGCTAATCCCAGGGCTTGCTCTTATTGTTTAAGCATTCCCTAGCCTGGAGGGCTATTACTCTTCAGAGGGACCAAATCTTCTCCTGGGATGTAACTTCAGATCTCTGATTTTCCAAGGAGGACCTCTGTTCTGCCCCTTTCCTTACTTATTTTTACCCACTGTATGTGGCTTTGAGGCACTGTTTTATCTCTTTTGTAGAGGAAAATCTTGAGAGCTTAGAAGTTTCTTTTTTTTCAATTGCACAAAAATTAATGTTTAATATAATTAAAATCATCCATTTTATACATCACACTTTCTATCTCTTGTTTATTTATAAATTGTTTGCCTATCCATAAGTCTGACAGGTAATATGTTCCATGTTCTTCAGATTTTCTTGTAACATCATATATTCATTTTGACTTTCTCTTGCTAAATGCTCTATGCCCAATTTCTGTCAGACTGCTTTCTAGCCTTGGGCACAGTCAATTTCCTTCTTCGGTTATAGGATCATAGATTTGGATCTGGGAGGGATCTTAAAGGCCATCTACTGCAATGGCCCAAAGAGGTTAAGGGGTTTTCTTTTTTGTTGTTATTTAAATCATTATTTATTTATTTAATAATTTTAGTTTTCAGCATTAATTTCCACAAGAGTTTGAATTACAAATTTTCTCCCCATTTCTACCCTCCCCCCCACTCCAAGATGGCATATATTCTGATTGCCCCATTCCACAGTCAGCCCTCCCTTCTGTCACCCCACCGCCCCCCCCATTCCCTTTCCCCTTACTTTCTTGTAGGGCAAGATAAATTTCTATGCCTCATTGCCTGTATATCTTATTTCCTAGTTGCAAGCAAAAAAATTTTTTTTGATCATCTTCTTTTAAAACTTTGAGTTCCAAATTCTCTCTCCTCTTCCCTCCCCACCCACCCTCCCTAAGAATTCAACATAGGCCACATGTGTATCATTATGCAAAACCCTTCCACAATACTCATGTTGT
>CM053622.1:115231329-115288272 GCA_028646595.1 Phalanger gymnotis
GCATGATACTCAGTTTTGCTGGGTAGGTGATTCTTGGTTTTAATCCTAGCTCCACTGACCTCCAGAATATCATATTCCAAGCCCTTCTATCCCTTATGTAGAAGCTGCTATATCTTGTGTTATTCTGATTGTGTTTCCACAATACTCAAATTGTTTCTTTCTGGCTGCTTGCAGTATTTTCTCCTTGATCTGCAAGCTCTGGAATTTGGCAACAATATTCCTAGGAGTTTTCTTTTTGGGATCTTTTTGAGGAGATGATTGGTGGATTCTTTCAATTTCTATTTTACCCTCTGGCTCTAGAATATCAGGGCAGTTCTCCTTGATAATTTCTTGAAAGATGATATCTAGGCTCTTTTTTTGATCACGGCTTTCAGGTAGTCCAGTAATTTTTAAACTATCTCTCCTGGATTTATTTTCCAAGTCAGTTTTTCCAATGAGATATTTCACATTGTCTTCCATTTTTCATTCCTTTGGTTCTGTTTGATAATATCTTGATATTTTCTCATAAAGTCACTAGCTTCCACTTGCTCCAGTCTAACTTTTAAGGTAGTTTTTTAAGGTAGTCTTTTGGAGTTCCTTTTCCATTTCGCTAATTCTGCCTTTCAAGGCATTCTTTTCCTCACTGGCTTTTTGGAGCTCTTTTGACATTTGAGTTAGTCTATTTCTCAAGGTGTTTTCTTCAGTATTTTTTTGGGTCTCCTTTAGCAAGTCATTGACTTGTTTTTCATGGTTTCCTTGCATCATTCTCATTTTTCTTCCCGATTTTTCCTCTACTTTTCTAACTTGCTTTTCCAAATGCTTTTTGAGCTCTTCCATGGCCTGAGACCAGTTCATGTTTTTCTCGGAAGCTTTTGATATAGGCTCTTTGACTTTGTTGACTTCTTCTGGCTGTATGTTTTGGTCTTCTTTGTCACCAAAGATTCCAAAGTCTGAGTCCAAATCTGAGTGCAGTTTTGCTGCCTGGCCATGTTCCCAGCCAACTACTTGACCCTTGAGTTTTTCAGCAGGGGAGAGTACTTTGTCCCAAGCTTGAGGGGATGTGCTGATGTTTTCAGAGCTATTTCTATACAGCAAGCTCTGCCACACCAGCACTTCTCCTCCCCCAAGAACTGCCAACCTAGGCAGGACTCAGATCTTAAGCAGGCTCTGCACTCCCACTCTGATCTGCCACTTAATTCCTCCCATCAGGTGGGCCTGGGGCCTGAAGCAACTGCAGCTGTAGCTCTGTAGCTGCACCATCTCCACTGTCCTCAGGGCAGTGGCCAAACTGCGAACTCCTTTCACTCTGTCCCTGCAGATTTTCCCACTCACCTTCTCTGTTGTCTTTGGTGTTTGTGGGTTGAGAAGTCTGGTAACTACCACAACTCACTGATTCAGGGTACTAGGGCCTGTTCTGCCTGGTTCCCAGTCCAGCTGGTCCTGGCGTAACCCACGCTGGGCTCTGCTCTGCTCCACTCCCAGTTCCATGTGCAATTGACCTTACCCAGCGACCATCCAGGCTGTCCTGGGCTGGAGCCCTGCTTCCCTCTGCTATTTTATGGGTTCTGCAGTTCTAGAATTTGTTCGGAGCCATTTTTATAGGTGTTTGGAGGGTCCTGGGGGAGAGCCCTAGGCAAGTCCCTGCTTTCCAGCTGCCATCTTGGCTTCGCCCAGAGATTAGAATTTTCTGACCTACTCCACTATTTTCCCAGAATCCTTTGCAATGTCTGAGCCTTTTGCCTTTTAGTGCCATAAACAGCTTAAGTCATGGCACATCTCTCAAGGATCCCTGTGTTTCTCTTTGTAGTCCTCCAAACTTAAGAGAGGAGGAAGGGGAAGTGAGACAATAGATTTTCCAACTCTCTTCTTAGGGATTATTTTGATATACTTTTGTTAAAAGAGTGAAACTTTACATCAGAAGTCTGCAAAATGTTGGTTGGTTGCTTGCCAAAAGAGCTAGGCACTGCTTCAGCAGCTCACCACTAGCTGAAAAGTGGTTTTGCCTTGCAGTTGACATATGGTGTCAACTTTTTTTTTTTTAGAAGATCAAGGACATCAATGCTTGCAGTCCAGAGTTAAGTTGTCCTTTATAACACAATTCCCCCTACTCATATGCCTCACTGTTAGATGCCTATACTCCTCCCTCAACCCATGGACACAATGTGCACTGTATGCAGGACAGTGTGACAAGATTATAGGTAAACTCCTATATTTTGAGTATTGCTGCTTTTACATTTTATTGAGTAAATGTCACAATGACTCTTATATTTCTCTCATTATTGAATGAATAGTAAATGTTTCATGTTGAAGAGTCAATGATATTATTGTGACTGTTTTTGTGCAAATGGAAAGCACACAAGATGGATCTCATTAACTACAGAGAGAAATAGTAAGAGGATATTCTTTGCATGCCAAGATTAGCCCTAAGATGCTGAGAGAATAAATACTAGTAGTATAGTTGTGGATGAGGCCAACCTCAGTCAGTTTAAAAGCTAGGAGACAGGAGATAGAGTATCATTGGAGGAGCCCCAAGAAGGCCAATTTGTCCAAAATGTAGAACACAGGGAGGGGAGTAATGAATTACAAAGTTGGAAATGTAGAATCAGAGTTAGAACTGTAAGAAACCTTAGAGGCCATCTAGTCCAACCCCTTCTCATTTTACAAATGAGAAAACTGAGACTATGATAGATGAAGTGACTTAAACGTGGTCATACAGCTGGTATCTATAAGGAGATAAAGTTGCAATTCACTCAAAGGGCATGATTGTCGTAAGCAGGTTGCATCATTTTTCCAAAGAAGAATTGCACAGATTTAAAAAGAGAAAAGAAGCAGTGTCATCACAGACAGCCTCTGTCCACTATTATTACATTGTCACAAGATCTGCAAGTAAGCCTCTTAGCAAGCATGGTAGCTGCTCTATATAGCATTGATGGGAAATCATGGACAAAAGCTGGATAAGTTGAGAGGGCTTAAGTGGCTGGAGCCATACTGTCAATGACTATCTAACAGATGCCTGGTTATCATCAAAGCACTATTTGTTCATCATAATGATAAGAGCTAGATCAACAAAAGACATAGTATTGGCTTCAAACATATATCAGTCTGGTTAATCAATTAGGTTCCTCTTTCTGATTTTATAGTACACTACAATCAAACCTTCCTTGCCATGAAGAGGAAGAAACTATTTCTTTTCTAGCCCCAAGGATTCTTATTTGTTTGTTGACTCAGCTTTATCATCTCCATTCCCACAGCGTTTGAATTTTTGACATTTATTTTATTGAAATTTAGTGGCCATCTTTGCCTGAAAGCCTCTGAAGTGGGTGCATGCATATGTGCATAATAGACTCATTAATGTAAGCTTCCTGATCTCTATCATCAATCAAAGTCATTATAAGATATGCAAGGAGTTATTCACAGTATTATTTTTCAATGGCTTTGTTCCTCATGGGGAACTTTGATGTAGGCAGGGTTCACTAATGTGCTCTAATTTTAAAACTATGATAAGCATTACTAAGCTTCAGTATGCATTTTGGTACAGATCTCTAATGGAAAGTTAATCAAATTGGTGGTTGAATGTACCTTAGTGAAAGTATAAGTGAATCATTTCATCCAAAACCAGAACTCCTACGGAATTACATAGGACATATAGAGTGCAGTTATTTTAAAAAAAAAAGTCTGCATGTATATAAAGCATGTGATTGGAGTTCATTTGTTAATTTCTTTTGTTCTTCTTCATACTATAGTGCTAGCTCTATCTTGTGGTGATGTATGGATACTGCAGTTGTTTAATAATTACCTTTGGAAAACATACCCCAAATAATTCAGTATCTTTTCATTTTGTGCTTTGTTTCTATGGTTATAAAATTATTAATTTAATAAAAGTGATTTAATTTTTTTTCCAATGCTATCATGCTTTCTGATGCATTGTAACATGTCTTTTTTTCTTTCTTTTTTCTGTGTAAGAAATGGTTTCATTCATACTAAGAATAGTTCCTGCAATAGAGAATATTAATTCTCCATGTTATCTTTCATTGTATTATTATTATTATGCATTAGCATGACAAAATATATGTTTTAATGGTTTCAAAACAGTTAAGCACCTATTATTAAATCTAATAATTAGATTAAATTGTGTACTACAGAAATTTTTTTAGTCCATCATAAGCATATATATTTCAGACAGACATTGTAGATGAATAGTTAACTGGCCCAAGATTGAGTAGGATGAGGAAGTTTGACTGAATTGCATTTTTGAAATTTTATAGGGCTTTCAGTGATGCTAAACTGTTCATTGATACAAATCTAATCTCTTCAACTCTAATATGTACTAATGATGTTATATAGCTGCAAATGATGGAGGACTATGTTTCCATAAGAACAAATATGAAAAGCCAAATAACAGTGGAAAGATGGGTGATGATTGTTAATAAGCCCCTTCATGTTACCTATGATCACTTCTGTGCTAGAAATTGAGTTGAAGGCATTATAAAGGGCAGCATTGTATAGAAAAGGACTTGTGAAAACCATGTAGTGGGAATGAGTGACAAGAGTCAGACATCTCTAATGGCGTATCAAGACCCACAAACCACTAAAAGTATAAAACTAAGAATTTTAGTAATTTGGGTTTATGCTCAAAAGAAGATTTGTCCTCAAATGTGGATAAGAAGTGCACAGCAGGACAAGGAGCAATAGATAGACTGGAAAATCTACTGAAATTTAATGTAGAGTGCTATATTTGGAGTCAGGATGATCAGGGTTCAAATTTTACCTTAGACACTGTCTATGTGACCCTATGAAAGTCATGCAAACTTTGGGACTCAGTTTTTTTCATATGTAAAATTAAGAATTTAGTCTTGATTACTTCTTAGGTTCCTTCCACTTTTAAATCTCTGAACTTACAAAAATACTCACATTTGTGAAAACATGAATTGGCTTGAACAAACAAGTACCAAATATTTAATAATATCTACAGACATATCTGGATACTAGCAGTAATAGACCAGCTAATTTAGGCATTATATCTTTTAATAAAGTGATTAGGATTATTTTTTTGAAACTATGACATTCAAAATTCATTAATATAATAACATTTTCATGAAAAAGTCTTCATATAGACTCTGCTTTCATTGATTTCAGATTTGGTACCATGTTTCAATAATATCCTGATTATGACCTAAACAGATTATGGAATTGCAAAAAATAACCACTTGAAATAATAGGAAGGTACCTGGAGTGCTATTTGGGTTACAATAATTATAAGAACTATCCACAGTGAATGAGAAACTGTGACTCCATATAATCTCTCCAAATGGGATCCATCTCCACCACACTCAGAGACACTTTTAGCATCCTACCAAAACAGATGACCTTATGGCATAATTAAGAGCTATAGGATACAAACCTAACAGTCATGCTATTAATAAATGAATGAATATATCAGCTGCTACCCCAACAGAATTATGGTTGTTCAATGAATCTTCTGCTTGGGATAACACCATTCTTTTATTTTTTTTAATCTTATCAAGCTGGATCTGTGTTTTCACCATTGCAGAAAGGTTCTAGAGAGGAGGTCTCTCCACCAGTATAGCATGGCACCTGCTCTTCAACTTGTGGTCTTAATCTAGGACAATAAGAGGATAAGTGGCTTATTCAGGGCCCCTGAATCAATATGCATGTCAGAAGTGGAATTTAAACCCATTACTTTTTAATTCCTACACTCACATGCCTTTCCAATACTATCTGATGGGAATATGTAATAAATTACAAGTAAATTACAAGTAAAGGGGACTAACTGTGTAGGTATATAGCACATAATATGTGAATAAATATTTCATCAGACTGATTTGTTCCCATATGGAGTGCCTCTCTTCTTTGTGCCTAAAGAAAGCGGGGCCAGTTTTTTTTTTTTTTTAAGTGGGGCCTATATCTCTGCATTGTAACAAAATAACTTCATGGAACCACTGTCTGCCATTTCTTATTTCAGGTGGCTTGGAAAGAACTGAAGGGTCTCATACTAAACTGGATTTAGGAAAATTAGGAGCGGGATGAGAAGATGGTATTCTATACTACATCTAGAGATTATAACTATCAAGTCATGCCTAGAGGCTGACAATATTATGAATACATTTCAGCACTTAACAGTGATAATTTGAATTTCTCTTCCTCTATAATAGAGAAATAAAAAGTAAAAATGGAAAGTTTCTAAAGTAGTTTTTGGCATAAATTGATAGGAAATAAATACTATTCTTATGATCAGAACTTCCTATGAGAAAATGCAATATATGAAAATCTTAGTTTTCAAAGTAAATGAATTAGGGCATAATTCCTAACTTTATAAAAAGAGGGTTCCTTTCCCAAGCTCCCTCAGTGCATTTCAATATTATATCTAAATTTGTAGCTATTCAGTTATATACACATTTCAGGAATGTGTATATATACATTTCAGTTATGTCAGGAACCTATTGGCAAATGCGTAGTTAATGTGATATCCCTGTAAGTACTGTGGTTTCTATTTCAATAGCTATGGGTGGCTTTTAAAGATTTTTTAAAATGAGATTTTTGTCCAGCCAGTGATCATTAAATTGATGAGGAAATGAAATCTAATCCGTATTGGTGGCAGATGATGTGGTAGAAACTTCATTCATCTTAGAATGAAGAGTCTTGGTTTTAAATCTTGCTCTTGGTGCTTCCTACTTGTGTGACCCTGAGCAAGTCATTTAATCTCTCTTACTTGTAACTAATGGCATGATAATATCTGAAGTACATACCTCACAGAATCATGAAGATCAAATGAAATAATTTATTTGAAGTCCTTCACAGGTCTTCATGACCTACATAAATATTAATTAGAATTATCAGCATCATCGCCATCACGTAATGCATTGCTTGGTCATCATTGGTTTGACAGTATGCTTTTTCTGGTTATACAGTACAAATACTACAAGGTGTGATCACAAGTTCAGTTCTTTACATAGATTGGGCCTTAAAAATGTTTGTTGAATTTATGACCAAATATTCCATGAAATTACATTTCTTACTATTTAGGGGGACTCCAGGAAACTAACTCCACCGTCTCCTTTATTTGACACTGAAGAGAGTCTGTAAACTCTCCTATTTAGCTACCATTCTTTATGATGCCTTATTTTACTCATGTAATAAAAACAAATACAATAAACAAAATCATAAATTGTAATGATTTGTACATAAATGGTAAGAGGATTCACAGTGTGTTGTCATGGGAGCAACATCTACCTCATGCAGGCTAGACTAGTTTTTCTTTAAAAGTTATTGGAGTACTGCTTACAGGACTCAAGATGGCAGAGTAAGAAGTAAGTCATTCTCACCCTCCCTTATTGACCCCTGAAAGATGAGAAAATACCACCCCAGGAAAAGCCCTCGAACAGCTGAGCAAGCAGGAAGGTGAGATGGAACAGTCTTGTAGCCCAGGAAGCCTGGGGGATTAACAGGAAAGGCACCTCTCAATCTGGGGGAGGAGTAGCAGTATAGGATGGAAGGCATCTCAGCAAACCATGTGCAAGCCCTGTGGAGCAGGCAAGTACCAAGATCCCTGTGGAGATCCTGTGGAGCAGGCAAGTACCAACACCAGGAACCCCTGAGTGCCCCAGTACAGGCAGGGGAACCAGTAGACACTGGCTCAGAAAACTAACATGTGCGCTGGCATTTCTTCAGCAGCCAAATCTCCCAGTGCTTCAGCACTGATCCAGGAGGCATAACTCTAGGAGGCAGGCAGTCATCCCCCAGCAGCCAAACATTCAAGTGAAAGATTTGGAGGAGTAGGAGTTCCCCAGGGGCCATATTCCCTACTGCCACCCTGAGAGCTCCAGTGTTGCTGACCCCTGTTGAACATTAGGTAAGCTGCCAGACCCCTACAGCCTCCAGCTTCCAGCATCTGAGAACCCAGCACATAAAACCAGTGACCAGGTCCCAGGCTCTTAGCACAAGCAGCTTGGGTCAGTGCCCCTGCACTCCAGCAGGGGAGCTCAACTCTAAAAGCCTGCAATTAGGCAAACACCATGTTCAGAAAGCAGAAAAGGACAGCGACCATAGGTTCTTATTATGGGAACAGGGAAGATGAAGGCATAAATTCAGAAGAGGACATACCCACATGTGAAACTTCAAAGCAGCATATGGACTGGTTTCAAGCCCAAAAAGCCTTCTTGGAAGAGCTCAAGAAGGATTTTAAAAGTTGGATAAGAGAGGTAGAAGAAAAATTTGGAAAAGAAATGAGAGGTATGCAAAAGACAGTCAATAGCTTGGAAAAGAAAGGATAAAAATAGAGTATAGAAAACAAGTCCTTAAAAAGTAAAATAAGCCAAATGGAAAAGGAGGCACAAAAATTCACTGAAGAGAACTCCTTAAAAAATTAAATGGGTCAAATGAAAAAGTAAGTACAAAATTTAATAGAAGAAAATAATTCGTTAAAAATTAGAATTGGACAAGTGGAAGCTAATGACTCTATGAGATATCAAGAATCAGTCAAACAGAAACAAAGGAATGAAAAAAAAGAATAGAAGAAAACCTAAAATACCTTATTGGTAAAACAACTGACCTAGAAAACAGGTCAATGAGAGACAATTTAAAAATTATTAGTCTACCTGAAAACCATGTTGTGAAAAAGAGCCTGGACAGTTTCTTTCAGGAAATCATCAAGGAAAATTGCTCTGAAGTCCTAGAACCAAAAGGTAAAATAGTCATTGAAAGAATCCACTCCTGAAAGAGATCCCAAATTGAAAATGCCAAGGAATATTATAGCCGAATTCCAAAATTACCAGGTCAAAGAGAAAATACTGCAAGCAGCCAGAAAGAAACAATTTAAATGTCACAGAACAGAAGTCAGGATTATGTAGGACTTTGCAGCTTCTACATTAAAAGATCAGAGGGCATGGAATAGAATATTCCATAAGGCAAAGGAGCTTGGATTACAACCAAGGATCAACTACCCAGCAAAACTGAGCATATTCTTTCAGGGTAGGAGATGTATATTCAATGAAATAGGGGACCTTCAAAGCTTTCTGATGAAAAGACCAGACCTCAACAGAAAATTTGATCTTCAAATACAAAACTCAAGAGAGGTATAAAAAGGTAAACAGGAAAGAAAAAAAAACACCATGTTATTAAGAAGGGCAAATTGTTTACATCCCTATGAGGGAAGATGACACGTGTAATTCTTGAGGACAGTATTGTTATTATGCCATTTAAAATGGGGTATACATAGACAGAAGGTATGGGTGTAAGTTGACTTTGATTTGATGAAAAAAAATCTAAGTAAGTGGTGAAAAGGGATTGTATTGGGAGAAGAGGAAAGGAGGACAGAGACAAGAGTAAATTAGATCACATGAAAAGGCACAAAAACCTATTACAGTAGAGGGAAAGAAAGGAGGAAGATAGCATTATTTGAACCTTACTCTCATCAGATTTAGCTCACTAACTAGGTATAGAAATCTAACTTACCCTTTAGGAAGTAGGAGGGGAAAGGGGAAAGAAAAGGGATGGGATGGATAGAAGGGAGGGTAAAGGGGAAGAAAAGGGATGGGGCTGATAGAAGGCAGGGAAGACTTAGGGAGGTAGTAGTTGAAAGCAAAACTCTATTGAGAGAGAAAGGAGAGAGAAAAGCATAAACAGGGGAAAATAGGATGGAGAGAAAGACACAGTAATCATAACTGTGAATGTGAATGGGATGAACTCTCCCATAAAACTGAAGTGGATAGCAGAGTGGATTAAGAACCATAATCCTATAATATGCTGTTTACAAGAAACACATTTGAAGCAGAGGGATACTGAGAGTAAAGGTAAAAGGCTGGAGCAGAATATATTATGCTTCACTTGAAGTAAAAAAAAAATGAGGGGCAGAAATCCTGATCTCAGACAAAGAAAAACAAAATTAGATCTAATTAAAAGAGATAAGGGAGGAAACTACATCCTGCTAAAAAGTACCATAGATAAAACTGTGCATACCCTTTGACCCAGCAATATGACTTCTACGTCTGTATCCTGAAGAGATCATAAAAATGGGAAAAGGATCCACATGGACAAAAGTATTTATACAGGCTCTTTTTGTGGTGGCAAAGAATTAAAAATTGAGGGGATGTCCATCAAATGGGGAATGGCTGAATAAGTTGTGGTATATAAATGTAATGGAATACTATTGTGCTATAAGAAATGGTGAGCAGGTGGACTTCAGAAAAACATGAAAAACATGAACTGATGCTGAGTGAAATGAGCAGAACCAGGAGATCATTGAACATAGTAACAGCCACATTATACAATGACATCTTGATAGACTTAGCTTTTCTTAGCAATGCAAAAATCTAAAATAACTCCAAAAGACTCACGATGGAAAATTCTATCCACATCCAGAAAAAGAACTTTGGAGTCTGAATGCAGATGGAAGCACACTATTTGCTCTTCTTTTCTTTTATTGTTTTGTTTTGTTTCTTCTTTCTCATGGTTCCTCTCATTAGTTCTAATTCTTCTTTACATAATGACTAATATGAAAATATGTTTAATGCGAATGTATAAGTAAAGCCTTTATCAGATTGCATGCCATTTTGGGGAGGGGGGAGGGAAGGGAGAGAGATTAAATTTAGAACTCGAAATCTTATGGAAGTTAATGTCAAAAACTAAAAATAAATTAGCCATATAAAAAAAATAAGGCTTAATTGATTCACAGGACTATGGCTCAAATCAGTGATGTAGCTTCCTGGATATTCAAGGACAAAAACTAAGGCACAAGTGATAAGAGGTTTCTCTCTTAGGATTAAGAAAAGCTTTGGATCAATAGGTCAGTATGACCAAAGCAGGGGCAGAGAGGCTCTATCCAACTGAATGAATGCTATAACCTTACTGAATATCCTTTCCACAATATGATTAAGTAAACTTTTTTTAATCATTTCATTGTAGTCTTGAACCTGAACTACAGACCAATTAATTAATCAATATACATAAAGTACCCACTCTGTTCCAGTCACTATCCTATGTGCTGGAAATAAAGAGACCATATAAAGGGCTAAAAAACAGTCTTTACCCTCAAGGAGCTTACAGTTTAATAGGGAAGACAGCATGCAAACAAATATACACAAAGCACGCTATATACAGGATAAATACAAAGTAATTAAGAATGGGAAAGCATTGAAATTAAGAGTAGCTGGGGAAGGCTTCCTATAGAAGGTGGGATTTTACTTGGAAATTAGAGACTTGGTCTACCACAGTGTCAAATAAAAGCTGTATAATTTCATAGAATTTTTGGTCATCCACTCAATTTAACAAATGTTTTCAATGGAGATATATAGCTAGATCTAGATAAATTGATAAATCTAGCTATGTATCTCCATTGAATGTATACATACATACATATCTCATATGTGTGATCTTACCTTTATATTACATTTTTTGAGTATTAGCAAAGATGTCCACAAAATTAATTCAACTAATGCTTAATACATTTACTATAGGGGAAGTATAGAGAGACTAGTATATAATATATGGAAACTATAATCTGGATAAGATAAATATATATTAATAAGTACTATTTTATGCCTTCATAATAGATTCTTCTGTTTTACCTCAACGTTTCTGATGTCTGAGTAAAAGTCTTAAATTTCTAGTAAGTACGAGTACATATAATTTCAGAAACTTGCTGTCTAAGCTTCTGAAAGGATATATGTCTTCCTTTCAAACCTGGTATCACTTATTGATACTCATAAACTAAGGAAGGGAAAAACAGTTGACATGAAATAATTGTAATGGTTTCCAACTAACCCATACCATGCTTATTTTTATATTCAGAGAGGTCATGCTCTCATTTGAAATTTTATTCTTACAATAAACCAGACAGAGTAAATATAATATTCAAAGTAAGCAGAGATTTTCATACTGTTTAATCTGTAGACATTGTTCATAGGATCTTAGATTTAGAGCTAGAAGATATGTTGGAGGTAATAGGAACATAAATCAAGAAAGAGAAAGAAAATAAAGGTCATTTCTTCCAAACATCTCTCATTGTACTGATGAGGAAACAGAGGGCAAAGAGGCAAAGTGATTTGCCCAAGGTCAACATGAGAATTAAGTAGCAAAACTGGGACTTTAATTCTTCTGGCTGTAAACTCAACATTGCTTTCACTACCCCACTATATAGTTAGGGATGTATAAAAGATCTTTTGGTAAGCAAAATAGCTTTAAGAAGGTAAATATCTTGGGAAGTTTAACACTTCTGACATGAATTTAATAATTTGGTTTGCTCAAAGCAAGTAGAGTGAAGGTCAGAAGGTTTGTGATCTCTACCCTGACCTTTGTTGTCTTATTTCTGAATTAATTTTCATGGCAAATTTTGGGGCTTGAGAAGATTTTTTTCATAGTTCTTTTGCTAAGTAGAATCCCCACCACCTACTAATTAAAGGTGACCTAAGCCATTAAAGCAGCAATATGCAAGAAGTTAAAATATACATTTTGGACCATAATTTAGGTAGAGTTTGGACTTATTAAATGACTGACAAAATGCCTAACAGATTTTCTACCCAAACAGCTAGTAGCAACTGGCTCAGGCCTGCATCATAAAATAGCTAAAAATAGTTTCTGGGGCTGTAACCCCAGATCAGTAAACATTTCCCTGTACAGCAAAGATGCTATATTACAGATGAAGGCTTGCAGCTATGAATAGAGAGTAGCTGGGATAAAAATGATGAGATTGTTTGAAGGAAATGGTTGATGATACTTTCTAGAGTTTGTGGTAGAGAAAGCAGGAAAGCTGGACATAATCTGACATTGTCCCTACAGTTTGGGAGAATAGATTTCAATAGTCTACAATAGCTTAAAATATAGGTCATAGGATCTTAGATCTTAGACCTCAGAAGCCATTTAGTACAGTCCTCTTTTCTAACAGATGGTAAAACTGAGGTCCTGGTAGGTTAGATTACTTGTCCAAGGTTAGACAGTAATCAACAAAGGTAGGATGGGAACCCAAGGACTTCAGACTACAGAGCCAGTTCTTTTTCCCCTGACTTATATTTAGAACATGAACAGGTAGGGTCCCAGGAATTAAAATCATATGGGGAAAGTTTTAAGAAGAGAATTCTGCAGACATAAAGAAAAACAGTTCTTATGGGAAGGGAAAAAAATGAACAAACATAGAGATTCTCTATAGAGACCAATATGGATATAAGGAGAAATCACCAATCAACTTAGGTTTTTCAGATACATATAGTAGGTGGAAGTAAAGGCAAGAATGATAGATGAATGCAAAAGTATTCTATATCACTGTATGAACAATGTTGAAAGAGCTCAAAGGGAGCAGGTGGGGGGAATGAGTGAATCTTGCTCTCATCAGATTTGACTTGAGGAGGGAATAACATACACACCTAATTGGGTATCTTACTTCCACAAGAAAGTAAGGGGAAGGGGATAAAAAGGGGGGATGATAGAAGAGAGAGCAGATAGAGGGAGGAAGTAATCAAAAGCAAACACTTTTGACAAGGGACAGCATCAAGGAAGAAAATTGAATAAAGGAAGACAGGATAGGATGGAAGGAAATATAGTTAACCTTTCACAAAATGAGTATTGTGGAAGTGTTTACATAATGATACATGGGTGACCTTTGTTGAATTGCTTGCCTTCTTAGGGAGGGTGGGTGGGGAGAGAAGAGGGGAGAGAATTTGGAACTCAAAGTTTTAAAAGCAGGTGCTCAAAAAAAAAGTTGTTGTTGCATGTAGCTGGGAAATAAGATATATAGAGAATGGGGTATAGAAATCTATCCTGCCCTATAAGAAATTAAGGGAAAAGGGGATGGGGGGGAGTGGGGTGACAGAAGGGAGGGCTGACTGGGGAATGAGACAATCAGAATATATGCCATCTTGGAATGGGAGGGAGGTTAAAATGGGGAGAAAATTTGTAATTCAAAATCTTGTGGAAATCAGTGTTGAAAACTAAAATATTAAATAAAAATAATAAAATTCAAAAAAAAAGGAAAAGAGGAAGAACAAATAAGGCATAATACTGATTTTGAGAGTGAATGGGATGATGGTAATGGATAACTGCATATGATTTGGACTTGAAAGTTGCTAAGGTTTCTTCCAACTATAAATTCTAGAATTCTGTGAGTTTGCCTATCTTTCCTTTTCTTTTTTCCTGTTAAGGAAAATGGTCATAATACTGTAAAGGACGGAACAAAAAAAACCCCAAAAGATAGAAAATAGGGAGTCGATACCTCAAACAAGTAAGGAGAGCATGAGACTACCTTGCTGTTCAGTCATTTTAATCATGTCTGACTCTTTGTGACCCCATTTTTTTTTAAAGGAAAACACGGGAGTGGTTTGCCATTTCCTTCTCCAGCTCATTTTATGGATGAGAAAACTGAGGCAAACGGGGTTAAGTGACTTGCCCAGGGTCACAAGCTACTCTGAGGCCAAATTTAATCTCATGTCTTCCTGACTCTAGGCCCAGCTATATCCACTAAACCACCTAGCTGCCCCTAAGAAAGCACCTAAGTTCACTTAATAAAATAAAGTCATTCGACCCAGGTGAACTCTATCATAGGGGTCTAAAGGAGCCAACGTATGTGATTGGTGAACTGATCAGGTTAAAAATATAAATTTATGAGCCAGTGAACCTGACTTCAATTCCTGACAAAATTCTGGAAATGACTTAGTAAATCGCTAAAAAAGGAAACGGTCAATCTATACACTGACTACAACCATTTAAATGGAAAGAACAACATAAAATTTAAATGGTTGTTATACAATTATAATGATCGAACCTGGCCCTGAAGAAGAAATAGAAAATTCACCTCTTTCCCACCTTTGAAAAAATGGGGTTATATGAGTGCAGAACATTCAATAAAATGTCACATTTGGCTGATGTGTTTGTTAGTTTTGGGTAAATTGCTTTTTTATTTATCTGTCTTTTAAAAAAAATCTTTGTTACAAGGGATCCTTTCTGGGTATGGGATGGGACAGGATATATTTATAAATTAAATTGATGCAAAAAAAAAATCAGTGAAAAGAAAGGAAAGGAGGATTACAAAGAGCCAGTATGACTTTGTTAAGAGAAAATCACTACTGATCAACCACCAACCTTATTTTCTTTTTCAACAGGGTACTTAAAAGTTAGGTGTGGGAAAGCATGTGGATACAGTTTATTTTATAGTAAGGAATTAATAAAATCTTTAAGGATATTTTTGTTGAAAAGATAGTGCGATGTGGGATGGATGATAGTTAAGTAAGAGATTTGGACTGGTTGCATGACTAGATGCAGAGAATAGTTATTAATGACTTGATGTCAGTTTGGAAGTCTCTAGTGGAGTGCCCCAGGGATCTGTGTTCAGTCTTGTGTTGTAGAACAAGAACAAAGACTGCCCAATTTTGTTATTGTGTTCCTAATGACTAGCACAGTCTTTGGACCATAATAGATGTTTAGTGCAAGGTTACTGAATTAAATTGATGTTTAACACTTTTTTTTTCAATGACATGATAATCATATGGATGGAATTTTTAATGAATTTATGGACAGCACAAAACTGCTTGATAATGTTAAGACATAAACAGATGTTGATATTCTAGTATGCTGGGCCAAATTGAGTAAGGTGAAATTGACTACCAATAAATGTATTCAGAGGGTTTACAAAAAAAAATTTCATAAATAAAAGAAGTATATGGGATGGAAAAATCAAATAACTGGAGAGACATCTTTAGGAGAAGCAAAGCGAATTTAATTTACAAACCTCGCAGGATTTGGGCAGTTGCTTCCACTAAGAAAGTAGTGGAGGGAGGCAAAGTACAAAGGAAATGCAGCACTAGATATACTTTTGATGCAAAGATTCCTGCCCACCTCAATCCCTTCTCACCATTGGCTGGGAGGCGGGCTTACAATCCCTAGACTGTAGCCAATACATACCTACTTCCCTTATTTGGCTACAAATGTGGCGATGATATGGCTAAAGAGAAGGAATGAGGAAGGAGAGGGGGACCTTCCTGGAGCAGAGAACAAACAGCTCACAGATAGTCCATTATCTCCCTATTTGGTAAAATTCTTGAACTAGCACCGAGAGGGGGAAGGGAAGGGGCACCTGTAGCTTCAGGCCCTGACTTTCTAGAAGTTAGCTAAGTCACTACAAGGTTAAATTCCAAGCCTCTCCTACTCCCTCAGACATTCCCCATTCCAGAAATATGAGAAGAGAGTAGCCCCTATATTCTTACCCTGTGAAGTCTTCACAAATTATCCTTCTCACTCAAAATGAAGGGGTATAGTTAAATTGGAGTTTGTCTGAAAAAAGGTAGAGGAGATTTAGTACGCTGCCATCTAAATATGTCAATAGATACGACAGAAAACAAACAAAAAAACCCAAACAATATGATATTATGTTACATATAGAGAGGCACAGCTTACAGGATTATCCTACTGGACTCTACAGACCAGCATGAGCAGATCTGATTGTGTTCAGTCTTCTCTTTCCTTCTCAGTCTCCAACCTGTTGTTTACCTTATCCCCCATTAGATTATGATCCCCATGGGGTTAAAGGCTATGACTTCTCTAAACTTTATATGTCTCCAAGTACCTAGCAGAATGTTCTGCACATAGTCAATATATGATGAATCTGTGATTTCACTTAAGTGAAATCTGGTCAAAGATCACAACCTGCCTATTGTTGAGTACATACATTACTGAAGAAGGGAAGTGATTTGCTCACAATTTCACACCTAGTAACTGTCAGAGGAAGCTAGATGGCAGAATGGATAGAGTCCAAGGACCTGGAGTTAGTAACAGTCATATTCCTGAATTTAAATCTGGCCTCAGACATTTACTAGTTATGTAACTCTGTATAAGTCACTTAACTCTGTTTGCCTCAGTTTCCTCATCTGTAAAATAAGCTGGAGAAGAAAATGGCAAACCAGTCCCATATCTTTGCCAAGAAAATCTCAAATGGGGTCACAAAGAATAAGACATGACTGAAAAACAACTACAGAACAAAAGACTGTTGGTGACAGATTTTCCTGGCTTCAAATCCAGTATTCGAATCCAGTACTCTATTTTTAAGCAGAACTGTCTCTCTTCTGAGAATAGCTGGCCCTTCACAAATGTTTGTTGAATGGATGATTTTTTAATAATGTTCTGCTTAACCTTCTGTATTAATTTGTCATTGTTAACCTGCATAACCTTTGGATTTTTACCCTCAAGAACAGGGACAGGCCTCTTATGTAAAGCCCATGTTAAACCATCAATGCCTGCTGTGATGTCACACCTTGCATTATAAATTTAAGAAAGGTATGTTGTTGTCATGGCTGTCATCATCATCAACTTTCTATTTTTTTAATATCTTGGGGATTTATTTTGTCATCAGATCAACTTTAAATGGATCCTGAACACATGTATGCCACATGTAACTGACCCAACGGAGTGAAAACCTTTTGGAATTTTCTCACAACTGCTAACTACCACCAGTAATCTACCTTGGGCTATTCAAAACTGACAAAAACCCCTTACTTGTCTATGAAGAGTCAGATTTCAAAAGGGAACAGACCAAGAATGAATCCTTCATGTTTTGAAGAAGACATCAATGACAACTATATTACTACAATATTCACTTCAAAAATAGCTTGTGTTTTTTTCAGACTGACTAATGAATTGTGGGTAGTCATCGTTATGGGTAGGCATTTGTCCCTGCAGCAGATTGCAAAGTAAATAAATTTAACCCAGAAGTTGTGTGACTGCCCAACACCAACTTTTCATGGCCTCAAAGTTACAAAGATCTAAGCTTTTGTCCTACCTTTGACACATATTGTAGGACACATGTAGTCCTACCAGGCAACTCTTTCATAAGTCCATAAACTTCAGAGCAGGTGTTGATCTGTTTTTGAAGTGGAAATTTCCTCAGTAGGAAATCACAGATTTAGTCTAAAAATGAAACCAAGAGTTTTATGCTGTTTTAGCTTACCCCCACAATATGAATGGAGTCAGCAGTTGCCAATGTCTGAAGCTGCCTGTAACCATTATGCTTTTGAGGACCTGGCTGATCTCCACAGTAGGCTAAATGTCGTTGTATCACATGTGATTTGTTTTTGTTCGTTTGTCTTTTTTTCCTGAAAGATGTTCCAGATATACAATAGTTATAGCCTTGGAACGCAGGCTTGCCATTGGTAGGTGGGTCTTCAGGCAACCTGATAAACCTTGAGCTTTTGATGAGAGTATAGTAAGCAACTGGAGATCCAGAACAGAGTGACTATTCCCCCACTAGAAATAAATGAGACAGCTAAGTGGTTCAGTGGATAGAGTGCTGGACCCAAAGACAGGAAGACCTGAGTTCAAATCCAGTCTCAGACACTTTCTAGCTATGTGATCTAAGGCAAATTCATTAACTTTTGTTTGCATAGGAAGCAGCCAGGTGGCTCAGTAGATGGAGTGCTGGGCCTAGAATCAGGAAGACCTCAATTAAAATCTAGCTCGGACACATACTAGCTGTGTGACCTTGGATACGTCATTTAACCTCTATTTGCCTTAATCCACTGGAAAAGAAAATGGCAAGCTATTCTAGTATTTTTGCCAAGAAAACCCTGAGCACAGTATGGCACTCTGGGTCATAAAGAGTTGGATATGAGTAGAAGAATGAACAACAACAACAGGAAATAAGTGAACCAGTTTGGTGTGAATACACTTAATGGTCTGAAAATGTTACTTGATATAGAGTTTTTGAGGGCCCTGACCATCACCCAATATCTAAATTTGGTAACATGAAATAGTTAAATTTTCAGATGACTTGAAGCTGGGTGGGATATTGCCATATTAGATGACAAGAAGTAGTATTAAAAAAAAAAAAGATCACAACAGACCAAAATTATAGTGCAAATCCAACAGGACATACATGTTTTTTGGGTTTGAGAAGCATTTTGCATACAACTACCTTTTGAGCTTGGGAGTATTGATGTCATTGTCCCCATTTTAAAGATTGGGTAGTTCAGGTTCTGAGAGGATCAGTGACTTGCCTAGAGTCACACAGCGAGGTATTATATAAGAGGAGGAGTTTGAAGCAAGTTTCCTATCTACAGACCAAGAATTCTTTCCATTCGGTGACCCAGCCTACTCCAAATAAACAAAGCAAGAGCTTAAAGTCTTTCTAAGGCTCTCACTTTCTGTCATGTTATTTTTTCATAACAGGCAAGCGTTGCTGAACCACTTCATTGCCTACCAATAAAATCTGTTCTGTAGCTTTGAACTTGCTGGAATTATGGGGACACTTTCTAGAATGTCAAACAGTTATTGACTTCTGAGTCTCTGTTAGTACATTACTATGAACATAAAGCTCTGCTATTTTTTTAAACTGCTGATGCTTAATCTTCTAGTGCTACAGCTGTGCCTAGTTAGAAAATGCCAGGTGGTACTGAGGCACCACTTGCTTATACTTTAAGAAGAATGTCACCTACAGAATGAAATGATGCACAAATTGACAAAGAAATCTTGCTGTCATCATAGGAGCCACAACTCGTTAGGAAATCCCTGAAAGTTGTCATGCCTCCTGTCCTTTGCTTATGCTGTTTCTCCATCTCTGCATTGCCTTCTGTCCTCATCTTGCCCTGACAAATTCCTATATATCTTTTTTTAAAACCTAGTTCAAATATCATCTTGACCAGGAAGCATTCCCAGATTTTCTCACTAGGAAATGACCTTCTCCCTTGGGTTTGACATAATGCTTTGGTAACGCTAATAAACTCTAATAAAATGCCATGTATTATAACTATTCATTCTTATCTGAGTCCTAGAAAGATAGGGGCTTTTCTAAATTTCAAATCTCTTCAGCAACCAGCACAATGTCCCACACAAAAAAAGCCACTTAATAAACGTTTGTTGATTTTATTTGGTTGTTGATTTTTTAATTAGTTTTATTGAGCTCATTATCTTCCCACCCACCCCAACCTTCCCCTTTTCCAAACTTCCTTATTACTATTGAGGATACCACCATTTTTTCAGTTACTTGGGCTTACAACATCAGTTGTAATCAACACCTCCCTTGTACTCAATTCCCATAGCCAATTCATTGCTAAATCTAATCGTTTCTTCCTATATAGCATTGCTTCAGTGTGGTCTCTTCCCTCTACTCTTCTCTCTACTCTTATAACTGTCACCTTAGTACAGGCTGTGATCACATCAAGCTTGTACTATTACAACAACTTTCCAGTTGATCTTCCAGCCTGAAATCTGTTCCAACCACAGTCCATCCTCCACTGAAGTGTCAAAATTATATACCTAAAAAGCATGTGTGCCCATGTCACTCCTCTGCTCAATAAATTCCAGTGTCTCCCTATTACTGTCTAGATCAAATACGTAATTCTATTTGGCTTTTAAATCCTTTTACAACTTGACCTCTCTCTACCTTTCCAGACCTCTTATACTTTACCTACCTCCTCCAGTCTCCAATACAGCAGCATTGTTTTTGTTACTGTTGTTTTTGTTATTCACTTAAGACATTCTGTCTCTCAACTCTGTGCCTTTTCATTGAATTCCCCTGGTGCCAACTATGTTCTCCCTCCTCACTTCTGCTTCCTAGTTTTGTTGCCTTCCTTTAAAATTCAGCTCAGCTTCTATCTTCCAGAAGAGGCCTTTTCTTACTACTACCATCCCCCCAATTCTATACACACACACGTATATATAAGAATACATGTGTGTATCTATATCTGTACCTTGTATGTACATAGATGCTTGTGTGTTGCTGATCTCCTCTTTAGGAATGTTAGCTTCTTCAGGTTAGGGATCATGTTTTTGCCTTTCTTTTTATCCCTATTGCTCAGCACAGTGCCTCACACATGGAAAGGTTTAATAAATGCTTGTTGATTGATTGTGTGCCTAAAAAAATCTATACTGATTACAAACCTATTATGCGTCTCTTCTGAAGATAATTCAATACCCATAATCATTTCAATACATGTGCAACACTGAACTATTTTGCTTATTATTTATGATAAATTTTGTCTTCATATTGGAAAGAAAAAAATCAAATTCTGGTCGTAACTAAGGCAAATGGAGTTAAATGATTTGCCAGGGTTACATGGCTGCTAAGAGTCCGAGGCCAAATTTGAATTTAAGTCTTTCCAGCTCCAGATCCAGCTCTCTATTTGTTGGATTACCTAGCTGGCCTTTGATTCTAATGAAAGAAACAATAAAAACATATAGCAGCTATGTGATGCAGTGAATAGAGCACCAGCCCTGGAGTTAGGAGGAGCTAAGTTCAAATTCAGACTCAGTCGCTTGACACACTTACTAGCTGTGTGATCTTGGGCAAGTCATTTAACCCCCCTTGCCCTGCCTGCCCCCCTCCAAAAAAAAAACATACATAAGCATATATAGAATGAGATAAAGTAGTAAAATACAGGGCAGTTTCATAGGGAGGTTATTGGCAGTCTTACAGAACGGGAAAAGCATGTATTAAGCACCGTGCTAAGCCCTAACTATACAAGTAGAAAAGTGAGATGGTCCCGACTGGCAAAGATCTCACATGCCAACTGGGAGAGAAAACATATAAAGGATGATTCAGTTCATTGCATTCTCATAAATTTAAGTGGCTAGGAAATGAGGCACTAAGGCAGTCTATAACCTGCTGGCAAATCCATTGTACTTGCAGCTTTCCTGATTTTGCAAATCAGCTCTTCAAAGTCTCACATTGTTTCTGTCCTTGTTCTTACTACTTGCTTATTTGCCAAAGGTGCAGATCCTTACCTTTGTAAGGATATTCAAAAGCTAGGGAGTGTCCACATGAAGGTAACCAGGAAGGGTCTTGACTTCAAGGTGTATTGGAATCAGCTGAAGGAGTTGTTGTTTAGTGTGGAAAGAAAAGACTTAGAAAGTACATGATAGCTCTCTTTAAATATTTGATCATCTGTTACCTGGAAATGGGATTAGACTTTCTCTGTTTAGCTCCAAAGAGTAGGATCGAAAATCACAAAGCAATGCATTTAATAATTAGGGCTATTCTACTGGAGACTGCTTTGGAAGATCAGGGGTTCTCCTTCATTCTAAGTCTCCAGGTAAAGTCTGGGTGATCCACTTGCTTTGTAAGCAATAGAGGGAATTATTTTTCCTCTCAATTTCATCATTATTAAAAATAATTATTTGTGGGCCATAAATCTAGAATATGTTAGCAGTTACTATATATTTTCAGATAAATAGCTACTGTCTACCTGAAGGAAGGAAACAGGGGTTTATTAAGGGGCTAGCGTATGCCAGGAATTATACCAAGTGTTTTACAAATATCATTTCATTTGAAGCACACAACAACCCTGGAAGGAAGGTGCTATAATTATTGCTCCATTTTGCAGTTGAGAATACTAAGGTAGAGTTTGGGTGATTTGCAAAGAGCCCTGCAACTATTAAGTATATGAGGCTAGATTGAACTGAGATCTCCCTAATTCTAGACCCAGTGCGCTATACACTGTGTCACCTATCTGCCTCTGCTCATCACAGTCCACCAAAGGCAATGATAACTTTTTTTTTTTCCACGAACAGTTACCACACAGCCTTGAACACTTCTGCATTGATTTTTTAGGGAAAAATTTTTTCATGGTAGTAGACACCTTCTCAAAATGTTTTGAACTGCTTGTAGATTCATCAAAACCTCTGTTGCTGTAAGTTTAACATTGTGCCATTTATGTGGGACATGTTGCTTGCCATGGTAAACTGGTATTTACCATGTTGGATCTACATTTTAATGAGTTGACTTTGAGAAATTTGCAGATAGGAACATTATCAGAGCTGTCAGCATTTTGTTTCCTCACCCTCAAGCAAATGGTCAGCAGAAAGGATGGAACAGACCACTAAGGATGCCTTGAAGTGAAATGTTGTCTGAGATTGATTAGTAAGACTTCTCCTTTTCCCATCAATCAATGTGTCATTATGTTCAACAGCAGGAGCCAGTCCTGCTGAATTATTCATAGGATCTAAAGACTTGCCCAAATATCCTCATCCAGGATTTATAAAGAAAACAAGAATGTAGCCTAGATCTTGCTCTTCTGTACCCATGCTTCATTCTTGTATTCAATTTAGAGTTAGTCTTTGGTAACCACAGAGAAGGACCAAGATATGTCTTTACCATTGTACTTGAGGTCAGAGGGCCTACAACAGAGAAGGTTCGCAGTGAAGAGAGGATTGTGTGGTAGTGGCATATTGGTGAACTATGATAGCTTTACTTCCAAAGTCTTGACTTCAACAGAATAATTAGAAATATCTCCTCTAACGTCAACTAGGGTTGATTTTATGAATCTACCTCTAATTGATCACCAGAGACACCAAATGCAGGAAATTAATGTTTCTTTTTGGCCATCGCAGGATAAGAGATGGAATACAGGGGCATTCATACTCCTAATATAGTTAATCAATCAATATTTCTTAATCTTCTCCTTTGTACCTGGCACTGTGCTAGGTGCTGTGAATACAAAAAGAGGCAAAATAGCACCCTTGCCCTCCAGGAGCTTATAATCTAATTGAGGAGACAACATGCAAATAAGTATATAAAAAGCAAGCAATACATAATATAATAAAGCTGAGTGATAGAGATATAAAAATTTTTAATTCGCAATTGATCAGCATGCTATAACTTAAAAAGGTAGCAAAGTGACTTCAGGATTTTGGAATGTTGTCTTAAATTTAGAATACTTATTTTAACAATTATATAAGGTCTTGCTTATCAATGAGATTACGAATAATTCAGAGAAATTAAGGCATCTTCTTTGATATATCTTTAGTTTTGTTATATTCTGCATCTGTTGTTTTTTTCTGTATAAGCTGTTCATTTGTGGTCCTTTATGCTCTTTGGGATATTTAAAAAAAAAAAAAAAACCTCTCTGTGACTCTTGCTCTTTGGACAAAGAAGTTGACTTTATTCTGGCCTCAGTCTCTCCTGCAATTGAGAATAGAATCTTGTTTGTTCCTGAACTATTCTACTTCATGAGAAGAATTCTTTTTCCCTTAACAAGAGGCAGACTTGTGAAGTTTACTCCCTTGCTGGTTAAATGATTATATTAGCTAAGGGGAGAAATGTGTGAGTCTTTTTAGAGAGAAAAGAAGGTGAGGGTCTGGGAGTATAATACAGTAGTGAATATATTACTGTTTAATTCCTTTTGGGTTCTTTTGAATTTCCGTGGTTGTGAAGAGGTTATAAGGAAAAATGATGATTGTTAACCATAGGTTTCTAGGGGTGCTCGAGACCCCAAAATACCGACACACTGGGTCCTGCCGAAAGAATTCGACTCGAGCCTTCTCAGCCAAGGGAAAAGAGAAAGTTTATTAGGGATTCACCATAATGGGTTGCCTTAAGAAATCCCACCCTTTGTGATGCCTGTTTTCACAAGCGGGCCAGATTCAATCTGAGCTGAGCTAGATTGAACCTGAGCCACTTAGGAGGGATTGAGGGGTGGTCTGGGGTGACTAGAGGAGAGGTTTAGGCAGGGTCTCGAGGAGGAGTCTAAGGAGGACCAGATGAGGTCGGAGTCCAGGAACCAAGAGAATGGGATTAAAGGTAGGAAGTAGCTGAAGGCATAGATATTGACAATATCAGGGTTGGGAAGTAACTGAAGGCGTGCATATCTATAGTAACAATAGAGGGCAAGGTTTAGGTAGAGATTTGGGCCTAAAGATAACGTGAGGCTATAGTCTCCAGGGAAGGCCAGATCTTAGTTGGAAGATTCAAGGAGAATTCAAAGGGGCTACTAGAGACTGTATTCCAGATTCAAGGGGGTTTCCAGAGACTGCGCCCTCATCATTTGTATACAGTAGGAATTTTAGGATAGAGTTTAGACACAGTACTTTTTCTAAGAAGAGAAAAAAAGAACTTCCTCTTAACTCCTTGTCTGCTTTACTGATAACACAACACAAAAGACTAATTTTCTAACTAATCCAATTTTTAACCCTCGAAAAAAAGTAATGGAAAATTTCTTAACAGTAACCCCCCACCCCCACCCCGAGATAATGGAATAAAGCACATTTGGAGCTTTAGTTGTCCTGCTGCTTTTCTTCTAAAATTATCTATGTCAACTTTTTGTATGCCCCCTCTTCTTACTTCTGTATTTTTTACTGAGTGATAGAGATTCTGGCTGTTATTTCATCACTGTGACAAGCTCCAGGTGAGAAATTTCCTCTAATAAAACCAGGCTATACCTGCTGGAAAACGAACAGTTTTAGAGATTTGCCTAGAGCAATGAGAGTTTAAATGACTTGCACAGTGTCACTTAGCAGCATATGTCAGAATAGGGACTTGAACCCAGGTGTTCCTGGTTCCAAGACTAGCTCTATTCACTACATAACACAGTCTCATTTTAAAACTTTAAATGCTCAATTGATTCTCTAAGCATCCACATCTGTCTCCTTTTTCTCCTTATTGGAATTGTGTATATGTGTGTGCACGGGCACACGTGCGTGTATACACATGTGCAGAGAAGCTGATTATTGAGACTTTCTCAATTCCTATCAGACTGACTTTCTCTGCAGATTTTTTTTGAAATCCATTCTCAAATCTAGAATCCCTATCAAATTATAACCAGTCTCCCTCGCCTTTTATATTATGAATTCAAACATGGAATGATCACTTCCCACCAATATTCCTGTCATTTTTACTTTAGAAAATAGTTCTTTGTTGGTCAGATTGAGGTAAAGTGGAAACAGTGTTAATCTGAAGTTTTAGAACCTTATCTCTGCCATTTACTAGCTATGGATCTTGAGTAAATCATGTAACCACTCCATGCCTAAGTTGCCTCTTCTGTAAATGAAGAGATCTGTAAGGTTTCCCAGCTCTAGATCTATGGTCACAAGGTCATAAATTTAGAAGGGGATTGATGGTGTTGTACTTAGAATAGGAAGATAATCTACATGGTCATTTAGCAACAGATACTTTACAAGTTTAGATGTGATATGAAACTAGGACCTTGGTTGCCTCTATCAGTCTGATTCTCTAATACATGACTGGTACAATTATTCCATTTTATCTGAGATCTTTTCCTTCTGAATAGTATATATACCTAAGTATATTTTCATAGCCATTTTATCCGTCAATGTATTTTCTTCTTTCATGAAGTCTTATCTGAGCTGTCAGGATTTTCCAAACATCCTGTATCACTCAGTTGCAGAACCCATATTTATGGATCATTTTGAAGATGGTGATCTATGCCCAGGAGGAAAGTTTTACGTAATGCTTTGCCTCTAGTTTCTATTCAGAAATTTTAGTTGCTGGTACTCATCAACTCTTTGGATTTGTCAATATAAACTGCTTAAAAACCAGGTGTGTGCGTGTGTGTGTGTGTGTGTGTGTGTGTGTGTGTTTAAGCACAGCTAGATATTCATTTGCTATTTAACTGAATTAAATGGAAATCTGTTTGGAGGAACTGTCTGGCTTACATCTGAGTCTTTATAGACATTGCATAATATATTGTTTTACTGAAATATACCTGAGCAAATTGAACATTGTAGGATCATCTTGAGACTTTTTTTAATCCTGTTAATACATTGAGAACAAACCTTTATATGAACATTTTAATAGCACTTAACTTCCTGCTTCCTATACAGCACAGCATATTGAACCATTTTAGGTAAGGTGATATTCATAAACACCAACGAATTTTAAAGTTGCAGTGCACAGATAAAAAAGTCCAAAATAACGTTTTAACATGAAGAATGAATTAATATTAAGAAAGAAGCCATTCTGAATACCACATAATTGCAAAAATATTTTTATCCTAAGAAAGAAGATAAATTTTGACTTAGATGAGAGAACTTTTTGTGGTTGGAACAAGGTAGTGGGAGTAAAGATTCATTTATTTTTGGCTTAGCTGCTAACTAGTGCTTCAGACTTTTTAAAAGTAACCTAGGTTTTATGGTATTAATAGAACAGATGTAAATGATTAATAATTCTTATTAATGTTTTAAAGTCCACAGAAAAATATCTTAGAGGAAAGAGGATTCTGGGAAGATGGCAGAGTAGGGCAGAAAATTCCAAGATCTCCAGATTTACCCAACAAACAAGATAAAATAGTGCCTCAAGGTGAACACAGAACACTAAAAATAAACAAGAGCTGGGCAGAACAGTGGTCCTCCTGGGACAGCTGGGTAAGATCTGAAGAAAAATCCCAGGACTGAGGTATGGTCCCCATGAAGAGTAAAAGTCTCAAGGTTAGTTCCTTGAAACAGCAAGCTGCAAATGCTGGGGTTAGCTGAGTTGGGAGGCAGCCTCAGCCCCAGCCACAGGAACTGTCACCTCTTGGACAATGTGGGGAGTCTAACATTTGAATTAAAGAAGATTAAAGGAACCTCTGTTGACAAGAAATGCCAGACCCAGCCGTGCTGTGGAGATGTGACCCTAGGCAAGAAGGAATCAGCATGCGCCTGCCCAGTGAGTGCAGAAGTAGGGGCGTAGGGATGCCACTGGCTGTGGGCACTTACAGGAGGGCAGAGTTCTTGGTTTCAGTTCCAGGCCAGAGGGCAGAATTGAAGGAGGATTTGAGGCCAGAGACACCATCCGTCATACCCCAGGACTAGATGATTACAAAAAATAAGCTGCTACAAAAAAACAAAAAAACGAGCAGGCAAAGGAGAAAGAATCCAACAGTATAAAGTTACCGTGGGAATAGAGAAGACAGGAATTTGTCTTCAAAGGATGATATTGAAGCAAAAGTAAAACAACCTATCCTACTCCAAAGAGTAATGTTAAATGGCTATCATCCCCAAAAGAATTCATAGAAGAACTTTAAAAAGACTTAAAAATCAAATGAGAGAGATTGAAGAAAAAAAATTTAAAAATAAGAACAATCTAAGAAAAACAAGAAGTTTATGAAAATAAAATTAACCAATTAGAAGAGGAGATTAAGAATCTTAAGGAAGAAAAAGATTCCTTGAAAATTATAATTGGGCAAGGGGAAGCCAGCAAAGTTGTAAGGAACTAAGAAATAATAAAACAAAATATAAAGAATGAAAAAATAGAAAATAACATCTCATAAGAAAAACAACTGATCTGGAGAACAGATCAAAAAAACATAAGAATAGCTGGACTACCTGAAAGCTTTAATCAAAAAAAGAATCTTGATACAATAATACAAGAAATAATTAAAGACAATTTTTCTGAAGCATTAGAACAACAGGGAAAAGTAGAAAAAAAAAAAACTACTGATTGCCACCTGAAAGAGATCCTACAAGGAAAACCTACAGGAATATCATAGCCAAATTCCCAAAACCCTCAGCTCAAGGAGAAAATAGGAGCAACAAGAAAAAAAAAATCTAAATATGGCAGTGCCACAATTAAAATCACAATAGACCTGGCAGCAGCAACACTAAAAAACCACAGGTCTTGGAATACTATAACAAAGAGCAAAAGAACTGGAGTTGTGGTTTGCTGTACTCAGCAAAGTTAAGCATAATCCTAAATGAAAACAGAGGGGGAACACCTAATGAATTACCAGACCTTCAGGATTTTGTTAAAAAAAAAAAAATTGAACTTAATAAAAGATTTGACATAAGATCCAAGAGAAATATAAGGTACATATCAAAGACAATTACATGAGACTCAATAAGGACACACTGTTTACTTTTTATATGTGGAAATGTAGAGTGTATGTCTAAAATTGTTATTAGTAATTGGGTATTTTGAAAGAAAGATTGGGGTACACTTGAGCTTGAGTATGATATGATTTAGGAGAAGGTAAAAAGAATAATTATATTATTTAAATGAGGAAGAGAGGAAGAATTGATACAAAGAATGTCATAGACAGCATGTGGTTGGAATATTGCTGTAGTATAGGAAATGATGAGTTGTGGGGCTTAGAAAAATATGGAAAGACTTGGACTTATGAAGGAAGAGGTTATCTACCCTCAGAGAAAGAGGATAAGTAAGTATAGTATCATCTTACATGGATGCGTATGAATGTATATGTCTAAATACGAGTATTATTATAGATATCTAAGTATATGCATTTGTATGTATGTCTATACATAAGTATGTGTATATTATGTGTGTTTGTATGTGCATATATATTTGTGTGTATATGTGTACATGTATATATAAAGAATAAAATAAATGGTGCATAGCAGAGAACAAAAGAAAAGTTATAAGGAAGCAAAGAAAAGATGGATAGCTCTGTACGCAATACATAGTATTTATCATATAGGCTTTCTTGAAATGGAAATTCATTGTTGTATATTTCAAATCCTCTCTTATTCTGCTGTGTATATAACAATGCTTGTTTTTTCCTTTCCTTATTTTGTATATGTTTTAATATTTGTTTATAATGTTTCTTTTTTCTTTTCTTATTGTGTATAAGTTTAAAATAAATTAACAATAAAAAATAAAAATAAAACACCTTACAGTTATATGGCTCCATCTCTCTCTCTCTCCATATATATATGTAATCTTACTTGCTTCTCACCATTTGGTGAGGGAGTTTAGAAAATATTACTTTACACATGATGAAACTGAAGCCTAGACTAAAGTCATAGACTAGTCTATGATTACATAGAAAGTGGCCAGAGGAAAAGGAACAGTGAAAGGCAGCACAGTGTAATGAATGGATAGAGTAATGGATGGATAGAACATTAGATGGAGTCAGTAATACTGCATTTAATCCTACCTCAGACACCTACAAACTGTATGACCATAGGAAAATCAATCTCTCCATGTGCTGTTTTCTCAACTATAAAGTGAAAGGGTTGGATTAAATGACCTCTAAGGTGCCTTCTAGTTCTAAATATATGACCCTATAACTTGACCCTGGCTTCCTGAGTGACTAGTCAAGTGATCTTTACACTAAGACATCCTACCTCCCTTGAAGGGTCATTATCAACAGCATTCCTATTGTGTAGAATAAGCAAATAATATAAACTATTGATACTCAATCATTCTTAAAACTTTCTTCAACTTGACTTGTCTCTTTTTGGTCTTTATCCTATTATTATTTCATATTTTGTTCCCTATTTATAACATCCACAAAATGCAACTGTTTTAAGTCTCTACCCTAGAAATTTACTTGTTTTAATGGCCCACCAGTTCTAGAGTGAACTTATCTACCCTTAGATTTTCACAGTTACTTAAGACACAATTTCAGATATTTCTAAAACATTCAAGGACCTTGGACTTCTTGTCTGTATTTGGGAAACCCATGAGCCATATGAAATTTCTACTTTGCTAATCTAACTATAACTAAGTCTGTATATCTAATTAGCATTCACCAGAAAGGTTTCGGGGGAAATTGAATATTCCATGTTAACATGTGTCATTAATATGCTCAAATAGAAGTCTCATCAGTTTGAAAGTTCCTTCCCATGGTACAGAACACTACATTCCTGCTCATCCTGTGCAGCCCATTTTTATCATAGGCATCCACTCAACCTCCATGGTTTGACTGGCATTTGATTTCATCATAAATATTTTCATTTTAGTCATTGTTTCTTTGCATTAAGAGCATCAAAGAGAAGAGGAAAGAATACTACAGGCCAAATAAGATAGTAGAATTTTACCTCGTGTAATAACAAACCACATTTCCTTCAAAGACTATTCCAAATTCCACCTTTTTCACAAAGCTTTCTTCAACTAATAAAGATGATGTACATTTTCATATACCTTTTCCTCAAGCAATCTGTATATAATTATTTTCCTTGGAAAAAATCCAAAGAAGGAAATGTCCTTACATAAAGAATTCAACAGTAAAGTCAGAATTGTCAAGTTTTTAATGTTCTGAGGCACTGTGCTGGGCACTCAGGATGCAAAAATGAAAAATGAAAAAATCCTTGCCCTTAGGAAATCTACCAATAAGGATATGATATGTACAAAGTAAAAAAAAATAACTAAAAGTGTAATGAATTATAGTTGTCTGCTACACTTTTTCAATGTTGTTTCCTTAGTTAAATGACTATATTTTATTTATTTATTTTTCCTATTCTGTGACACATTGCCTATCACCCTAGGTTTATTCAAAAAGTACAAATGAAAATGAAAATTTATTTTGGTGTCTTAAAAAAGTATTTCTTTTTTAACCAAACAGAAAAATGAATTTATCCTTATCCAAAATCAAACCACAGCATATAAATTGAGTTAAAAGAGAAACTAGCAAGGGTAGATGAAAAGGAAGTTTATATCACTGGGAAAATTTTTATAAGAAATATTTACAATGGGAAATGCCTGGAAGAAATTGGCTAAGAATAAAATACATTTTAATTCTGAAAATTATGAAGTTGAAAATTACTTTGATAAAAAATAATTTTAGGTTATTATTATTGCATTTAACATATTTAACAACTAGTTAGCACAGTGGATAGAGGGCAGGACTTAGAATAACAAAGTCCAGAGTTTGAATCCTGCCTCTAGACACTCCCTCTGGGCAAATCACTTAATCTCAGTCTCTACTTCCTCATCTTAAAATAAAAAGGATAATAACAACTGCCTCCAAGGGTTGTGGTGAAGATCAAATGAATTAGCATATGTAAAGATTTTTGC
Organism: Phalanger gymnotis; assembly: GCA_028646595.1. NCBI lineage: Eukaryota > Metazoa > Chordata > Mammalia > Diprotodontia > Phalangeridae > Phalanger > Phalanger gymnotis. The sequence continues at coordinate 115,262,765 of CM053622.1, forward strand.
AAATGCTAACTATTATGCAGCTAGATGATTACAGTACATAGAATGCTGGACCTGGATTCAAGAAGACCTGAGTTCAAATCCTGCCTCAGATACTTACTGGTTATATGATCATAGGTAAGTCACTGCCTCTGTCTGCCTCAGTTTCTTCATCTGTAAAATGGGATTGTTATGGGTTGTTGTGAGGATCAAATGAAATATTTGTAAACGGTTTTGCTAACCTTAATGAATTATATAAAATCCATTCTTATTACTACTTTTATGCTTCAAAGTGTGTTAGGGGTCCTGGGAGGAAGCAGCAGCACGCCATGTGGTTCAGTGTATAGAGAATTGGGAAGTCAGAGAGCTGGATTTTAGTGCTTTTTTCAATACAAAGTAAGTAGCTATGTGACCTTTGGAAGTCAGTTCAACTTTCTGGAGTTCAGTTTTCCTGTCTATAAAATGAGAAGGTTGTGTTAAATAATTTCAAAAGTTCCTTTCAGGAAATCTATGACTCGTTTTAGTTTTCAGAATTGATTTTTTAAAAGGTAGGAAAAAATGAGTTAGGAAAAAAGAGAAAATTTAGACATGGTTGCATTGCCTGTAGATCTGTCAACTATGAACATTGTGGAACTGTTGAACTGTTTCCACAATCTGACTAGCAGCTTCTGGTGGGGGGGGGGGGCGCGGGCGGGGGCGGGAATCCACCCACAGCCAGCGCCCAGAAAGCTGCCGGACAGCCAGAAAGCCCAGGTTCTTTTAATCTGCCTTAATAAGGAGAGCAAGGTTAAGGGGTTGGCAAGCTTACTTTAATTCAGCACACAAATATCATTCACTTAGTTCAGGGGAAAAAGCCAGCACCCTGAACTTCAGAGTAAAATACAAGCAAATTACAAACTTCAACAGACAGACCTTGTCTGATTCAAATCCCAATACATAGTTACCAGAGTTCAACAAAGTCTCAGCATCTGGGTTTACAAGCTGGAGGGCTCCTTAGCTACAGCTGCGTGGAGTCTCTTCATCAGCACCATCTCAAGAGCCCTTAACCAAATTGCAAACAGACAGACCCAATACAATTCATAGTTACCAAGGAACCATCAACATCTGAGTTCAGCTGGGAGCTCAACAAGGCTGGCTCAGAGTCATGCGCCACTCCTGCTGCGTCTCAGAGCTCCAAGTAAGAAGAGGCCCACCCCTGGCTTTTATGTCTTTTTCAGGGTCAGGGATGAGTCACACATGCAAGTCACCCATGCGACCCAAAATTGCCACAAAGAGGCAGACTCAAACCCACGTGGTCCAAGAGCCCCCTCTGTCCCAGACATGTCACTCAAACTCATGTCTAAATTAAACCCTCCCCTGAGGCAAGGAGGCACCAAGGACACCCAAATCTTGGGCCTGGGGCTTAGCACTTAACAAGATTCAATGAAATAGCTGAATCATTCAACACAAACAAAAGCCAAACTCTTCAAGGGCACTTGTTGAACTAAGTGCTAAGGAGCCCATTTTGCCTTTCCGACACAGGAACCCTCATACATACTACACAAAACATTTTGGGAAAAAAAATAGGGTCTAATAATTTGTTGTAATCTGATTTTCCCTTTGGCAACAAATATATTTACAAAATTGTTTTGAAATTGCCTTTAGCAACAGGTATTTTACCTATTGTTTGGAGATTCAGCTGCAAAAATAAAAACACTGTGCTTTCTAAGATGACACTAGAAAGTATAAAATCAATAAACTGTTAGGATACATAAAGCAGCACATAATTGAGTATTTAAGAAACAGAGTAGGGGAGGGAATGGTGCAGACCTCACTTGGTTGTATTGTGATCATCCAGGTATTGGTGGGTAGGGAAATAAGATTTTTTTTTTTTGTAAGTTATCAAACTAGCTGATCTCACTATTACAATTCAAATTAAGGAATCCACAATGTAATGCCAGGTACAAAACAGTAATTTAGATACAAAATATGTTAAGTTATGGGAAGTAATAATATCTAGTGATTCTATATTTTTTTTGTTTTGGTCAAAACTTGTGATTTGATCAATGTAGGAAACTCACTCTACCAATTAAGAACTACAATTTCTCTGTATAGTTTTCTGGAGCTTTCAAATCCCAAGTGGCTCCCCCTGATGTTTGTCTCAGAGACAAAACTAGAAGCAAGATATTTGTTATTCCAAATCCAGAGGTATCAGAGTCAAATAGAAAGGGATCCCTGGGGCCACATATTAACTTAGAAAACCACAAATTAACATTATCTATGTGTATTGTATTATTATTTTGTTAAATAGAAATCGGAAGTAATACATATTAGAATATAACAAAGAATGTACAAGAATAAATGGATTCTATAGATAGGAAGGAGTAAGATAATCTCTCATCCAAAGCAGAAGAGAATGTTCTCTTGCCCAAGAAAATCTCTCTGTAAAGTTTCTAGGGAGGCAAGCAGGAAACATTGAAGAGCCAAATTTCCCTAAGTCTGCAATTTCCAAAAGCTTTCTCTCTACATATGTCTCTCAGAATGTCCACAATGGTGTGTGTCTCCAGAATCTCTGGCACAAGTTCTTACCTTTTCTTAGGTTCCTAGCATTGCATCAGCATTCTCTTTGCCAACCTGAAGTCCTCTCTCCTGCCACATAACCAGCAGTAGCAAATAAAACACCCTAGAGGGATTGGAAGCCTAGGTGCTTATAATGCATATAAAGGCATTAAAATTATACACCTGGTGCTTAACAAATTTGTTGAATTGGATTGAATAAAAAAAAAAACATAGAGTAAAAACATAGATTAAACATGTAAAAATATTTACATTGTAAACTAGTTAAGGAAAAATTTCATTTATCTAGTAACTAGCAAAGAGAGCACTGTGGGAGCTAAATATAGAGATAAAGTGAGATCAAAGGCAGAAACCAGTGCTTCTTTTTCGTAGTATTTTCTATCCAAAATAGCTATATTTTATGTTATATTAAAGCTTCTGAGATTGCCACAATTGTGAGAAGAAAAGCATAAATCAGGTGTTTTTGTTTAATTCCCTCTCTTCCTGTGATATTTCAAACCAAATAAAAATAAAAATAGCATGTATTTCACAGAAGGCATGGTTTTAGGCAATGGTATCACTCTATCAGCCATTGAAGAATGCTAATGTAAAGTACTAAGGTCCATGTTGACAAATGACAACAGACACTAAGAATCAATGAATTGTAAATAGTAAATACACATAACAGTAAGACGTGTATATGTATATCTGTGTATTAATATGTATGTATGTATGTATGTGGAATGACAGAATGATAGATAACTGTCCATTGAATGAGGAAAACCTAGGTTCAAATCCTGTCCCTGCCACAAGAGTATGACTATGAGCATGTTTCTTAAACTTTTAGTTCCCCAGGCAACCTTCTAAGACTTTAAGTTGGAAAGTTGCAAACCTATATTGGTAGAGGGAGTATCCTTATATTAGAGTTCTCTAGTCAATGAAATCACTGGCCCAGCCCAGATCATTTGTGTATTTACACACACAGAGACACATGAATATAAATCATGACAACAAACAATATTTTAAAGACATATAACCATGAGTATCCTCAAGATTTTACTATGGATTGCCTTCCCTTTGTTCTCTACTTTCTCTCTCAAGTATCTTTTCAGCTCTCAATCAATAAACATTTATTGATCACCACTATGTGCCAAGTACTGTGCTAACTGCTAGGGATTCGAAAGGATTCAAAAGACAGTTCCTGCTTTCAAGGAACTTATAATTTAACGGGGGAGACAACATGAAAATAAATATATACAAAGCAAGGTAGATACAGGATAAGTAGTAAATAATTAATAGAGAGAAGGCACCAGAAATAAGAGGAGTTGGAAAAGGCTTCCAGGAAAAGATGGAATTTTAGTCAGAACTTAAAAGAAGTCAGCAAGGGCAGTAGTTGGAGAGGAAGAAAGACAGCATTCCGGGCATTGGGGATAACTAAAGAAAATGTATGGAGATTAGAGATGGAGTATTTTGTTTGTGAAGCAACTAAGAGGCCAGTGTCACTGGATCAAAGAATATATGTCGGGGAGTAAGGTATAAGGAGATTGGAAAGATAGAAGGGCTCTAGGTTATGAAGGTTTAATTATCTCTATGTAGCTATTTATGCATAGCTATTTATCTTTCTATGCATACATAGTTATAGTTACATATAGACATATAGCAAGAGATACACATATAGACAGACACATGTATAAACACATACATGCACATATATATGTATATTATATGTAATCATTAGTTTTAGTTCTGTATCAATAACAGATTTCCATTCTGTCTCCTAGGCAGATGAAACTCAATATGTTCAATATGGACCTCATTATCATTTCCTAAAACTCACCCCTCCTCATAACTTCTCTATTGCTATTGGAGGTCCTTCCAGTCAAGTATGTTCATAAGCGCAGAGGCATTTTTTTTTCTAACTCTAATTCACCTGTGTAGCCAATAACCTTCCATTATATCTCATATCTATCTCTCCTTCTCTATTCCCAGAACTACTACACTATTTTAGGCTTTATTTTTTTTTCTCTTTCCTAGGGTACCACAATAGCATCTTAAATATACTCCCTGCAAAATAATCTTCCTAGACTACCAATTTAATCAGGTTACCCTCCTTCTCATTTTTGTCTCCAGGATAAAATTTAAAAATCCTTGGCTTGTTTAACCCTCTTAATAGTCTAGCTCTAGACCACTTTTAAAAAAGAAATATTCCATATTTTTCCACTTTATTCATTTGAAGTCAAATGCTTAGGCTTATAGTGAGCAGATTCAGTTATCTCTCTTCCCCCAACTTTTTTGTTTTTGAAAATTGGGATAATATTTCTCCTTTAATCCTATGACACTTGCCCCATTCTCTCTCAGCATTCAAAGGTCACTGATATTGGCTTAGCCTATAGCTTGTAAGCTTTGTTCTCCTCCCCCACCTTTTTTTTAAAGTTGGGACCTTTGTCTTCCAATCTTATAACATTTCTTTCTTTTTTTCCACAGTCTTTCAAATATGCCCGGCAGTGTCTCAGGAATCACATTTGACTGTTATTTTAGCACTCAAGGGTATAGTTCATCTATGCCTGGAGGCTTAAACTCACCAAGGGCGGTGGTTGTTCTCTTACTACCACCTTACTTATTTTAGCTCTGTTAACCATTTCTAGTCTGTGTTTTCCAGTGCAAAGATTATTCTCCTTGCCAGCAAAAACAGAAACAAAATTATAATTGAGAACATTCACTTCCTAATCTCTCTCTCTCGTTCTCTCTCTCATTCTATCTCTCATTCTCTCTCTCTTTCTCTCTCCTCTTGCTAACTTCAGCTCATTTTGAGTTTTAGCATGCCTGATATTTTTATAGATCTTTACCATATTTTTTTATTCAACCTTCATTACCTACCCTTGCTTCCATCTTCTCTACATCTTTCTAAATTTAAGTTGATTAATGAGTTCCCTCTGCATCCACTTTGATTTCTTTAGACAACTCTCTTTTTGATCACAATTTCTTCTCTTTGTGTTGTTAGGATTTCATTCTTGAAAGTTTTCCATGCCTCCTGTGTTGATTTCCCATCTAGAAAATTAGTCCATAGGATCCTACTAATCATTTCTTTGAAATTTGCAATTTTGCTTTCCCTAAATCTTACATGCCTGAAAACATAGGATTATGGATTTCAAGCCAGAAGGATGAGACCATCAAGTCCAACCCCTCTTTTTACAGATAAGGAAGTTGAAGCACAGAGTGATTATGTGACTTGTTCAGAGTTACATAGCTTAGTTTCATTCTGAGGCTGGATTTGAACCCAGGTCTTCTGGACTCCAAATCCACTGTCTTACTCGCTGTAAAAGGGTGTCTATACATAGTGCTGTTACCTGAAAACAAGGCCTGAAATCAGGAACAACAGAGTTCAAATCCAGCCTCAGACACTTACCAGCTATATAACTGAAGAAAGTCACTTATACTCTGTCTCAGTTTTCTTATCTGTAAGATGTAGATAGTAGTAGCACCTACCTCCCAGGGTTGTTGTGAGGATCAAATGAGATTATATTTGGAAAGTCTTAGTACAGTGCCTGGCATATAGTAGACATTTAATAAATGTTCGGTCCCTTCTACATATCATCTTGCCTCTCCTCACGTATCAAAAAAATGGCGATAGAAAGGTCCTGTTTGCTGTTTTCAGAAATGTGTATGCTGTCTTTCTTGCCTCTTTGCTTTTGTACATGTTGTATCACATACCTGCAATGTGTTCCTTTTTCGCTTCTGCCTCTTAGAATCCTAAGATTTCTTCAAGCTTCTTATCAAGGGCTTCTCCTAGGACAACTTTCCTGACCCTTCTATGTTTCATACTTACATCCTCCTCCCTGTAACATTATAAGCATCATGTTTATCTGTATAGATACTGTATTTTCTTCCTCCAGACATTATAAAGTCTGATTTTTTCTTTTCATTTTGTATCCTCAATTCCTAACACAATGCATCACAGGTATATGAGAAATACCTCGAGAATTAGATTTAATTGAAAGCTTTCCATTGTTTCCACTCCAGCAGCCTGTTCTTACTTGTTGGTGAGAATTGGATACAGAAAGTGGTTTTATGCATTGGTTCCTCCTTGTGTAGAAGAATGGAATTATCATTAAGGCAAGCCAATAAATTATTAGGTGTTTTGCTTCAAGCAAAATAGATCTCTAACAATTGTCTAGGTAACTCCCACTCTATAATTTTAGTGTGCCAGACTTATAGTTTCTTGAACTCCTCATCTCCTTCTTCTTTCTGTCCACATGGCCCACAATATGTACTCAGAAGAATGTATACTGGAGTTAGCTCAAAAAATCTCATGAGAACTGATTATTAAACTTTATGTAAGGATTTTGATCTAGGAAATCAGCAAATGTTACAAGCTAGGACTTAATTTATTGTTTTGTTTTTTGATTGTCTAGATTTAAGAATGGAGAAAAATGCTAATGCAGATTAAACCTAAAAGTGTGTCATGAATACATTTCCTACCTGGAGAGTTGATTGTTAAACATTTTTTTTTATTCGGCACAAGCCTGTTGTCCAAGGATGTGATATATTGTTTTACCTCAATAATCTATTTCTTGGATTTATTTTCATATGTATATCCACAATGCTACTCAGTATTTTTTGTATATGTGTATTAGCAAAAATATTAAAAACGAAACGTGTTCATTGACTGAGGAATGGATAAACAGATTATGGTATATGAGCACAATGAAATTATATTGTGCTACAAGAAAGGTAATATAGTATATGAGAAATTCAATGAAATACAAGACTTGTATAATATGATGCCAAACAAAGCATGCAGAACAACATAAGCAAGAAATATAATAATGCAATAGAAAACCACAATAACAGGCAAATGAATTTCCCTTAATTGCAATGAGCAATTGTGGTCTCAAAGAAGAGATGATGAAATGTGCTTCCCACAGTCAAATAGCAAGGTAAGAGACTAGTGGTACAGAATGTTGCAAACTCTGTGAAAGTTGGATTTTGTTGTTGGCTTTTCTTAACTTAAATCCTTCTGATCAATGAACAGTAGTAATGGAAACTCCATCTATCCCCACAAAATCCTCTGCTTCTCACTTATCTTCAAAATGTATTCTACTGCAGTCTTCCTTTAGACTATCTCCATCAGTTAATGCATACTCTAAGGGTAAGTCATCTGAGGGATGACTGCCTCATAGTAAAAGTATTCTGTGAATATGTATTTAAAAAACTCTGGCCTATAAGTCACCACCAATGTGTTTATCTTCTATAGTTAACCAGAATTCAAAATTAGCTCAAAGCAAAAGCATTTACTGATGGGATATAGTAAAAAGTAAAATAGCTATAGAACATATTCTCCATAAAGCTGGTGCTTACTCTCCCACAGATATATCCAGCATCATCAGCAAGGAGAGTGGATGTAGGTAGAGATCATGGTTAGAGAAGTATATAAATAAGAAAAAAGGGGTATGTAATGTCAAGGCAATTTATATCCTTAGATGCATAGGGTCCTCTAATGTCTTCAACTGATGTCCACTTGCGGCTCCTCGAGTTGTGACATATATTTTCTGTATGAGTTGCTCCAGTGGGCCCATGGAGTCCCTTGGGCTTGTTCCTGAGAGAGAAACATGGCTCTGATGGTTGACAGTGGTCTTCTCCACTTCTAGCATAGTCTCAGCTGAAATCCTGGCTAAATATATTATTAACATACTTTTAGGAGGAACCTCCCCCCCAAAAACCAAAATCAAATACAAAATCTGTATTGTAGGATCAAGAGGAGTTTTTGTCCTGGGGGCTGATGTCTGGCTACCTTCTCAGCTGTTTTTGCAGAGTGCTACAAGAGTCAGGTTTTCTACTTTGAAACTGTCTCCAAAGTTATCCCTAACAGGGGCAAGTGTCCTTGCCAGTCCTCAGCTGAGTGACCTGACCTTTTCATATACAGATGAGACAAAGACTAATAAGCTATATAATTTCAACAAGTGGATTAGGGGATTCAATTGATCAACCAACACCTTCCCCCACCTCACACATATACCATCCTATGACCATGTTATACTAGATTTCTTCTGGAAGTATTGATGTTTGGGTGACACCAGAAATGATGTGTGGGTCCTATTGTCCTGAAAGAATTCAGTCTCCAAATTAAAGAAAGGTGTTTATTGAAGCGATGCACCCAAGTGGGTCTGCTCCAGTGTAGGAGAGACAGAGTATAGGTGGCAGGCCAAGCTCTCCTAAGGGAGGCAAAGGAGATTATTGGGGTTAGGTGTTTGGTTTAAATGCAGTTTTATGGAATGAGGGGAAAGAGGACAAGAGCGTGTGAGGAACAAACATGGCTCCAAAATGCCTGGGATATCATGTAGTCTGGAGATGCCTTTATCATACAAATAAGCAAAGAGAATAGGAAAGGGGAGGGGAAAAGTTGTTCTGGAATTGGGGGTGCTTTGTGAAAGCCCACAGGTAAGTCCACGGCAGGGGGGCTTCAGTGATCTTCTTTGATCACTTTTTGGCTGGTCACATCCTGCATCTTATCTCATATCCCACATCCTGCATCCTGCTTGCTCTACCTCAAGCATTCTTTTCTACCTCATCATTGTCCAAGTGTCCATGTGAATTACCAGATACGGGTAGTAGTCATCTATTTTGAGAAGTCTTGGTAGATCTTCTGTCACATCCTGGATTCAGGCTAACAGCAGATCTTTGTGCTGTTATTATCTTCCTAAGCCTTCCTTAGCAGGGCTTTACTGACCACTTTCTTTCAGTATGCTCATACTGGCAACACCTGTGTATCTACATCTTCATTCCTTGGAGGACAAACAATTGCTTCAAATTCAATAACTTCATCTTCCTCATCCCTGGAAAAGCCTTATACCTGTTGCTTAGGTCTAAGCGTTCAGTTTTTCTTCTCTACTTTTCCTTCATGTCCCATTCTTCCAAACTCCAACCTCCTGACATAAATCAGGAATTCCCTTTGGCTTCAAATCCTCCCCCCCCCCCACTTAAACATTTACTTTTTTTTAAATGAACACTTCATTTTTCCTGATAACCTGGAGTTTGGAGAGCTGCTCCACAAGCTCCTTTTTTCTTATGTTTTTAGGAAGGACATTAGACTGCACTTTGAATGAATGACATTTTAATTAAGTGCTAACTATGTGCAAAGCAATATGCTAAGTTCTGGGACTACAAATAGAAAAAGAAGACAGTTCCTGCTTTCAAGAACCTTACTTTCTAATAGGGAGAGACAATACATGAAGGAAGTTTCACTTAGCAAAAGGAATGGCCATTTATATAATTTGTATTATAATAATATGTTTATATAATATAATATATAATAGTTGATATGATGGTCCTTAGGTCCATCAGTAAAGCAGATGGTAATGCACTTTCTTTAATATTCTTTCCATTGATAAAATAGTTTTCTTTATGATATTGAACCATTTGATAGTGCTAATGGCTTTTATGGAAAGAACTTTCTTTTCTGGGTTTTTAGTAGCTGGGACTGCTGAGAAGCCAGGAGCTGGTACACCAAAAAAGTAATTGCCAGGTTGAATCTGCACAAAGATTGATTATGCAATGACGGGTTTGGGGGCTGGTGGGCTGAGGCAGGGGGTAGTGATAATACTGAGACTTCTTGAATCACACATGGAAACTTGGTTTTTATGTCTCTTGTGGAGTTGTTATGTCTCGTTTTGTTTTATATCCATTTGTGTCTGTTTTGTGTATTATATAAAAAATAAGCCCCATGAGGACAGAAATAGTATCCTCTTTAATTTTTCTATTTAGTCCAGTACTTTCTATGAATGCTCTTCAAATAGGAGCTACTTAAAAGTTTATTAAATTGAATTAAAATTGGTGATGGATAATGTCTGATATGACGATGAAACAATTATTTCAGGGGTATTTGAAATTCTGAAGGATTTCCTCCATGTGAAGGGAGAAGCAAAGCAGAGAGCTAAGTATCACATCCCCTCTTTGCTTGTAAATCTCAGTAGGGATAATCTCTTAGCCCTTACCACAAGGCTGAATTCTTTAAGGGGATAAATTGACCTTTTTGAAGATTGGAATAAATCATCTTGGAAGAAAAAGCAGTATCTTGAATCTGGTGTCAGAGGATTTAGGCTCAATTCAAAGCCCTGCTACTTATTCCTTTTATAATTTTGGGCAATACAATTAATCTCTTGGGACCTTTGTTTCTTCATTTGTAAATTTAGGGTGTTTAATGTGTTGATCACTTGGGTCCCTTCAAGCTCTAAATGCTGATTATTTTGAAGCTTAATAAAAGTTATAGAAGGGACTTTAGGAGGACCTCCTCTCCTATCTTTAGCAATGGTTCTCAGTGAAATGAAATATCTGTCATGCACCTCCTCAAAGGTAGCTAGAAACCTTAAGTCTTAAGGCAATCTAGAAAACAATGAAATTCTTCACTCAATCTGCCACTACCTGTCACACAGACCTGTTAATATTTTCTTTGTGTTCTGATGCAGGCTTTTTATCTGTCTTTTATTTTTCCCCTCTATGAAATAGGGAGCCATAGAGTATTAACATTAAAATTCTTGTTTCACTACAAGAAGGCCCTTAATTTCCCACCTAAATTTTCTACACCAAATTGATGGTGAAAGCTTGTAGTGTCAAAGTTGCTTCTGATAAGATCTAGTTTGGAAAATTTCTTAACCTTCTGGTCATGTTAATATTAACTTGCAATAGGGCTTCAGCAATGGAATAGAAGGAATCATACTTGGAGTCAGGAAGGCCTGTATTCTAATCTTACCTCCAACTCTTACTATTTATGTGACTCTGGACAAGTGTCAACTTCTTTGGGTGTTACCTTACTTATCTATAGAATGGGGGAAACAATATCTATAGGATTGTTGTGACAATCAGTTTATAAATGTAAAGCACCTTGCAAAACTTAAAGTATTATAAATACCAGTTACTATTATGATTATTCTTATTCTCATCTTCTATTTGATAAAATTCAGAAAGAAATTATTCCGGGAAAAGTCAGTACCTCCTACTCTTCATTTATGTTTATTATTTGGAAGATTATTATGCAAGTGAATAAAGTGATTGCTTTTTGTAATTGAATAAAATTTGGGGATATAAGTTCATATTCTGTAGGCTCCCTGAAAGCATTTTTGGGACAAGTCCCTTACCCAGGTCATTTTCCTTTTTCTCTTAAGTGTATTACCTGACTCAGCATCTTTCTCTCCTCTCCAACTTCTGTCCTTGTACTAAGGGACTTCAGTATTTTCATTGATGCTCCTTCTAACTCCCTAATTCCTCAGTCTCTTTCATTCCCATAACCTAATACTTAACTCCATTTCAGCCACAAATAGGTATGGTCACACAGTGGTTCTCACCATTCCCCATAAGCAGGGTATGTTTATAAATGTAACAATGAAGTTCGTGAAAGCTCATGGAAGACTTTTAAGTTTAATCTTCATTATTAGTTTTTTCCATCACTTTCTTAAGTTTAGACAATCAATAAAACAATAAATCAGCCCTGATATGTAATGTATGCCAATATCTGAGGTTTAAATGTTCACACTGGAAACCTCAACTAGTTTTCTGAACTGGTTTAAGGGTGCTCCTAGAGGCCACAGGGTCTTAATTAGCAACCTTGACGTTCCCCTATCTCGCCATAACCTCCTACCATTTCATCTCACCCAGTACTTTGGTTCTCCTAAACCTATTCTAATCCTTAACCAGATCTTTAGTCCCTCTACCCATAGGTATTTTCTCAGGCTATTAACTCTGTTCTGACTTTACTTCCCTACTTTGATTGAATTGTTAGCTATTTCAACTCTACGATGTCTTCTGCTGTTAGATCCTTCACCCCTCACCCTAGACTCTTGCCAAACCTCAACTCTGGATTACTTTCACCTTCCTCTGTCTGTAATCATATTCCCATCCTATTGAATAGAGAAGGGATAGGTCACATGACCGTACTGACTTGGCACATTATGTATTTATGTTAACCAGTTTCATTTAGATCTTTGCCACTGCAGGGCTGTTCTTTTGTTCTTCCCTAATAGATTTCCTGTCTCACTTCCTAGAGAGGTTATTCCAAAACTTCCATATAGCTCCCTCTCCATCACCTCCTTCAGAGGAGAGCCTCATTTCTTATTTACTAAGAAAATAGAGGGCTCTTAACATGAGCTCCTTTTTTTCTCTTCCTCTTAAAATCCCTTGACATATTATTCTTCGTTCTTTCCCCCAGTGATATTTCTCCTTTCCAAGGCCAACCCCAATACATATATACTTGATACATCAGAAGATTGTCTTAGTCAATATATAAAAAAACAACATTAATTATTTTTCCTCCACAACTTTAATCTTTATTTTTTTCTTCTTTGTTTTGCTTAATTTTGTTTTCAGTTCCAAATTCTCTTCCTCTTCCTACCTTTTCCTCCATCCATTGAGAAAGGAAGAAATATAAAACCCATTGCAATTTTAAAGTCATGCAAAACAAATTTCTGTATTAACTATTTCCAGAAGGATGAAAGAGGAAAAAATGTTTCGATCTTAACTCTGAGTCCATCAGTTCTCTTTCTGGAGGTAGAAAGCCTTCTTCATCATTTGTTTTTTTGGAATTGTTGTGGGTCATTATGTTGATCAGGGTGGCTAAATATTTTTTATAGTTGATTATCTTTACAATATTTCTGTTACTATGTGAATTGTTCTTCTGATTCTGCTTACATCACTTTGCATCATATTAAGTCTTCCAAGGTTTTTCTGAAACCATCTCCTTCATCATTTCTTTCAACACAGTGGTATTCCATCACATTCATATACCATAAGTTGTTTAGTCATTTCCTAATTGATGGGCATTCCCTCAATTTCTAATTCTTTGCCATGTCAAAAATAGCTGCTATAAATATTTTTGTACATATTGCTCCTTTTCCTTTTCCTTTGATCTCTTTGGGGTGTAGCCCTTGCAGCTTTATTGTTGGGTAAAGGAGTATGTTTAATAACTTTCTGGACAAAATTCCATATTGCTTTCTAGACTGGATGAAATAGTTCACAACTCTACCAAAAGTGCATTAGTATATCTATTTTCCCACATCCCTTTTGTCATCTTAGGCAATGTGATAGGAGTGAGGAAAGACCTCACGGTTGATTGATTTTACATTTCAAAAATATGGAACGATTCATGAATTTGTCATCCTTGCTTCTGTTGATCTTCTCCACAACATGCCTTTTTCAGACTTTCATCATTTCTTTCCCGCGTTATTGCAACAGTCTCCTGTTTCATCTCCCTAGCTCAAGACTCTCACCATTCCAGTCCATTCTCCACATTGCTACCAAAGTCATTTTCCTTAAATGCACATGTCATTATGTCAGTCTCCAATCATCTCTAAAACCTTCATGTTGCCTTTAGAATCAAATATGAACTTCTCTGTCTAGTTTTTGAAGCTCTTCTCAACTTGACTGCAAACTATCCTTCTAGTCTCAGCTTCACTGGACATTCCTATTTCTCCTACAATCTATAGTCCATTCAAACTCATCTCCACTCTATTCAGACAGTCAATCAATAAGCATTTATTAAACAAATACTATGTGCCAAGCATTGTGCTAAGTGCTGGGGAATATTGATTATCCTTCCTTCTTGAAGAAGACCAAAATGATATCAGTATGGTAGAGTCAAGTTTCATTGTGTCTGACTGTGGCTGATCAGACTAATACAAGCTTGGAATGCTCTACCACAGGTCAGGCACAAAGTCCATGTGAACATTTGGGTTGGATTCTCTAAATTTGCACATCCCGTGAGTTGTTTCAATTCTGCTTTGCTCACAGAGCACAGCACCTTCTCTGATGTGGGCATGCCATGCTGAGCAGTCCTGTGCCAGTGTTTCCCATGTCACACAGTCAATTCCAAAGTTCTCAAGAGAGACCTTGAGAGTATCCTTGTATCGCTTCTTCTGATCACCATGTGAATGCTCACCCTGTGTGAGTTCTCCATAAAACAGTTTTTTTGGCAAACGTACCTTTTGCATTTGAACAATGTGGCCAGCCCATCGGAGTTGTGCTCTTTGAAGCAGAATTTGAATTCTTGGCAGTTTAGTTAGAGAAAGGACCTCAGTGTCTGGTATTTTATCCTGACAGGTGAGCTTCACAATCTCCTTAAGATAAGTGAAATGGAAGCAATTCAGTTTCCTGGCATGGTGCTGGTATACTGTCCAGGTTTCATAGTCATACAACAATGACGTCAGCACAATGGCTCTGCAGACCTTCAGTTTGGTAGTCAGTCAAATACCTCTTCTCTCCCATACTTTCCCTCTGAGCCTCCCAAACACTGAGCTAGCTCTGGCAGTCTATGTGTCAACCTCATTATCAATGTGTACATTCCTGGAAAGTACACTACCAAGGTAAATGAACTTATCTACAGCATTCAAAACTTGTCCATTTGCTGTAACCGATGGTTCCATGTGCGGATGGTGTGATGGTGGCTGATATAGCATCTGTGTTTTCTTGGTGTTAATTGTTAGGCCAAAATTAGCACAAGCAGCAGAGAATTGATTCATACTTTGTTGCATCTCAGCTTCAGAAGTTGCATTGAGTGCACAGTCATCTGCAAACAGAAAATCATGCCCCTATGCTCACTCCATTTTGGCTTGGCTTGTAGCCTTTTCAAGTTGAAGAATTTGCCATCAGTGCGGTAGCTGACCTTAATGCCGTGTTCATCCTCATTGAAATTATTTGACAACATGGCTGAAAACATCATGCTAAAAAGCATGGGAGCAAGCACACAGCTGGGGAATATAAAGAAAGGCAAAAGACAGTCCAAGCTCTCAAGAAGCTGACAGTCTAATGAGGACTCTACACGAGAAATAGTAGTGTACAAACAAGATATCTTCAAGAAAAATTGGAGATAATCAATAGAGGGAGACATTATCATTAAGGGGGATCAGGAAAGGCTTCTCTCACACAAGACACTCCATCCCTTGTCTCTCCGCCTAGAGTCAGGAAGACTCCTTCCTGAGTTCAAATTTGGCTTTGGACACTTACTAACTTTGTGACCCTGGGCAAGTCACTTAGTCCCATTTGCCTCAGTTTCCCCATCTGTAAAAATGATCTGGAGAAGGAAATGACAAACTACTCCACTATCTTTGCCAAGAAAACCCCAAATAGACTCAAGAAGGAACAAAATTCCTTCATTATCTCCACTTCATGGAACCACTCTCTTCCTTCAGGATGCAAGTCAATACTACCTTCTACAAGAATCTTTTCCTGATATCCTCAGTTACTAGTATGATTCTTCCCAAACTGTTTTGGCTTTGACTATACTATATTTATACTCTTCATAATTATTTTGTGTATCTATACTGATATATAAAATATAAGTATATGCATGCACATATGTGTGTACATGTATGTATACATGTAAATGTATATGTAAAGTGTGTATATGTGTGTGTATACACAAACACACAGACATACATATATATTATCTTCCTCACTAGAATGTGAGCTATATTTGAGTAAGGATTATTTTATTCACTGTATTTGTATTCCTAGTGCTAGCATAGTTCTTTACATATAGTAGATATTTAAGAAATACTTGTTTATTGATCATTACTTTCATCATTATCACTTTCATCTTAGTCTGATAGAGTTCAGATATTATTATTTTTCATCATATTCTTTTTTCTTACCTGCAATAGATCTGCTCTTTAGTTCCAAATTATAAATTAAAATAATGACATGTGGTTTATTTTATAGTCATTATCTCATTTGACCTACCTAACAATCCTGTGAGGGTCCTAGTAGTTATTAGCTCCATTTTTCCAGATAAAGAAACTGACACTCAGAAAGGTTCATGAAATTAGTAAACAGAATAAAATTCTGGGTCTCAGACTTGAATCAAACCCATTGCTTTCTTCACTATACCACACTGAACAAACCCCTCATGGTTCTGTGATTTTTTGGCCTTTTTTTGTACTATGCATTTATCAGATTAACATTCACATTTATAGCTAACCTACAAAAATGTTCTTTAATAAAAAGCGAACAACCACCTATCACCATTTGCTACTCTGCTTTCTCCCCTCCCACCCCAGAATGCTTAAAAGTTGGATTTATAATGGGATTTTGAATTATGCTACTCACAATTGTCTTTTTTGTTAGTGGTCTGAAAAAAGCACTGCCATTTCACTATCTTCAGGTGAAAATATCTTAATGGCTAAAGAAAGAAAGGCATTTTCCCAAATTTTCATTTGCAGTTAGCCTCAGGCTTCTTCATTGACTATAATCATTTTTCACAAGTAGTTTCTTTTTTCCCTTATGGGGGAAAAGTAATAGTGTTCAGAAATTTGAGCAAGAGGTTGTTTTAAGCAAGGTCATGTTTGGCTACGTTGACAATAAGAATTTAGGTACAACATGAAAGGCTTGTTCCAAGTCCTTCATTTTAATTTGAGTCCTGACATTACCCTTCCTGATAACACATTGCATATCATGAGACTGCCTCAGATATTGGTGTGCCTATAAGATGGGCATGCTAATATCAAAATCCCACTGTATTTGAGACAACTAAAGATTCTGGACTGAATACAAAATTTCCATTTTGCCAAGTTTGAAGGAGAGGGGCATAACTTGTCTTATTTTGTTTAATATCCTTTGAGAAATCCCTGGATAAAGGTCACTACTTTCTCTTCATTTCCTTATGAGTACATCACATTTCAGTGTAGACAAATAATGAAGATTTGAATAAGCTGAAACTATAGAGAATAGATGTCTAGTTTATATGAGATGAACAATGTCTTTCAGAACAGTGGTAGGCAATAGCCGTACCTTACCAACTAAATAGCAAAGGGAGCTCTAATGTTCTGGAAAAATCAATTTTTTTTCCTCTGTAGGTGAATAGTCTATTCATGATAGGCTCAGGCACAAAAATAAACATGAGAACTACTGACAGAGACATGTTTGACAGGAGATGGGAAAGACTGCCTCAGATTTTCTCTCTGTGACACAAAGTAGAGGCAAGAAAGAAGGGACTGTGAGGAGAAGTGTTTGTGACTAAGTGTTAAAGGGAAAAAAAAACAGGAGAGATGACAAATGAGGTGAGCTGGAAATGTGTATAAGGAAGAACAAAGGTAAAATTGTCATGAATTTTTTTGTTTTTCTGTTCACAGGAAGTTAGGTCCTCTAAGTTCTGTATGTTTTCTTACATTATTCTTAGTCCAGGTCAGAGCCCACAGAGTTCCATTGCTCAATTCTGGTTTAAGATGGGCTGGATCAATATTCTCCATATTCGCATAAATGCAAACATCCAAGACGTCTATTTTCCTCATAGTCATTGAAATAGATTTTTCTTTCTGTTTTCACTCTCATTCTGCAGTGTATGTTTACAGTATTCTCCTTTAGAAGCATCACTCCCATTCTATTTGTAGATAAAATAAACAATGAGTACTATAACAGTTAATTAATTCAATGCCTCTGTGACTGAAAAGAAACTTCTAAAGAGGCCAAGGACTTGGAGTTAGGGAATATGGATTCAAGTCTCAATTCAGCTTCTAATTACATCACCTCGTGCAAGTCACTTCACACCCAGCTATGCATTTCCCCCTTTTATAAAATGAAGGGCTTCTACTAAAATGTATCTCAGATATCTTCCAAGTCTAACAATCTCTGTATCTATTCTTTTGCATTTTAATTATTTATGAATGAGAAATTAATTCCTAAGGCAGCTAGGTGGCACAATGGGTAGAGGGCTAGGCCTGGACTAAAGAAGATTTAACTTTATGAGTTCAAATCCAGACTCAGATACATACTAGACATTTGATTCTGACAAGTCACTTGACAGTTTTGCTTCCAGTTTCCTCATTTGTTAAATGAACAGGACAAGGCAATGGCAAACCATTCCAATATGTTTGCCTAGAAAATGATTAGACAAGAAAAATACCAATCAATTCCTACATTTACAAATTAATAAATATTTTACAGAAATCTGTTTCTTCATCTTCATAGAACTTAGCAGAGGACTTTCTACAGTTGTAGGGTTTTGTTTTTTTTTTGGCAGGGGGTGTGGGGGTGGGAACAGGAGCTCAGATCTTTGATTTCATTTCTGTACAGAATTCTTGGTATGGAAACAGCAATGAAACTTCTGTAGCTTAAAGCCTTAGAGAGTTGCCAGGGGCACTAAGAGATTATGTTGACTTGGTCACGGTTTTGTTGAAAGGAAAATTCTTTGTTTGGGCTTTTACTCAGATTAATGAGGCAAAACTTAGGACAAAGGAAATTAAAAGGAGTTTATTATAAGTAATGGAGTTCAGACTTCAAGGTGGGGCCAACTTGTATTGGGAACTTTCCTAATGAGATAAAGACAATTGAGAAAGTTCAAGGTAGGGCCTTTGAATCTCAGTTCCTCCCTAAGGCAACAGTTACAATTTCCTGCCCTGGGTAATAACTGCAGTAGGGGTGTGTGACAAAGAAAAGGTAATGCAAAAGGCTACAGGCTCAGAGCCTCCCCCAACAATGATCGACAAGCAAGGCTAGGAACAATGGGTCATTGAGTCAACATAATTTTCAATAATTACCCCATTTGATGCTAACCACTTACCATTTATGAAAATGGCTGAATGGCACAACAAAATATATATGGTTCAGCACCACATTCAGTCTTCACTTTTGTTTTCAACTGCGTCATCTTAATCTTTGTGGCTTTTGCCAAATCAATTTGAGAAGCATTAGTGGCTGTAAACAAGGGGATTCAAACTCACAGCAACAAACAAGTCACAAATGTCACAAATCATAATCCCATCTTTCCATCAATGTCTTAAAGTTGAATAAACTTAGATACAGGGAGTCATAATCTCCTGTATCCCTTAAGGAGACAAACCTTGTTGAATAGGCCCTAAATGTAAACTAAGGCATGCTACAGATTAAAACACAACAAGTACTAATTTTAGAGTGAAGATTTACGTATCAGTAAGGTCACCAAGAAAACTCAGTGAACATAAATATCATGAAGCAAAAGACCAAAGTGATGCAATAATGATCAAATAATATCAATCTTCCTTGTAACCTGACAATCCACTCCCAACGTTCAGTTAATAAGCACATCTTGAGCTCCAGATGACCCAGACAACTGTCTGGTCCCTGGAAACAATAGGCCTCCTTCTCAGGCAGCTCTAGAGTGATCTCTTTCTATGGATTTGCTTCTCTGGTTCCAAGTGAATTGTAGAATCCTAAATTGTCTTTCCTCTTTATAATTACCAATGCAATTTTATATGTGACATCCTGAATTTACTTTCTAGAACTTATAACACGAGCAAGGCCTTTTCAGAAACTGGTTATTAGAACATGCTCAAGGCCTGTATTTTCCAGTAGAATAATTTATTTCACATATGAATCATTTCATCTTCTTTCTTTTTTCCCTTTTCTTTTATTACTAAAACTTAAATACACAATAAGAAAAGAAAAAGAAACATAAAATAAACTTAAATATTGAAACTTAAAAGCAAAATAAGAAAAGTAAAAAGCAAAAAGGCATGTCATGCACAGCAGAATGTAAGAGAGGATTCAAAATGTATAGAAATAAATTTCTATTTCAAGAAAGCCCACATAATAAAAACTGCACATTGTGTTGAGAGCTGTCCATCTTTGCTTCCTTGTAAATTTTCTTTTGTTCTCTGCTGTTCACTTTTTACTTTGTTCTTTTTTCCTCCTTCCTCCCCTCCCCCCCACCCCCCCAGGCTACGATTAAGTGTGGATATATTTAGATATAGATATATACATACACATACACACAAACATATACATACACACACACACATATATATATATATATACATATATACAGACATATACTTTCCCTAACAAATTCTACTTCTGATATTTGCTTTTATATTTGTGAGTATCTCTTATTTCTTATCCCTCCTAACTCCTCTACTTTACTTCTACCTACTACCTTGCCCTCCTATTACTTAACCCATCCCCTTCCAAGGATCCCTCCATTATCTTCCCATTCCCATAAATCTGAATACCCTTCTATACCCTGCCTTTGACCTATTCTCATCCTCCCCTCTAAAGATCCCTCCCTTGTCCTCCCAAGGATCCCTCCCTTATCCTCCCATTCCCACTAAACACACTTCTATACCACCCCTTAAAGTATTTACTCCCCTCCCTCCCCCAGAGATTCCTCCCTTATCCTCCTCCCCCTCTCTGTCCCCTTGGTGTCTTATTTCTTTCCAAATTTAGAAGTTTTACACACACACAGACATACACACAGACACAGACACAGACACAGACACACACACACACACACACACACACACACACACACACTCTTTGGTATGTATCTTATATTTCTTTTCATTCTTGTATGTCAAATCGATTAAGTTCAGTTTTTTTTTTTAAATAATCCTGAAAAGTCTAACAATTGATTAAATGTCCATTTTTTTTCCATTCAGGATTATACTTAGCTTTCTGGGTATGATATTGTTAGCCACAACCCCAGTTCTTTGGCTCTTTGAAGTATAATATTCCAAGACCTGTGGTCTTTTAGTTTCGCTGCTGCTAGGTCTTGTGTGATTCTAATTGTGGCACCACCATATTTAAATTTTTTTTCTTGTTGCTTGTGATATTTTATCCTTGAGTTGGCAGTTTCAGAATTTAACTATAATATTCCTATGAATTTTCCTCATAGAATCTCTTTCAGGTGGTGATCAGTAGATTTTTTCTATTTCTACTTTCCCCTCTGGTTCTAATGCTTCAGGACAATTTTCTTTATCTCTTGCATTATTGTATCAAGATTCTTTTTTTGACCATGGCTTTCAGATAGTCCAACTTTTCTTGTGTTTTCTCTTCTTGATCTGTTCTCCAGATCAGTTGTTTTTCTTATGAGATGTTTCACATTTTATTCTATTTTTTTTTTCATTCTTTATATTTTGTTTTATTATTGCTTGGTCTCTTATAATTTCACTGGCTTCTCCTTGCCCAATTCTGATTTTCAAGGGTCGTTCCTTTCTTCTGGATCTTCTTTTCTAATTGGATGGCTTTCTTTTCATAATCTTCTTGGGTTTTTTTTGGGTTGGTCTTATTTTGTTTTTTAGTTTTTTCCTTAATCTCTCTCATTTCATTTTTTAAGTCTTTTAAAAAGTTCTTCTATGAATTCTTTCTGGGCAGATGACCATTTGGTGTTACTCTTTGGTGTAGAAGGGGGTTTCTTTGCTTCAGTATCCTCCTCTGAAGATGAATCCTGGTCTTCTCTATTCCCATAATAACTCTCTATGGTTGGATTCTTTCTCCTTTGCCTCTTCATTTTAAAAAAAAAAATTATAATAGCTTAGTTTTTGTAATCTTCTCTAGCCATGGTGTCTGTGTGGGGGGGGGGGTGTGGAGATGGGGTGGTGCCTCTGGCCTCAGATCCTCCTTCAGTTCCCCACTCTAGCCTGGAACTGAAAGCAAGACCTCCAGCCTCCTGTATGTTCCCACAACCAGTGGCATCCCTGTCCCATTGCTTCTTCACTCACTGGCCTTCTTGCCCTGGCCAAGTCTCTGCAGCACAGCAGGGTCTGGCATTCCTTGTCAGCAGAGGTTCTCTCAATCTTCCCTGGCTCAGACTCCCAACTCCCCTCACTATCCCAAGGGAAAAAGTTCCTGTGGCTGGGGCTAAGGCAACCTCCCAACCCAGCTAATCCCAGGGCTTGCAGTTTGTTGTTTAAGTGGACCGAGGACCTAGCCTGGTAGTGTTTACTCTTCACAGGGACCAAACCTCATCCTGGGATTTTTCTTCAGATCTTCTCTGATTGTCTCAGGAGGACCTTTCTTTCACCCCAACTGCTGTTTATATTTAGCTCTATATTTGCCTGAAGCACGATTTCATCTCTTTTGTGGGGGGAAATCTTGAGAGCATAGAATTTTCTGACCTACTCTGCCATCCTTTCAAGAATCCTCTTCATCTTGTATCTTTCTTAAAATATTTTCCACTCCTGCTAAGTTCTCTCTTTAGGAGGAGCAGATACTTTAAATATCTAATGCCATACATGCATACATAGCTACCAATACTCATGGTAAGTAGATACTTTTCATCCCTAGGCTGAATATTACACAATGCTTTAAGATGTTTAATAACACACAACAAAAGATTTAGGATGGGAATACGATAATGAGTTGTTTATAGTAAAGCACATTCAGTCATTAACCATGTTCAAATGGACATAAACACAGACTTCTCAGAAGCCCATTAAACAATGGGAACATTTTAAAGATAACTCTTGAGTATTTTTGAATGCATTTCAGGCAGCTCCACACACTGGTTCTAATCTTATATTAAAAAACAACCCTAAGCAAAATCAGATTTCCAACACAAGATAGTTCATAGGTTATTCTCCACTAAGATAACTGATTGCTTTGAATTTCTATTCCTTAAAACAAAAACCAGAAGAGGTTCCTGACTTCAACCTCACAAATGAATAGATTTATATCTTTCTTTTACAAGCATCTTTATCTTTGTCTAATTATTCTCATGTTCTGAAGGAATGAGGTGCTTTAGGGACTTTAAGTCACACATATGACAAATATAAGCACTTATTTAACTCTTATGTGGAATGTCTAACTGATAGGATTGAAAACAGTAAAGTCTTTCTCATTTGAGTAATTCAGATGTCTTAATATTAATCTAATAACTAATAAATTTAGTATCACAAGTGATAAACTTCCATTGTTCACCTTCCCTGATAATAGAAATTTGCTATGAAAGGAAGAGGCAAGGACATGACTATAATAGTCTCAAAGTTCTCCAGACCCAAGCTTAATGGCACAGAATGACTCAACAGAGGTATACCGTGATAAAGCATCCTTAACTCTGAGTTCAGTGTAAGAATCATAGTTAAGTTTCTGGCAAAGTCCCACTTCATTTATAGGGAGCTAAAGCTCGATTCAGGACTTGAACCAGAGATTCCCAAACTTATTTGGCCTACCAACCCCTTTTAAAAAAAATTTTCAGCACCACCTGGAAATCTGTAGCTGCTTCCAGAGCTCCAGCTGTGTTGCAGCAGATCAGAGCAGGAGTGCAGGGAGCATTTTGCTGGTGCAGAGGCAGCGTTCTCTTGCTTTGCCCTGCTTGGATCTGGGTCACAGACCTGGTTGGCAGTTCTTGGGGGAGGAGAAGTACTGGTGTGGCAGAGCTTGGGGTGACAGTGGGGTAGAAGCAGCTCTGAAAACAGCAGTGCTTGGATCCTAAAGCTTGGGACAAAGTACTCAGTATTCTACAAGCAGTCACACCTTGACAAAAAGCTCGAGGATGAAGTAGTTGGCTGGGAACATGAACAGGAAGTGAAAACAGACTCAGCCTCAGACTCAGACTTTAGAATCTTTTTTTGGTGACAAGGAAAACCAAAACATACAGCCAGAAGAAGTCAACAAAGTCAAAGAGCCTACATCAAAAGCCTCCAAGAAAAAACATGAATTAGTCTCAGGCAATGGAAGAGCTCAAAAAGGATTTGGAAAATCAGGTAAGAGGAGTAGAGGAAAAATTGGGAAGAGAAATGAGAATGATGTGAGAAAACCATGAAAAACAAGTCAATGACTTGCTAAAGGAGTCTCAAAAAAAATACTGAAGAAAATAACACCTTAAAGAATAGACTAACTCAAATGTCAAAAGAGCTCCGAAAAGCCAATGAGGAAAAGAATGCCTTGAAAGGCAGAATTGGCCAAATGGAAAAGGAGGTCCAAAAGGCCACTGAAGAAAATACCACCTTAAAAATTAGATTGGAGCAAGTGGAAGTTGGTGACTTTACGAGAAATCAAGATATTAAAAACAGAACCGAAGGAATGAAAAATGGAAGACAATGTGAAATATTTCATTGGAAAAACCACTGACCTGGAAAATAGATCCAGGAGAGATAATTTTAAAATTATTGGACTTCCTGAAAGCCATGATCAAAAAAGGAGCCTAGACATCATCTTTCAAGAAATTATCAAGGAGAACTGCCCTGATATTCTAGAACAAGAGGGTAAAATAGAAATGGAAAGAGTCCACTGATCATCTCTTGAAAAAGATCCAAAAAGAAAACTCCTAGGAATATTGTCACCAAATTCCAGAGTTCTCAGGTCAAGGAGCAAGTATTGCAAGCAGCCAGAAAAAGCCAATTTGATTATTGTGGAAAAACAACCAGTGTAACATAAGATCTAGCAGCTTCTACATTAAGGGAATGAAGGGCTTGGAATATCATATTCCAGAGGTCAAAGGAGCTAGGATTAAAACCAAGAATCACCTACCCAGAAAAGCTGAGTATAATGCTCCAAGGCAAAATATGGACTTTCAATAAAATAGAAGACTTTCAAGCTTTCAGGATGAAAAGACCAGAGCTGAATAGGAAATTTAACTTTCAAATACAAGAATCAAGAGAAGAGCATGAAAAGGTAAACATGAAAGAGAAATCATAAGAGCCTTACTAAAGTTGGACTGTTTTGTTTACATTCCTACACGGAAAGATGATGTTTGTAATTCATGAGACCTTTCTCAGTATTAGGGTAGTTGAAGGGAATATACATATATATAGACAGAGGGTACAGGGTGAGTTGAATATGAAGGGATGGTATCTAAAAAATAAAATAAAATTAAGAGATGAGAGGAATATATTGAGAGAAGGAGAAAGGGAGAAATAGAATGGGGTAATTATCTCACATAGAAGTGACAAGAAAAAGCAGTTCTGTAGGAAGGGAAGAGGGTGCAGGTGAGAGGGAATGAGTGAATCTTGCTCTCATTGGATTTGACTTGAGGAATGAATAACATACACAGTCAATTGGGTATCTTACCCCACAGGAAAGTAGGGGGAAAGGGATAAGAAAGTGGTAATGATAGAAGGGAGGGCAGATTGGGGGAGGAAGTAATCAAAAGCAAACACCTTTGAAAAGGGACAGGGTCAAGGGAGAAAATCGAAAAAAGGGGGACAGGATAGGATAGAGGGAAATATAATTAGTCTTTCACAACATTATTATTGTGGAAGTGTTTTGCATAATGATACATGTGTGGCCTATGTTGAATTGTTTGTTTTCTTAGGGAGGGTGGGTGG
>CM053622.1:115295025-115340069 GCA_028646595.1 Phalanger gymnotis
GGGGGGGGGGAAATGGGGAGAAAATCTGTAATTCAAATGTATGTGAAAATCAATGCTGAAAACTAAACATATTAAAAATAAATTAAAATTAAAAAAAAAAAGAGAACTGAGTCCAATATATGGCTCTAAGATATACTTATTGTGTAGCCTTGAGTAAACTACTTTAACTTTCAAAGCTTCAGTTTCTTCATCTATAATATTAAGACAATAATTCTTGGACTGCTTAATACAGAACTTATGTGAATAAAATGCTTTGGGAACTGTAAGATGTTATGAGAATATGAGATATAATTATTGAGGTAAGAATCAGTGTTGATGACTTTGCTTTGATATTTTTTATTTGACACTTTATTTAAATAGGCCAGATTTTAGTTTCTGCAATTACTATAATATATAGGAGTAGTGTCTTCTTAAACTGGTATTTATATTGACCTTAGCTCTATTCAGCTAATCCTCTGACTATACAGAGTCAACAGATTTTGAATTGAATGCTGTATTGATAACTATCTTCCTTCTCTTTGTGAGGACAATAATCAACTTCATTTTCTTTTTAAAATTTATTTATTTTATTTGAACTTAAGAAATAAAACAAGCATTTCCATAATATAGTAGGATAGGAAAAAAGATGGTTGTACATGAAACTGCAAATTTATTATGTAGAACTTGTTATTCTGTTTAAATATATAACCAAATTATCATGTAACTTTTCTTTTTTTCCTTTTTTTCTTCTTTTTTCCCTCTACTCCCAGAGTTGGTACCATTAGATACAAATATGTACATATAGATGTGAAAACCATTCTATACATACTTCTGTTTATCAGTCCTTTCTGTGGATGTAGATGGTGTCTGCCTTCATGTGACCTTTGTAGTTAATTTGGGTATTTATGATAGTCAACATGACTTAGTCACTCCAAATTGTTCTTAAAAATATTGTTGTTACTATATACAATATTCTCTTGGTTCTGCTCATTTCTTCATTATTTTGTGCAAGTCTATCCATGTTTTTCTAGGATCATCAAGCTTATCATTTCCTATGTCACAGTAGTATTCCATCAAAATCATATACCACAATGGTAAACATTGCTAGGAAAACTGGGAAGAAGTCTGGCAGAAATTGGGCATAGACCAGTATCTTGCCGTTTGCCAATCAAAATAGATACATGACCTAGATATAAAGAGAGACATTGTAAAATAGATTTAAGAGCTTCATTTTCTATGATAATATTTGTTTGTCATACTCAATACCTTACTAAGTGATTTTGATCTCTTTTCTTGAAGTACTCATGATAAAAAATGTGTGGAACTTCTGAAAATCTTAAAAGACTTTTGTTTCTCAGTCCAATCATAAATAATATTTTCCAGTGTAGTCTTTATAGTGCTTCTCATATGTCCCCTTTTCACATTGGTGTAGCTGAGGATTAAACTATATATTGGTTCCACTTGGAGATTCTTGTCAAGTCATTCAGAAAACAACTTTTTGCTTCTTGTCCTTGACAATGGATATTGATTTGTTGAATTGCAGCTGTGTTTTTTCCCTTTAACCTAAGGAATACAAAGTGAAATGACTAAGAGTATATTAATATATTGTGTTGTCTTTGAGCACACAATGGACCAAACTCCTTCAACTGTTTTGTTTTGTGGTGCTGGAGAAATCAGTTATTGCTAAGAAGACCCCTGCCCCACAGCCCCTGAGAAAACCCCAGTTTGTATAAGAAAGAATGGACTTAGATCTTTGGCATTTAGCAAATGTCCCCAGGGGTTCTGTGACTCCTCCAAGGAATGTCAATAGATAAGATTATCCCACTTAACAATAACCTGTCAGAATCTTCCATCTGTCAGGACCTTTGTTCCTGTTCCCCCAGAACACCCTGTGACCTGGCCCATAAATTTCAAGAGATAATTAACCACTGTACCCTGTTTTTTCTGTATAAATACAACTTCACCCCAATTCCTGGCCATTCTGATTTGGGCTCTTTATGCCTCGGAACGGACGCCAGCTAATAAATTCTCCATTCAAAACTTATACTCAGTGACATGTCTAGCTCGCTCTTGGTATAACAGTTTGCTTTCCAAGGAGAGTCTGTAGAATATTCTTCCATTAATTTGCAATTTCTTTGATTCTTTACCTCTGTTCAGAGCTCCACTCAATCTTCAGTTCCTCCCTGAGATACTTCCTGATTCTACTAGCAGTTAGTGCTTTTCCTTAAAAAAATGTCAAAAAGACATTTTCAGTGAGAAACTTCTAGTTGTTTCTATTGGTACTTCCCATCCCACAACCCTCTATGGTAAGGTCTGTGTTGAAAAATAATTCATCATTGAAAAGAAATATAGAGTCAATGTCCAGGTTTTTTCTTCTCTCCTGAATGTGTGGCCTGGGACCCTGGCAGCTTTCCATCCATTCCACTTTTCCTCCCCTAACCTCACTTCCCTTCAACCAAGGAGCTATGACATCTGCTCACACTTGGCAGTGAGATTATGTGCTTGTCTAGGTGAGCCTGAGGCTGGATCACAGGACACTGGTTGCCTCTTCAATTCCGTGTTTCTTTCTCTAAGCACTGGAGAGTGAACAGTGACCACGAGTTAGGCGTTTTCTAGATTTGGTGGCAACTACCTCCATTCGAAAGTTTGGGAGAGCCTGAATCTTGATGCCAGTTGTCAAGATGGCAATGCAAATTGCAGCTACTATTACACGTTAGGGAGGAGAAGATAACCACTGCTTGGACCATGAACCTAAATTTGGACTTGAGAAAGTAGTTTGGGCTGGGACTGGAGGTGCATAAATATAATCCACTTATACTGTGTAGCACAGCAGATACAGTATTGTGCCCAGGGGTCAAGAAAAAATTGAGTTCTAATCCAGGTTCAGATACTTGCTACCTATGTGACCCTGGACAAATCACTTAACTTTTGCCTTCCTCAGTTTCCTTAACTGTAAAATGGGGATAATACTACCTGTCTCTTTTGTTATTGTTTGGTCTTTTTCAGTCATATCTGACTCTTTGTGACCCCTTTTCAGGTTTTACTGGCAAAGATACCAGAGCAGTTTGCCATTTTCTTCTCTAGCTTTACAGATGAGGAAACTGAGGCAAATAGGGTTAAGCGACTTGTCCAGCCCCACATAGATAGTGTCTGAGGCCAGATTTGAACTTGTCTTCTTGACTCCAGGCCAGGTGCTCTAACCACTATGCCACCAAGTTGCCTTCAATCTATTTCTCAAGGTTGATTAAACAAGACAATATTTGTTAAACATTTAGCATAACAGTACCTGGCCTATAGTAGATACTAAATAAATTTTTATTTCCTTCCCTTCCCCCCATAGAGGGGTTGAGCCTGGCTAAATATTTATCTTAGAAGTTCTGAGTTACAGTAGGTTAAACCAATCAGTTGTCTATACTAGTTGGAATTAATGTTATGACATCCTGGGAATGAAGAGGAGTAGGGACCAGGTTGCTTAAGGAGGGGTGAACTGGACTGGATGATAAATGGAAAAGATCAAAACTTAAGTGTATCAGAATGGAACTGGACTCATAAGCAGCCCCTGGCACAGAAAACATAGATGATTTAGAGAGAGCCAGTTCAGTCTGAGAGGGGATGGGCAGAAAGACAAAGATGGTGGTGGGGGTGGGAGAGAGAGACAGAGAAAAAGAGACAGAGAGATTATTTCTCTTGTCTATAGCTTACTTTGTGTATATTTGTTTCCATTTTGTCTCTCCCATTAGATTGTAAACTCCTTCAGGGTAAGGACCATCTTTTGTTTCTTTTTTGTAGCCCCATCATTTTTCACAGTGCCTGACACATAATAGACACTTTATAAACGTTTGTTGACTAATGTGTGAAGAACAGCAAGAAGGCTAGTTTGCCTGGACTATGTGAAGGCCAAGGCCAATGTGACTTCATTCCTCTCCCAGCCTTTGCCCTTATATTGTAGACTTCAAAACCATGCTTTCTCTAATGCACAATCATCCTGGAACTTCCCTCAGTATTCTTGCCTTGGAACAGCCTACCACTCTTGGAGTATACTCACCTTGTGGAACATCCTCCACAAAACTTGCTTTCCCTTCTCCCATTGATGAGGGCATGGACCAGCCTGCATTAATTCTCCTTCTAGCTCAGTCCTTGACTTTCTGGACTTCAAAATCATGCCCCTATGCTGAGGACCTTCCTCTCTTCCATCTACCTCCATTTTCAGGTCCCTTTTGTGTGCTGTCTTTCTTCATTAAAATGGAAGATCCTTGAGAGTAGGCACTAACTTTTTGCTTATCTTTGCATCCCCAGCATTTTGCACAGTGCCTGGACCATACTAACTGTTTATTTCTTTCCTTCTCTTCAATGACCTGAAGATAAGGTAAGACAGTAATAAATACAACAGAGAATGGATAGCCCACATGTTATGCTGATACTCTCTACATTCTAAAATAAGGAGTAGTTTTTAGGTCCTCTATAAAGGTCAGGATCCTCTATAAAGTGTTTATGGGAAAACATAGACAATAATAATAGTTACAATAGTAGTAGCTACCATCACAATAATCATAATAAAGGCCACTTTCATAGTGCTCTAAAATTTATAAGGAATTTTATATGCCTTATTATCTTATATGTCTCCCAATAAACCCATGAAGTTGGCACCCTAAATACTAACCCCATTTTATTGAGTGAACTTAAGTAATTTGCCCACATTTTTAACTATCAAGAATCAGAAATATAATCACAACTTATATCTTCCTGACTCAAAAAAAGAAATTTAAATCATATGACGTTAATGGGTTACCCACACCAATGACATTAAGGCTCCATCAAAGAGGTTTTTTTGGGGGGGGGGATAGAACAACAGCATTTGTTCTGGGGATGACTTTTTAACCGAGCCACATATTATTAGATTATGTTGGCCAACTTCAAATTAATGAGAGCAATATAGAATGATAGGTAACATAATTGCATTTCCAAAACAATTATATAAAATCATCACTTGACTTTTTGAAATATTTTTGTCCGAATAATATTCACACATTCCTAATACACCCACTCCTACTTTTCACCTTTACTCTTTTGTAGTTATGAACAGTAGCTATGAATGTTAGCAAGCAATTACATTTTAAGATCTTGCCAATGAATAGTTTGTAATGAATTGCTTAGTCTTTCTGGAATGGAAAGCAGTTGGTTTTTATGAACACTAAAGATGGCACAGAACATTTAAGCCTTTTCTGTTCAAGGATAGAGACAAAAATCTTCTCAGAACTCTTTCCTTTTACCAAAATGTGTACAAGAGCCCTATCTGAAGGTGGTCAGAAGAGAGAGATTATTCCAGACTCTATGATTCTATGGTCTTACCACCCATTCATAATATCATTCAACTCGGTGTCTAGTGACAACATAACTACTAATCAAGTCAGTAAATTTAAGCATGAAAATTACTCAAGTTAACTGATGGTTATTGCACTAAATGAATAAAATTTTATAACCTAGTTTATTATTTGACTTTTTCCCATTTTGCTTGCTTGTTGTATCATGTAAACTAAATTAGGTCCACTCATTTT
This sequence comes from Phalanger gymnotis, assembly GCA_028646595.1. Classification (NCBI taxonomy): domain Eukaryota; kingdom Metazoa; phylum Chordata; class Mammalia; order Diprotodontia; family Phalangeridae; genus Phalanger; species Phalanger gymnotis. The sequence continues at coordinate 115,300,560 of CM053622.1, forward strand.
ATAAATAAAAATGAAGGGTTCAGGAGTTCGGGGAATTTTAAAATGAAGAGTTTTAATTAAATGAGATAACATAGGCAAAGTACTTTGCAAACCTTAAAGTGCTATGTAAATGCTAACTATTGTTATTAGCTATTATTATTAATTTGAATTCCTTCATTTTGCAGCAAAATGCCTTTCCAAATGATTTATTATATTGAACTCGTGTGTCCACATTAGGAAAGAGAAAGGGAAACCTATGAATAAAATGTATGTGTCCAAAGAATTTATTAAAGTATGGGCTTTATAGCTAGATGGGGGTAGTATTCAGGTGCTGTAGGGCTTGTGCTCATCATCCACAATGGGGTAATAGTATGCTGGTTTCCAGCTTGAGATGAAGATGTGGTAGTTAACTAGATTAAGGCAAATTCTAGCAGATTTAAAGATAACTTACTTTTTGTATAGGAAGGATTCTACCTCTGATATGTGATGGATATGTTCCCTCATTTTTGGAGGGTGCCAGGAGGGTGACTGGTGGGAGACAAGGTGTTATATGCTGCCTCCACTTCTAGGTCTGTGCTTTGAGATCTTTTAGTATGATAATTGATTGAGAAAATGAGAATATGGTAATGGAAATTTTTCTGACTTACTCAAAGCTAAGAAGGAAGCTAGAGAGGATCTCTACTATGCCAAGTATGAGGAGCAGACAGGTAGTGCAGTGGATAGCATGCCAGGTCTGAAGTCAAGAAGACTCTTCTTCATGAGTTCAAATATGGCCTCAGACACTTACTAGCTGTATAACCCTGGGCAAGTCACTTAGCCCTGTTTGCCTCAGTTCTTCATTTGTAAAATGATGTGGGAAAGGAAATGACAAATCACTCCCAGTATTTTTGCCTTGAAAATTCCAAATAGGGCCACAAAGTCAGACTGAACAACAACCACAAAAATGCGGTAGCTTGCTCCCAGATGAAAACTTTATCAATGAGATTATCGGGGAAAGTAGGATAACTTTCTTGGGTAATTTGAGGGTAAAAGCAAAAAAGAAAGGATACAAATTACATGCCATTCATTTATCAAGTACCACAAGAATGGTCTTAGGATGTCTTCATGAGTGATGAATAAAGAGAAGGAAAGAAATAAATAGTTAGTATGGTCCAGGCACTGTGCAAAATGCTGGGGATGCAAAGATAAACAAAAAGTTAGTGCCTACTCTCAAGGATCTTCCATTTTAATGAAGAAAGACAGCACACAAAAGGGACCTGAAAATGGAGGTAGATGGAAGAGAGGAAGGTCCTCATGCCTCATGGGGGCATGATTTTGAAGTCCAGAAAGTCAACGACTGAGCTAGAAGGAGAATTAATGCAGGCTGGTCCATGCCTTCATCAATAGGAGAAGGGAAAGCAAGTTTTGTGGAGGATGTTCCACAAGGTGAGTCTACTCCAAGAGTGGTAGGCTGTTCCAAGGCAAGAATACTGAGGGAAGTTCCAGGATGATCATGCATTAGAGAAAGCATGGTTTTGAAGTCTACAATATAAGGGCAAAGGCTGGGAGAGGAATGAAGTCACATTGGCTTTGGCCTTCACAACCACTTGAAGAAATAGATTATAAGCTTCCACTGATGTCCTTTTTCTCCAAAGCTAATTTTAATCAAAATCATCATTATTGTTGATAATGATGATGATGATAGTCTAGAAAGCAGATTTGTAACAGAGTATCCCCCAATCCAAACTCTATGACATAGTCTTCTACAAATATACAAAATCCTTAGGGAGAGTGAATATGAATGGTGGGCATACCCCTCTATTGGTCATAGTATCTCTACCAATATCACTGGGTCTGCTCCTCAGGGGACATGGTGTCTCTTATGTGCATGTTATTTCACTTATTTCAATGTTTCTGTTGGGTCCTGCTACTAACTTCTGAGCTCATTTCTTCAGGGTCAGTCAAACCTTCGGCTTTACTCTGTGCAGCATTGCAAACAGTATTCTGTTTCTGATGACACTGAGCTAAGAGATCCTTAGTTAGAGCTACCACAATTGGCTAAAAAAATGCCAGGCAGAATACCCCCAGGCTAAGATTAGGTCTCTTCTTTTTGAGCATTATATCTGGGGCAGAGGGTTTTTTTTTTTTATTTGTACAGATGGCTATATAATTTAAGCCTTACTACACTTATAACCCTCAATATCTTCTATGCTTTCTCTTCAAAAATTTTGAGCTGGCAAAAGGTAAGTTTAAAGAGGCAAGGATGGGGTTCTCCACTCACCAAGTTCTTATTCCTGTTTTCATTATGCATATCTTTAAGCACCAAAGTCTGATTGTATTTGTATTTTGTTCTGTGAAAAACCTTAGCCTTTCTACATATGAAGGTGTAGCGATGTAAAAATATCTTAATTTTTCTCAGTGATCCATGACAAGTTTGCCTTCATGTCTCCCATAAGACTTGCTACTGTATCTCTCCTAATGGAGACTTAGGATCAGGTACCAGAAATGAAGGCAAAGCCCTGAAAAGAAATGACGGCAATACCAAAGTAAACTACTCTGTATCATGTTAGCATGGATTTGGGATTTAGCCCAAACAAATATATTGATGTTGTTAACAATGGTGGCAGCTCATGGACTTTCTAGTGAAGGTATGTTAAGATTCTAAGAGGTGTATGTATGTATCTGTTGTCTGTGTGTGTGTATGTATGTGTGTGTTTGAATCCAATATGTTGTAATAGCCATCAAATGGTAGGTCAAACTCATCCAAAATTAGAGCTTATAAGTGAGGTCACCTCACAAATATCACTAGCATGGACACTATAGTTGAAGTCTGGTCAAATAGTCACATGGCTGAATTAATAGAACAGAGTGCCTAAATAATTACTGCCTGGTGAGACAAAACAGAACAATTTTCCATGAAATTGACAAAGGAAGCACTTCAAAGATCAAGGTCAGAGAAACCAAAAATTTGAAACAATAGAACACAATGGCCAATATCGAGGAAGAACAGCAGTATATCAAGGAGGAAGAAGCTTAATTTAAACTCAAATGCCACTGTCATCTTGAATCACGGAGGCAAAATCTTTGAAGGTATCAAATCCTGTTAAGCTTCTCTTATAAAAGGCTGTTGACTAGTGCAGGAAAAGTTACTCATTAGGTATCTGGCTTTTCTGTCACTGTCACATGAATCAACAGTTTATAAAACCATATTTCATATTTAATGCTGCCGTTGCTGATAAATATTAAATATTAAAATTTCTACTGGCACTCAAGGCTCTCTACAGTCATTCTCAACCCTTCATTTCCAGGCTTAATTTATATTATTCTTTTTAGTACATACTATACTTCAAACAATCTTGAGTATTTGCTGATAAATACACACTATTATGTATATTTACATGCCTCTGATTAGAATTCCCTTTGCCTGGCCTTCACCTGTTGAATTCCTATCTATTCTTCAAAACTCAACTGAAATGACACTTCCTCTAAGAAACTTCCTTGTTCTCCCCAGTATTGATAAATGACCTTCTTCCTCACACTTCATAGAGCACTTTACAACTCTCTGAAAAACCTACCATGTAGTGTTGCATATTTTAAGTGATCTTTCATTGTGTTTGACCTTGGCAAGACTATAAGCCACCTGAAGGCAGGACTCATGTCTTTCTTATTTAAACTGTGTATACCTCTCCATGTCTGGTACAATGGTCTACACATAACAGGTGCTTAATAAATTTTTGCTGTATTTTTATTTGTTCTAAGCTCAGATTTTAATGTTCTTGTCTCTCCACAGATTTCATACCAGAATGACTACATGTTACTTTTAGTTTCCTTAAGGAGATACAAGATCACACATGTGCATGCTGTGCATGAGCACCTGCACGTGAGCACACACACACACACACACACGCACACACACACACACAAATACACACACACAGACTCTAGTCCAGCCAAAATCTAAACAAGGATCATCTCTTCTACAAAATCTACAATTTGTTATATAGCCTTCCTTTGAATACCTCAAGTGAAATGGTTGGAAGTCATACAGTAGTATTGTCAACACAATCACCTTCAGCTGTAAAATGTATTATTTGCTTTATAACTAGTTAAATTAAAAATGTAAAAATGATGATGATGATGATGATGATGATGATGATAATTTCATCAGCCTTCAAAGTTATGTTATCCTGAGCTACATTTGCTCGGTTAGTTGGGTCCTATTCCCAGATGTGTCTGGCCTGTTACATATCTTACCACAAAACCACTCCTTTCCTTTAAAAAAGGAAAGTGAGTCTTAACAGAAGTAAAAATTCACATGAGATCATCACCCACATTTATATAGTTACTGTTGCTGCTGTTTGTCCTTTGTTCTCAAAGAGGACCATAACATCAGGGAGGTGATGCCACGATATGCAAGTGAATTGAATTTAAGTGAGGGAGGGCTGTGCAAAAGTCACCAGCCTCACTTTCTCCTCTGAAGCCACCTGCCTCCAATGGCCAGATACAGATCAGAACAACTGGATATGGCCTAGGATGCATATAGTTTACAGAACACTTCATATATATCATCCTATCAATAATGTTGTAACATAGATACTGCAAATATTATTTTATTATTACCGCCATTTTACAAATATGGATAGCAAGGTTCAGAGAGATTTTGATTTTCCCAAGGTGTTACAGCTAGAATGTGGTTAAGTTAGAACTTAGTCTTAAGACTAAGTGTTTTTTCTTCTATCTTCATTGCTGAAAAGTACCTAAGGCAACTCCTTTGAGACCCTAAAATTCAGTTCAAGTGCTAATCTGCATCAGTAAATTCACTTTCCTCGCTGGAGGAGCATCTGCCCTAGAGTTAGGAGGACTTGAGTTCAAATCCCACCTCAGACACAAGCAGTGGGATCTTGGGTTAGTCACTTAACCCTATTTGCCTCAGTTTCTTCATCTAAAAAATAAGCTCGAAAGGGAAAGGGCAAACAGTATCTTCGCCAAGAAAACCCCAAATAGGGTCATGGAGACTTGGACATGACTGAAAGGACACAAGAAAAATGAAGTCACTAGTCCTCCCATCAAACAGAACAAAATAAAACACTACCTAACAAAATTTTTTTTAAAGAGAGGGAGTGGTCATTCAATTTCCTTTAGTGCAATGTCCCAATGTCTTTTAATACATTAAAAAAAGCAACATACCTGCTTTCAGCACTTATTACAGCATTGTGCTAACTACTAAAGGAGAACCAAAGAAGCATTAGAAATTTACCCTGCCCCCAGGAACTTACAATCTAGTTGGAGATTTGACTGTGGCCTCATCATCTTTGCAGATTTAAATGCATTCTAATTTGTGTGTGTGCATGCATTTGCATGTAATACACAGATGTATTTGCATAAGTACATTGTCACTTTATTGTGTTGTTTAATGTTTGGAAGCTTGGGTTAAAGTTTGCAACCCACATGCAGCTCTAACAACAGAATTAAAATTAGGGTTACAATGCCCAGTTGCCTTAGAGAAATCCTCTGCCATGTGGAGATATTTCTGAGGAAAAGGAAGAATTATTATTCATTTTTAGTATTCTACATAGTCAAGTTGAACAATGCTAATTTTAATTTACTAAACACTTAATTTTCTTATAAGAGCCACATTTTTTCCCTTCTGTGTGAACTTTCAGAATGCTATCCTCAGCAAAAGAAAAGTTTTTTTTTTCTTTTTCTTAGTCATATAAAATCTTCCCTGTCTGGCAACATTATCGGACTGCACTGACAGTTGTTTTAAAATTACTCCCCAGACCTTCCTATTTTTCAGATTTAAAAAATATATATGGAATGTACTCATTTTTTTTTTTGTCTGGGGCTTGTTTTCTTGGCACATCTCTCCTAAAAGTTAATTATTTAAATAGAAGAAATGAATAAGAAAATGCAGACTCCAAATTTTACCAATGCTATTTTTAGCTGTCCTCTAGCACTGAAAATGGGGATCACTTGAAGGACAATAAAGTGGTGGATGGTGGGAATGAGAAGCTGTAGGGCTTTGCAAAGAAGAAATTATGCCTATGTGGGAAAAACCACTAAGCATATCACCAGGGAAATACACGACCAGAAAAAAAATGCTGGTCCCATATTAAGAGGGAGAAATTACAGATGGAGTCTATGTGTTCCTTTAGTGTCTACATAATGCTGAGAAAATGTGAATTAAGCCTGTAGCATTTTGGGATTGCCCTCTGTGGAATATTCGAGGGAGGACATGGATGAAATTGGCAGAGATTGGGCACTAATGCACCATGGGCCATACTATTGGAAAGAGCACTCATATCAGTAAGATCATAGACCTAATTGAATAATGTAAACTATTTGCTTCATTAGCAAAATAAAAAGGGCGATATTTATTTCATGTAATGTTGTATTTCTTCCAATAACTTACAAATAAAATCTCATCATAACCTTTAGCTCAGACTTGATAAATGCTGGCTTGAATCTCCACAGGAAATCAAGAACTTTCATATACACACCCACACATATATGTACACGTATACGTGTGTGTGTGTGTGTGTGTGTGTGTGTGTATATATATATATAATATATATATGTATGTATACAGCAGTTAACACTTTTTTTCCAGCTACGTGGTACAGAGGATAGAGCACCAAGCCTATAGTAAAGAAGACCTGAGTTCAAGTTCAGCCTCAGATGCTTACTAGCTATATGACCCTGGTATAGTGTTAATATAATTGAAAATCTTCCTCACCCCTTAAAAGGCCTATGTGATCTGCTTTGAAACTGAGTCACATGGAAGCCTGAGTCACACTAGCCTGGGTCACAAGGGATGTGATGCCCTCCGTCCCTGAAGAAGGATATATACACTGTGAGGTTAACATTTTGCTTTGGGGCTTACTCATTGGAAGAATTCATGTGGCATAGCCAGATGAGACTCTGGGTGGCCATTAAGGAGCCCCCCCCCCCCAGCTTTGAAAAACCCAGATGTTGGTACTTCTCTCTCTTGTAACTGTGTATATATTGCTTTTGGTCAGACAATTCAATACCTTGTCTATTGGTCTTTGCTGTTTGTATTTGTTCTATTTATATAATTTCTGTTTGTAATTCTGTTTGTATTTTCTCTGAAGTTCAGGGTGCTGACTTTTTTTCTCTGAACTAAGTGATACACACACACACACACATACATGTATGTATATATATATATATGTACATATATATATATATATATATATATATATATGACTGAAGTAAGATTGTTGACCTCTTTAAAGCTGCTTTCCTTTAGAAAAGCAGATCAAAGAACCTGTGCTAGCAGCCCTCTTGTATGCTGGTATTATTGTTGTTATACCCCCATAGCAGCTGCAAGTAGCATTGTTGTTACATCTGGGCGAGTTACTTCAACTCTGTCTGCCTTAGTAAAATGGAGATAGTAATAGTACCTACTTCCCAAGTTTATTGTAAGTATGAAATGAGATAATAGTTGTAAAGAACTTAACACAGTGGCTGGCTTATAATAAGTGCTATATAAATGTTAGCTATTATTAATGAAGACTGGTCAATGAGCGGCTGGTCCTCAAAGCATTCAATATATTCAAATTTAACCTTTTCTATTCTCTACCTAATTAATTTCTGACAAGTCAGGTAATGTCTCTGAGACTCAGTTCCTTCACTGTAAAGTGAGAAGGTTAAACCTGATAGTTCCTTCCACTTCTAATCTTATGTTTCCATCAAACACTCAAAGAAACTATAACTCTGACACTATATCCACTTTTCCAAAATACACAGACAGCAGGCTACCAATTTTTTCTATGATCTGGAAATGCAGTGCAGATTCCTAAATGAGAAAAGCACAAGGCAAAATAAGAAAAATATTTATATCATTAATACATATCCATGTAAAAATACTAAATAACATAACGGTACAAAAAGTATCTATTATAATTAACCATCATAAAGAGTTAGTTCAATAATAGGAAAATATTGAGCCCATTAAATAGTATTAATATTTTTTTTAAACGAGTGGCATCAATGTAGGGAATAGACAACCAGTTTCAGAGTCAAGAACCTTAGGAGTTCAAGTTCCATCTCTAACACACCTATTGACCATATGACCTTTGACCTGGGAAAGTAATTTACCCAAGTAAATCCATAAGACTGCATACAAAATGAGATACAAAAGACAGAGGATAAGACTAAGAGATTATAGTTGGGCAAAGTTAATGTATTAGCAACAATACTTTCTAAATGAAAATAGCAGTTGACATTTTTATGATGCTTTAAGTTTGCAAGTGTCTGAGGCTGAATTTGAACTTAGGTTTTCCTGACTCCAGGTCCAACACTCAATGCACTGTTCTACCTAACTGGAAACAATAAAATCAATAGAAATATAAAATAGATAAATATGATTATATAAAAATGAAAAGCTTTTTTTTTAAAAAAAGGCCCCAATAAATGTATCAATAATTTTTAAAGTGAAACAAACTGAGAAAAATCTTTGTATCAACCTTTTCTAATAAAATACTTGGAACCAAAATTTATAAGGTGCTGACTCAAATTAATCAGAGTAAAAGCTATTCTTAAACTGAAAGTCACTGAAAAGATCAGGAAATTTTGAAAGAAGAAACATCAACAATCAACTATTGCATAAAAACAATTTTCCAAATATGTAATAATCAGAGAAATGTAAATGTAGAAAGAAAAATAAAGCTTTGACTAGATTTGATTCCCTCAAAATTAACAAATTTAATAAATTTGACAAAATTCACTGTGACTCAGTTTTTGTTTTTGATTTTGCTTTAAGGAAAAAACCTTCTGTTACTTTCTGGCAGGTTTTTGAGGGGAATGACTAAATAAAATTATTATCAAAATAAAAAAAAATATGGTTAAGAAATGGGATAGAGTAAGATAGTACCATAAGAAAATATGAACATAAAGCATTGAAAGAAATATGGACAGACTTGTATAAGGTGGCAAAGAAAAAAGTAGAACTGAAAGAACATTTTCTGCTGCCTGCAAGTAATGGATTCTTAACATGTGAAAATGAAGATAAAAATTTAAAAATAATTAAATGCATGAATGAATGAAATAATACTTGGTAAGTATGGGAGGTGGCTATTGAGGTCAACCATACAGCTAAATGTAGCTCTAATCAATCAATAAAAAAGTATTTATTAAGCACTTATGCCAATATGTACTTATACTTTATGTTCTAAGTATTGTGCTAAGTAATGGAGATACAAGGCAAGGCAAAAAAAAAAAAAATTGTCCCTATCTTCAAGTTGTTTATATTCTAATAATAACAACAAATCCACTTTATCAAAATAGTTAAGCAGGTTAAGAAAAAGATCAAGAAATTAATGAAAATGAGCTTACTAGTGTCTTTGTTTTACAATTACTACCCTAGTCCCTTTTGCCAGGTATGTTACATTTCTCTTCTCTCCCAGAGTTCAGGCAGTTGGAACATCTACATTCTCTGCTATTAGCTCTGGCCTCCAGTTATAATGTTTCCCCATTGTAAGGAGTACCCTAAACTCGAATACCACTTAGCCACTTAACAGTGAGATCACTTTTTGTAAAGGAACATTCAGTTTAAAGATATAGCAAGAATAAAATGCAAACATCCCACCAGCACCTGGTACATTATCCTGTTCTTTGAGAGGAAGGGGATTAGATACATAGCCTGGGTCACTTCCTATATAGCACCATAGAACTTCAAGGCCAAACCCAACCCTTGGTCTTGAGTCCCAGATATCCTAGCTTCTTAAGGTTTCCGCTTCAGGCTGGTTGGTAACACGTTTGGGTTAGAATCCTACCTCCATGGTCACCACAGCCTGAGTTCCCAGATTCATTGAGAATTCTGCTGTTTGTGCATAGAAGTGAGAAAGACAAATGAGACAGAACAAACAAAAACAGAACTCCAAACCTAAGCCTGTTTTTTGAGGTGATAGGATAAAAGAGAGATGTAGGAAAGGTGGCACTTCCCTCCAGTCAGTTCATGGCGCTGCACTGTAGGTGAACATCATCTTCACCTTCTCTGGAAACTGTGGAAACAGACAGTGTCCTAGTCTGTCAGTTTAAAAAAAAAAGATGTAGGCCATTCTATTTATGCAGTCAATAAAAAGAGGCTACTCCTAGCCACATGACAGGAAAACTCAGAACATCTTTTCCTAGAAGCAGGGTTTCTTCATGTTACACAAACAGACTGCTTCCATATTACATGCCCCCTCTTACATTAATATTTTCAGCTTTTACCATAGAACCTCATAAATAGTGAATGGGATGGATAATTGTGAAGACTTCACAGGGTACATCTAATGGAGAGATTTTGGGATTTGGCCTTGTAATTTTGGAAGGCATGTCCTTCCCCCTCTCTCTCAGATGTTAGAAAATAATGAATTTCCCGTGAGCTATTTGTTCTTTGCTCTAGCAAGGTCTCTTCTTCCCCTAGACTTTCAGGCGGCACTCAGGCAGTTGAGTTCTGATAGGGAAAAACCTGAATGGACTGGATCAACCTTGGTCCTCTGTGTAGTTTTTCCCATAGACTGTAAGCCCACCTCCCAGCCAATAGTGAGTAGGGATAGAGGTGGGTGGGAATCTTTTTCATTAAGAGTATAAATTAGGACAGGTTCTCTTTTACCTTGCCTCCTCCATTATGGAGGTGAGCCCAAACCTTGCAAGGTTTGTGAAATAAATTTACTTTGTTCCTCCTAAGGACGTCTCTCCTATTATTTAAAAATTCTGTCCCACACAACAGTAAGCACTTAATAAATGCACTTGACTTAACTTGACATAAAGTCAAGGAGAAAATCTTCATGGGAATGGGATTAAGCACCCTTGAAGGCCAGCCTCAGGGGTTTTCACACCAGCAGAGAGGAGGAGGACTTTTTTAAAAACTTGAGTGACAGCGAACAGAAAATAAAGAAAAAAAAATGATGAAACATCAAAGGTTTGAAAAGAAAAATTTTATAAAAGTAAAAGGAGATAGTTCAACTGAGTGGCTCCTAAAACCAGAAGGAAGGCTGAGTAGTAAAATCTCAAAGTGAATATAAACCTATCTTGACTAATATTACGCTATGAAAGGAAAGTGAAAAGTGCCTGATGAAATGTTGAATCCTGTTGAATCAGAGGAAGCACAGAACAAGAACAAAATATTCCAAAATGATTCAAAAGATCTTTGAAATTCATAAAAGAAATTCAGTTTATGTTTGCCAGAAGTTACAGCTCTCAAAGCAGCATTTAAAAAAAATCAATTAGCAGACTGATGCCTTCAACATAGATACTAGACTTCTCTCCTGTGATTGACCTTAGTTGAAATCCTTTCCTTTGAATGAAGAGGGAGACAAGAGAGAAACCTGTTGTTTAATCCCCAAGTTTGCCTTCCTTTAGTGGAATAGGTCTTTTCCTTGATAGAGAGGAGAAAGGAGGAAAGAATTTTTATTTACTTTATTGTGTTAGTTTTGACTAATAAGTTACTGAATAACAATTCAAAAGAATAGCATGGCCCTATAAAAATAATGTTAAAAAGATTAAAACCACAAATGAACTGAGGCTGTCAGTTAATATGAGTTTATCTAGAACATTTTCTTTAGTTATATTGACTTCAAGAGAAAGAACAAGACTGGGATACAGTTGATTAGTGCTTTGATGGAAGGGATGATGAAAATGGTTCATAGGAAGAAAATGAAACTATGTAATCTTTGTTTTGCTTGGATGCTACAAAATAATTTGGTATTGGTTAAAAAAATAAAGACATCAATTAATTAGTGGAACAGATTAGGCATACAATATAGAAAAGCAAATGTACCCAGAACCCTAGTATTCAAACAAACATAACCACACTAGCTACTGAGACAAGGACTCATTATTTGACAAAAACTGCTATAAAAGTTGGACAGCAATATGGAAGAAATTAGAATTAGATCAAGGCCTCATACTCTATACCAAGCTAAGCTCAAAAAAGATATGTGATCTAGCTATAAAAAGTTATATAATAAAAATTTTGAGAAAATTGGAAAAAAATATCTGATCAGATCTATGAATAGAAGAAATGATCATAACCAGGGATCGAGAGGATCATGGAAGACAAAATGTGTAATTTTGATTACATAAAATTAAAAAGTTTCTACACCAACACATCCAATAAAGCAAAGATGAAAAGGGAAACAATTAATTGGGGGGAAAAATCTTTACATCAAGTTTCTCTGATAAAGGACTCATTTCCAAAATATATAAGGAATTGATTCAAATTTTTAAATAAGAAACATCCCCCAGCTGATAAATGGCCTGAGGATATGAAAAAGTAGTTCTCAAGGGAAGAAATCAGGCTATCTATAGGCTTATGAAAAAGGCTCAAAATCACTACTAATTAAAGAAATGCAAATTAAAGCAATTCTGAGATTCCACCTCTATCCCATCGGATTAGCAAAGATGAGAAAAATGATAAATACTGAATTGGCTGTGGAGAAAGTGGTACTTTGATGAATTGTTTTAGGATCTGTGAATGAATACTATCATTCTGGAGGGTCACTGAGAATTATGCACAAAAGTTACTATATGATCTTTGACACAGCTATACCACTGCAAGACTTATACTCCAAAAACATCGAAGAAAGAGAAAAAAGGTCCTGTATGTATAAAAATATTCATAGCTATTTTTGTGATGACAAAAAACCAGGAACTATAGAAATTCCCTTCAGTTGAGGAATAGCTAAATAAGTTACATATCAATGTACTGGAGTTCTATTATGTTACAAGAAATGAGGACATATGTTTTTCAAAGAGATGTGGAAAGATAAGTTGATACAGATGAAAATAAACAGCACTAGAATCACAATTATACTATAGCATCAATATTATATAAATGAACAATTTTGAAGACTTTTTACAGTCTGATGAAGAATGAAAACAGAAAACAGAGAATAATTTATACAATAATAGTATAAAGACAACTTTGAAAGCTGTAAGAGATATGATCAATATAATAATGATCAATGATTCTAGAGAACCACTGACAAAACTTATTATATTTACTTCCCAAAAGAGAGATAGATTAAGGTGCAAAAAAGGACATTTATTTATTTTAGTATATAGCCATTGAGGGATTTTTCTTTTGCTTGAGTATGTAAATTTGTTACAAGGAATTTTTTAATAGCATGGGTGGAGTGAGAGAAAATATATTTCTCTTAATAAAAACTTTTTTTAAAATAGTGTTTGGGGGGTTACTACAGATATGGAATATTGTTTTCAGATGTTGTCACTAAATTACTAGTTCTAATTATTTTTACTTTATTACACAAGATTTATCACAGAGTGGGGAGTAATTTGTAAGTGTTTATAATGTAAACAACAAAACAAATCAATAGAACTTTAATAAAAATGAACTATAGACTATGAAACAATTTCAATATTAAACATATGAATTCAATAATACTAGAACTGGAGTCAGGTAGACTTGAATTTGAATCCTGCCTCAGACTCTTTGCAGCTGTGTGACCCTCATCAAGTCATTTATCCTCTCTTGATTTCAATTTCCTCATCTGTAAAATGGAAATAATAGCCATTTGCCTAATAACATTATCATGAGGATCAAATCAAATGAGATATTAAATGTAAAGCAATACTTATTCCCTCAAGTGCTATTAAAATGTTAGCTAGTATTATTAATTTCATGAATCAAAATGAAAAAATTGCAAAAATACTCAGATACCCTGGCTCACAATCTTAGGGTCATCTTCATCTCATCACTGTTACCTACTCCTGCAACAATAAGGTAATAAAACACAACATCAACCATAATTGTGAATATGCCTTTGTAGTTCTGTACTGCAAAGTATGAGAGATTCTCCATATAAAAGGTAAAAGAAGTATAACATTTATTCAGACACCAGAGAACCAAATCCCATAACCAAATGGTCAGCCAGTGAGCCCACTTTATCATAACAACAAGGAACTTAAAATGCCATATCACAGCCTGGAGCCTCACCATCCTAAAACCTCTCTGACCCACTGCTGGAGTCTTCCCCAAAACAAACTCACAGTACAGCTAAGTAAGCCTGTTCAGCTCTAACCATCACAAGGGCAGCCATTAGCAGCCATTAATGTGTCCTCTCTCTTTCTCTCTCAGCATTTCCTGTGACATAACTTCATTTTCCTGTCAGGAAGCTTCTCCCACCACATGTGACTTAGGCTTAAGCAAGTCACATGGCCTATTAATGGGTGGGAAAGATCTTCAAATCTAAATTGCTACTACAATTCCATAGATTCAGTTCATTGCCAAGTCATCACAATCATTCTATCTTCACAATATCTCACATAAATATCTCCTTCTCTACCCTCACATAGCAACAATTTGAATTCATGCCCTCATCACCTCTCTGGACTACTGGAATGTGTCTTTTTTATTTTTAAAATTCAATTATACTTTATTTTCATACCAAAATTCTTTCCTTTCCACATTTTCCTCTAGAAAAACAAAACCCATTACAGAGATGTATATTCAAGAAAAAAAGTTGTCACATCTGAAATAATAATATACCTTGATCTTCATTCTGAATCTATCACCTGCCTATCTGGAAGTAGAATGTATGTTTCATCATTGGAACTTAATTTATGGCTATAATTTATATTTGCAATATAGGGTTATGTCCTCTATTTCCTATGCTGTTAATATGGGTCATGCATCTATAAGATTGTTTACATATATGTACATATTTAGATATTTATATATATATTTATACACATATATCTACACACATACATATACATATACATACATAAACATACATGCATATGGCAGGTAGGTAGCACATTGGACAGAGTGCCAGGCATAGAATCAGGAAGACCTGGGTCAAATCTGACAACAGACATTTACTAGCTATTTGACTCTGGGCAAGTCACTTAATCATTCTTCATTCTTAAAATGAACTGGAGGAGAAAGAAATTGCAAACCTCTCTAGTATCTTTGCAAGGAAAATCCCAAAAAGAAGTCATGAAGAGAAGGACAAGACTGAAAAATGACTGAACAACAACAAGAATATATGAATATAACTATACATATATAATGTAACATATATAACACATTATATATGTACATATATAATGTGTTACATATATAATATAACATATATAACACATTATATATGTACATATATAATGTGTGTATATGTGTATGTGTGTATATATGCACATATATGTGTGTATATATATATATATATATATATATTTACTTTGACATTTTTCTTATAGACGTTTTTGAATCATTCTCTTCTTCTTGGTTTGTGCCTTGAGCTTCTGTGTAACTCGTTAGAGTGGAATTCATTTTTTGATTGCTTATTCTTCCAGTCGCCTTCTTCACTTTGGATTATATTAGAATTGGGATCTGCACACTTTTGGTGAAGAATGTATTGTATTGTCCTGTTGCTCTCATAGCTCAGGTTGGTGACCTGCAAGCTTTCAATGCTCTCAAAGTGAGATGATCCAGGGGGCAAAGTCTGCTTGCTGCCATCCTGCCTGAACTCTGCAACTTCCTGACTCCAGTTTGGTTCTATTGGCTCTATTTGGTTCTATTCCTAGTTGAAAGTTTCAGTCTATTAGGCTCAGTCACCATCAGCATTTGGGGAGTTTCTGCAGGTTCAGCGCCTGAACTGTATATTCCTCCTTGGCTGGTTATTCCTGACATAGTTATTCTACATAGCCTTTAGCGTGAGCTTGAGGCTTGAACTGAGTGGTTGCTCATCTCCTGGGATCAGACTCACATACTTACCATTTGCTTTGGAACTTGTTCCTCACTCAGTGCACAGCTAGGGCCCGGTACATCATGACCTCTCCTCAGTCAACCCTGCATCTATGACTAAGCCTCCTCCTAAAAGATATAGAAGACATCAGGCTCCATTGTGATTGGGTAAACATTAGCACAATGTGCTAAGCACAGCATTAAACACTAGAGAAAGCATGCAAATTGAATATATATTTTTAAAGGTATTTTTATAAAAGAGGATTTGTTAGGAATCACATGGTAACTCACTTGGAAGAGCTAGGAACTCATGCTTGGGGCATTAAACTCAGAAATAAGTTTACATATTTCTTTTCTAGATTTCAATGTTTAATATGTAAGTAGAATGAATAATTTTATCCAAGTCAACCTCAAAAATTTTCTCACTGTGTTAAACAATGGGATCCTTCTTATAAGATGTTCAGTATGCGTTCTTTCAAAGATAGAAATACATGTGACAGAACTGGATTTTCTTTATAGTTCTTTAAGACGGTTCCATACCTAAAATTCTCCTCTCATCTCTGCCTCCTGACTTCCCTGGCTTTCTTCAAGTCACAGCTAAAATTCAACCTTCTACAGGAAGCCTATTTCAGTTCCTCTTAATTCTAGTAGCTTCTCCCATGATTATTTCTTATTTGTCCTGTATTTCCCTTGTTTGTATGTAATTCATATTGTCTTCTTCATTTAAAGTGTGAACTCCTTGAGGACAGCAACAGTCTTTTGAATTTCTTTCTATCTAGAGGGTTTAGCAGAGTGCCTGGCACAGTGTGAGTGCTTAATAAGTAATTGTTGACTGATCGACTGACTGTGGCAGTGAAATCACCCATATTAAAGCAATGAAGAAAATTTAAAACTAAGAAAAAAAAATCAACAGCAGGAGTCTCTTTAAATTGAGTATCTACATTAATAAGTTAAATAAATAGGTATATTTGCTGTGTAAAGGAACTCAGTTCCACAAATTGGAACATAAAGGCAACATACTAGATAATGCTAGGATCTGCAAATGGAAATACAAGAAGCATAATTTTAATGATAAAATATTATACATTTATTATCCTCTTGCCCAAGGATATAGTTTTTTTTCCCCTACAAAGATCATTTGATTGATTTCCCTAGTATTCCTATTAATGTCACAGATCAGAACATTATATTTATTTTCCAATTGAGAAATTAAGATCCAAAGAGACTTCTTATTAACTGACTAGTGACAATTTACTAGCATGCATGGCAGAACAAACCGAGTTTTAATGTCTTTGATTCTGAAATCAAAGCACAGGAAAAATGAAGCTAAAAAACAAAAATGCCCACATCAGTGCCTTTTAAAAAAATTCTCCCAGCTTAAAAAAATAAAGAAAAGATGGATCCTTTTGCTATGAAGCAAAGTTCAATCACTCCAAAGCTTGCTGAAAAAATAAGTTATGTAGCAATTTCTAGTGATGAGAAGTCAATTTAGAAAATCTACTCGGCTACTGCCTTAGGAAGCATCTGTCATAGTGTTACAGTTGATCTCAACTACTAAACTAATACATGGGGGAAAAGAGATAGTTTGTTTTTCGATAAAGAGGTTACAGAGCTATGGGGAGCTTTAAATCAAGAAATGAGGAGTGAACCAGGGCTGACTGTCAGGCACAGGTGCTCCATTTACTAGAGGGACGGCCCTTAAATATTGAATGCTTTATGACTTGAAACTTGAAAGTCGTCTTTAAAAAGGCAGCCGAAACTGAGCTTCTTGCCTCTAAGTATAGTCATTTTAATGAGCAATGCCAGATATTGACAATGAGACACTGTTTAGAAAATGCTAACAAACTGGGTACCCCTGTAAATCCTTTGTTCTTCTTTCTGACTTCATTTTTAAAGTGTTTTCCTTGGCCCTTATGGGAATTTACAACTACAAATCAAATGAGTCCTATTTCTTAGAAGAGTGAAATTTGTCAGCAAATGCAGGGAACTAGGAAATGAAAATGAAAATTTAGTCACACTGAATGCAAAAGACATTGTCGAAATCAAATGAAAAATGATATTAAAAACCTCAAAGCATACATTTTGCAGGACATTCAGTAAACTCTGTCTTGTTTTGACAGGAAATGCTCAAAGAATACAGTAATATAATGGAAAGCACCCTGGGCTTGGAGCTTGCTCCGCCACTAATTAGCAGAGCAACCCAGCAAGTCATATTACTTCTTAGGACTTTAAAGTCCCCATATCTATAAAATGAAGATGGCAAGAAGTAACTTATAATCTTTAAAATGGAATGGCCTATTGTAACTCTATTCATTCTGTTTTGTGAAGAGATTGGTAGAAATAAAATAAATTCATACCCTAGGAAGATAAATTTAATTATGTGGTACAAGTAGATAGTTTAAATAAAACTGTGGAAATAGAAACATACAGAAGATCTTTTAGAAAGCCTTTGCTGTTTCACTTGGAATTAGTGACATCTTTTCCTCAAATGATCATATGGATACTTGGTGTTTTGCATGTTGAATATAAGTTCTTTAAGGGTGGACACTGTGCCTTATGATGTTTTTCTATCAACAGTGTTTAGCCTAGTGTCTGGAACAAGGAAGACAATTAACAATTATTTGGCTTGGATAGTTTTAGATGAAGGACAATGAATAGCTAGTAGCAGAGAATATAGAGATTGAAAAACTTAAAGGATCATGGGCAGAAGAAGGGAAAAGATTACTGAAAGTATGAATACACTCGGTAGTTTGAGATAATTACTGACTTTAAGAAGAAAAATCATCACAGTAGTTAATAAGTAGAATCAAGACTATAATACAAATAATCAAATTATCTGAAAATAATGTGCAATACTTAAAAATAAATTATACCCTATGCATTTTCTTTTTGAATAATAATTAGGTTTCAAAAAAAAAAAACTGTGGTGAACATAATGGAACAGAGCAGCTCTACTACTCTAATATATTACCATGAGACTGAATTCAAAATGAAATGCCAAAAACAATTCAGGAGACTTTAAAATAAATGCATGCATGCACTCACATGCACACACACACACAGAGTTGCAAACAGCAATGCCTTTTTGTGAAAGATGTAAATATGCTAGATATACTCACCTATGTACCTGAGGGGAAGGAAAAAAAAATCTTATCTATAGCATTGCTTCTAGGGCTGACTATAGGCAAAATTAATAAGGGGATGGAATTCTTTTTGATGTCCCTTAATTCCTTCCTTATTTGAATGTCCTCTTTCCCACCAAACATTTTGGTGTCCTCCGGATGCACTTTCATAAGGAGGGGCTCTTCTGAGTCCTCCTCGTGGGCCTGGGTGCATTTCTAGAACCTACACTTTAGCTCTTTCTACCTAAGCTTCAGCTCTTTCTGACTTCTCCTCCTAAAAATGTATCTGATCTGCATTTTATAGTCAGAGAGCTACCTACCACTGGACAAACTTTCCTGTTATTAGGGGATAAAGTTCAAGGATGTACAGCTCCCAGTCTGAACCTGAAGGGCATAAGATCATAGCTGTATGAAAGAGACCTAAAAGTCATCTGGCCTAATTCCCTAATTTTGCCTGAGGTGCTGAGACCCAGTGAGGTTAATTAAATTCATTTCAATCAGTATTTATTAAGCACCTAATATGTGCCAGGCACTGCAGTCCAAGGATACAAATAAGAAAAAGAAAGACAAAAAAAGAAAGCACTTGCCCTCAAAGAGCTTACAGTACAATGGGGATGGGGAGCCAACATGCAACAGGAAGCATTATGGGCTACCTGCTGGAATCAGGTTCCTTGGAGTTCAAACCAAGCAGAGGTGTTGATAAAAAGTGAAGAGTTAGTTGGAAAGTCAAGATTTCTGCTTTCTATAATGGAGAGTTTTGGGAGAAGTTTGGTGCTCCACCTTCCAGTCCTCTAATCTGAGGAGAGAGGAAACTGAAAGAGTTGAAGAGGCTTTGATTATCCAAAACTGATATTTCAGTTTATCCTGGAAGGGGCATCATGTTCTATGGAGTTCAATCCATGCAGAGCTACAGGTGGAAAGTTCAGAGTTGTCTAAGGTCATACAGATATTAAGTGGAATAACTAAGATTTGAACCCAGTCTGTCACTACGAATCAAGTGTTTTTTTCACTGTTAAGAGTAAATGTGAGAAAAGATAGTATGATTTCCAGTTTTGCTCCCACAGAAGCTATCCATATAGCTGAGTTAAAGTTTATCTACCAAGACAATGGCCATCCTGGTGTCAGGGAAACTAGAGAGGCTAAACCCATTGAACCAGTTCTAGCTTATCACGTCAGTTCAAAGGTCAGGTCCTGGTCAAGTGTCCAGGCCTACCGATCTAAATAATTTGCTTATGTTAAAGAGGGAAGGTAGGGAAATAAAGAGTGTAGATTAATCCTGACTCAGACAAGGAAGATAGAACTAATTAACTTCACTTTTGCTTCTGTATCCTTACTATCCTACCTATGTACACTATATAACTTAAGAAAAGTATGTAGAAAAGTAAAGAATGTAAACTAACCCTAAGTTAAACAAGGGTGGAGGAACTGGTTACCCTCATTCCTGCTTCTGTATGGGTGTGAGTGTTCCTAGTGAGTACTGTACCCACTCTCTCCTGAGGAGTGTAATAAATGCCTTTCTCTGCCCACTTTGGTCCCGAGTATTTTGGGTGAGAATGGGCAAATCACACAGATCTTCCTAGGGTTACTCTACCAGGAAAGCAATGAGCTGGGGAAGCATGTTATGGGCTTACTTCCTGACCCTGCCTTGGGGAGTCCTGTGATCCCCACAGCAGTGTTAAGGGGGTTACTACTTAGGGACCCCTGTGGTCTGCACAGTCTTCTTAAGGGGCCATCATTTGTGTCTTCCAGCCCTGTCTCAAGAGCCCTGTGACCTTTACCATTGTCCTAAGGGGCCATCACTTGGGCCTTCCTCAGGGTCTAGCTCTGTCTAGGAAGCCCTGCAATGCCCACAGATTAAGGCGGGCTACCACTTGGTCTTCCTCAGGGAGTCTTGTGGTATGCATAGCCTTCCTTAGGGGTTGTCACTTGGGTCTTTGTCAGGGTCCAACTCTAGGGAGTCCTGTGATCTCCACAACCATACTAAGGGGACATCACTTGGTTCTTCTACAGGGTTTGGCCTTGCCCAGGAAACCCTGTAATCCCCACAACCATGTTTCTCACAGTTAACTAGTTGGTTAATCTGATAAAGTATAAACTACTTGAGAGCAAGGGTTATTTCATTTGGTCTTTCCCTCCCTAGAACCTTAAACAGTCCTTTGCATATAGTAGGCACTTAATAAATGCTTGTGGAATTGCAGCTAAAGTAACTACTCAGTGCCTGAATGTGTAAACCTCTCCTAGAAATTCTTTGCAATTAAACAGAGATAATTTAGTTTCTTAACTCAAAAGTGTGATCAGTATGAGTTTTAGATATTGTGGCAGGTCCAGTTGAAAAGTCAGGGAAACCTTAAAACTATTAGGAGTCTTTCTGTTGAGATAGCTCTGCTTTCTGACTGTTTGGATTTATTTGTTCATTGTTGTTTTGTGGTTTTTTTTGGCATGGAGAGGGGAGGAGGAGAAAGGAATTATAATGTGCCTCGTAGACATTAGGCTGCAGCCAGGGTGAGAAGTCTCAGAAAAGGTAGAAAGAATGGGTCATTTAACTAGAATAAGAGGATGGCTTTTTGTTAATTGAGTTAGACTTCCTTGCTACACAACAGACCTGCTTTGTGAAAAGCACCCGAATGATCCTCAGCCTGGATAGTGGGAACAATATAGTTCTTGAATTGCTGAGAAGTCTGGCTTCATTTTCCAAATCTCCAGCGAAAATTTAGAACTATTGTGTCTATATTATTTTGTGTGGTGTGTTATTTGCAATTTAACTTTGATTTAAATTCTTCCCTGAACTTGTTTTTGATGTTAGACTTTGAGTCTGACGCTGTGAGTTAGAATCCTAACTCTTCCTTCTCTTGCGCCTCCAAGTTAATGGCGGTAGCAGTTGCCGAAGTGGGACTCCAATCCGGCTTCAAAGGGGAGCAGCTTTTTCTTTCGGCTTCCATCTGCCGCTGTCAGCACTCGCACCCACGCCCTAGCTGGCCAGCCTGTCTGTTGTGCCGCCCAACCATTCGCAGATGGGTTGGCCCCAGGGTGTGAACCAGTTCGGGAACAAATATATCCAGCAGACCAAGCCTCTCACCTTGGAGCGCACCATCAACCTGTGCCTACTTACAAACTATACCTTTGGTACAAAAGAGTCCCTTTATGAAAAGGACAGCTCTGTGGCTGCTCGATTTCAGTGGACGAGGGAAAAATCTGACAAGATTGGAATGAGGCAGATTGTAGAGGGTGTTCTGATGATTGTGCATGAGCACAGGTTACCCCATGTGTTACTTCTGCAACGGAGCACAACTTTTTTCAAACTACTTGGTGGTGAACTTAATCCAGGAGAAGATGAAGTAGAAGGACTCAAACTTTTAATGACAGAGATACTGGGACGTCAAGATGGTATTCTGCAAGATTGGGTCATTGATGTCTGCGTTGGTAACTGGTGGAGACCAAATTTTGAACTCCCACAGTACGCATATATTTCAGCACATATTACAAAGCCTAAAGAGCACAAAAAACTCTTTTTGGTTCAGCTTCAAGAAAAAGCCTTGTTTGCAGTCCCCAAAAATTACAAATTGGTAGCTGCGCCATTGTTTGAATTATATGGCAATGCACCAGAATATGGACCTATCATTTCCAGCCTTCCTCAGCTTTTAAGCGGGTTCAATTTCATTTACAACTGAATTCCTGAGCTGTGGAAGAGTAAAAGAAGCTGTCTCTGTGAGGACAGCTATACAATGTAGAAGAATAAACAGAATAGGAAGTTTCTTTTTTTCCCCGCCTCCCCACCTTATTTTTCCCAAAATTGCCTCATACTTTATATTGTTTCCATAGTAAAGTGAATCTGAAGATTAGATAGTCCTAGATAGTGGTGTGAACAAATGTGATAATGTATATTTCACTTTTGATTCTACCCATACTTTTTGTACAACATTAAACAAAGTGGGCCTGTTTAAAAAAAAAAAAAAGAATCCTAACTCTTCCTGACGTTGTGTGACCTTGAACAAGTTGTTACATCTATCTGATTTGTTTATTCATCCTTAAAATTAAGAGATTGGACCAGATGCGTGCTAAAGTCATGTCCATTTCTTACATTCTGTGATTCTATAATCCGGAAATGCATTGAGATGGTAGGTCTCAACTCCTATTTCCTAGATTAAAAAATGAGATTCAAGGGAAACAACATATATACAAATCTGTCCTTTTAATATTATTTTAATGATAATATGAGACATGAAATGATTTGTAATCTAATTTAATCTTATTTGTGGATGTGCTTGTGAATTTACAGATTTCCAACAAAGCTGGTGTTTGTATGTTTTTATCTTTATAGTTTATCACTTTTTTAAATTTGCAGGTTAACATGCCTGTACTGAGTCTGAAATTCCAGCAGAAGTTCACATACTTCCAAATTCTAATGAATACTATCCTCTGTTTTGTAGGATAACATACTCTGAGATCTTAGACATCAATTTAGTTTTTTTCTCTTTCTTTTATTAATGTGGCTCTTTTGGAGGAGGAGACGATACATTTTGAAATGAAAGTTATACACAAAGAAAAAAAAAGATGAAAATAATTTTAAAAGAACTATCAAATTTAATCACTTATACAAATGAATAAACTGAGTCCTGGTGACATGAATTAACTTGTACAGAGAGTAATGAAGACAGGAGGTGAATACTGGTCTTCTCACTCCAAATTTAACACTCTACCACATAATCTATATAATGGAGCTCAGTCTACTATAGCATCCAATCATTGACCTGCTTGAAAAAGTCCCAAAAGTTTCTACCTAGAAAAAAGTCAGGGAAGCTAAGTGGCAGAGTGGATAGCAGTACTGGGCCTGCAGTCAGAAAATCTCATCTTCCTGAGTTCAAATCCAGCCTCAGACACTTACTAGCTGTGTGACCCTTGGCAAGTCACTTAACCCTAGTTTGCCTCAGTTCTTCATCTGTCAAAATGAGCTGGAGAAGGAAACGACAAACCACTCTTGTATCTTTGCCAAGAAAGCCCCAAATAGGGTCATGAAAAGTCGGTCTTGACTGAAATGACTTAACAACAATAGAGAGATGCACCCTAAAGTCTCTACTCAAAGGAGGAGGACTGATGATATTCTTCATGTAAATTACATCATGAAATCCGATATGAACTGAACTGCTGTGAAGACCAGCCCTGAGTGAAACTAACATGATAGTGCAATATATAGCCCATGCTTCTGTATTTCCAAAAACTGAGCTGCATTAGTAGAAAAGTTCTACCTGGGGATTGTCTATACAAAGGATCTCAGGGCTGTGGGGGCCACAAACAAACAGAGAAGCAAAATAATCTCAAGGGGACTATTGTATTTGATATGGTAACTTTGTTTTATTGAACTAAAACCACATTTCCAAATGGGTATATTGTATTTGGGAGACAGATTTACCTTCTTAATTATATTTTACTTAGGCTTATAATAAAAGTAGCTTATATTTGCTAGCACAAGCAGCATTATCAGTACTGCAGTCTGACTAGTAGGAGGATATTGTTTCTGAATATGCTGGAAAGTCTAGCTTCATTTTAAAAACCTCCAGCAAAAATTTGAGAACTATTTCTATATTACTTTGTGTTGTGACACTCTGCAATTTTACTGTGATTTAAAAATCTTTCCTGAATTGTTTTTGATGTTAGACTTTGGACCTGAGGCTGTGAGTTCGAATTATTCTGGACCTTGTGTGACCTTGAACAAGTTGTTACATTTATCTGATTCTTAGTTTCTTTGTTAGTAAAAATGAGGATATTGGATTGGATGAGTTCTAATGGCATTCTTTTATTCTTTGATGCTATGAGTTTCAAATCTTCATAATTTTTAATGTATCTAGGTGGTAGGTCCCAGCCCCTGTTTCCTAGATTTAAAATGAGATTAAGAGGAACCAGCATATATAGAAATCTGTCCTTTAACTATTATTTTAATTTTATAGACCTTTGAACTCTGAGTTCCTAATGACCAATGATCTCTATAACCATATTCAACTAAAAAACAAAAAGGGAAAATTAGACCAAAGGATTAATATTCTATATCAAATTATATTATTCATGTGTGATGAATTTAAAATGAAAAGTGTTATTAATAATACTGTCTGAAGATTTTGTATCTTCTCAAATTCAAAATTCACTTAGAAAAATGCTATGAAACATATTCACAGAAGAAATGTACTTTGAAAGTCGAGAAATAAAACACCTTTGACTTTATCTATGAAGGCAATTTATAACGTTCATTTTCTAGTTCTATTTTTGTGAAGATACAATTATTTTAGTTAACCAATCAATTAAGAAACATCTACTGAAAGGCTACTGTGTGCCAGGTAGTGAACAAGGTGCTGGGAATACATAAAACTGTCTAGAGCTTTGAGGAGCCTACCCTCTAGCAAGGATAACAGAACTTATACATAAAACATAATTGGTACAACTATATTCTGTCCATAGTTAATGGTATTTCACTTCTTAGGCCAGGTTCCCATTGAGTGGTACAGACAAGGAAGAGTGCTCTGTGAATTCATTCAGGGAGGTGGTTGCAGTTTGGTATGGTCAGAGTTGTCATGGAGAAAAAATAGGCTTGGAGGCAGAATAGGCTTTAGAAGAGCACAAAGGGGAGAAGAACCCACTCAGTGGATAGGAAGGACATGAGTAAATTCAAAGAAACCAGTCTATAGATGGACCTGTTAGGGAAACAATGGACGGGTCATTTAACATAAGAGTCCTGATGGGGTATGGTCAGAGAAAAGTAGTAGTATGATGGGGTCACGTTTGAATAACTGACTAAGGAGTCTCAATGCAAAGAACCTGTCTCTTCGGTCAGTTTAGAGACTGGACTCATTCAAACTAAATAAAGAAAAGCAAAAACAGATTTTTACCCCCCATCCGTATATTGTCCATTTTTAAAAAACAGTTGCTCTGCTTAACTGTTATATGGGGTACTTAGGGACACTGTAGGCTTTTGAACATTCTGTTTTACTCTCAGTTATAATCATAAAAGCCCATTATTGATACTTTTAATTTTCATTACAAGACAACTTTAAGCTATACTTTAATGTACCACTTATAGATACAGAGGCAGTATGGTACTAGAGACACAGCCTGGCTCCAGCTTACCTTTCCAAGCTGATTACATATTAATTTCCTTCACATATTCTATGGTTCACCCAAACTTGCCCACTTGTTCACACTTGACATTCCATTTCCTATTTATTTCTCTACACTTTTGTACATTACCACTTACCTCCCATTGTCCCCCACTACCCTATGCCTACAGTTATATTCTCTTTTTATTTGCTTATATGTGCCCATGCTGTTCCCTCCCATAAAACTTAAGCTCTTTGAGGGCTTGGGCCATTTCATTTTTGTCTTTGCACTTCCTCTCTTAGGCTTCCAAAGCCCTTTGTACTCAGCCCCTCTCTAACTTTCATGTCTTTTCACATCTTACATTATTCCCCACCCCAGCTTATTCTTTTAATCTAGTGCCACTGGCCTCCATGCTGTTTCCACAAACAAGACAACTTGTCTCTCTGTACCAGATGTTTTTCTGGGTGTTCCCTGTGTCCTGGAATGTTCTCCCTTTTCATCTCCACCTCTTGGCTTCCCCGGTTTCCGTTAAGTCCCAACTAAAATCCCACCTTCTAAAGGAACCCTTTCCAATCCCCCTTAATTCTAGTGACTTCCCTCTGTACATTATTTACCTTCAGAAATAGGGAAGTTAGGAAAAAGGGGATGGTTTTGGGGAAAAGATAATGAGTTCAGTTTTGTACATGCTGAATTTAAGATGAATTTACATAGTAGGCTCTTAGATGCTTATTGACTGACTGACTATATACCTCGTGCTTAGCACAGTGCTTGGCATACTGTAGGTACTTAATAAATGATTGCTGTCTTTTGTTTTTTCAATTATATTATGGCTTTATTGAGTTCAGGAATGGAGCTTTTTATCTCTTTGTCTTTCTCCAGCAACTAATATACACAGCACCTTACCCCTAGCAACAGCTCATTCAACAGCAACAGCCTCTTCTACTGTCTTGCAAATTATCACTCTAACAGTAATGTCAGGGTCATGTCAAATCTGAATGAGTTAGGAGTGATTGCTATATGGATTTCTATGGCATTGGTTATGGTCCAAGGATTGTTGTCAGAACACCCATGTCTGTGTTGCTTTTGCCTGAGCAGCCACCTTAGCCTCTTATGGTGCCCTCTACTCTAGACTCCTCACTGCTTCCTTCCTATACAAATTTCTATGATTTCTTGCTCCATATTATTTCTGCTGATACAATTCAGTTCCAGGAGATGCAGAATATCAAATTCCAAAATTTTGTGCATATTTGGGTGTTTGATCTATTGTCATGATAAAATAGTATCAACATAATTTTGATTCACCTACTTTTATGGAGGATGTTTCTTTTTTACTTAGTCATACAAATATATATTTAAAAATTTTAAATATATCCCTTCTACATTTATTAATTGAAACTTTAAGGTTCCCAGCTTATGTCAGTCAGTGTTTGAATGATTTTTAATCAACCTCCGTTCCCATCTATGCCTGTTAAAATCGATCCCTTCTTTCAAAGGCCAACTCAGGACCCAGTTTCTCTATAAAGTGATCCCTGATACAACCTTATAGAAATAATCTGTCCCTAGAATTTATCATAGCACGTGGTGCGCTCTTCTCCTTTGCACTTAGCCCAGTGTCTGGAACACAGCAAGCACTTTAAAAATGTTTGCTGACTGATATCATCTATTCATATCATAGTTATTTAGCTACATCACATCTTCTTTATTAGATTATAGCTTCCTTGAGGAAAGTGTCTGATTTCATCTTTGTATTTCAAGTATCTAGTACAATACAAGCCACTGAGTAGGTACTAAATGTTCTTGAATTTATCATGTACTCACCAGTGCATAAAAGATAGTGTCTGTGTGTATGAGTATGTGTGTGTGTTTGTGTATGTGTGTATGAAGCTCCTAGATATCACTTTTGGGGTAAACAATGATGCTGTTTCTGATTACCCCACTAATCTAAAAGCCTGAAGAATGTCTTTGTGTTTCTATGAAGATAAGATTATGAAGTAGTAATTGTAAACTTGATGATAAAATATAGGAATCAATTAACCTCACTGGTAACAAAAATATGTTCAAGGCTATGAAAGCAGGTGTTTTCCATTTCTATGACTGATTTGTAAATACTGTAAAGGCAGGATGGTTGAACATTAGCAAAATATACTGATTAAAATACATGCACATACATGCATGCATGATACATGGATGCAGATAACATTGATATGTATCTTTACACACAACACATATATATCGCATTGCATGCACACACACATACATATGTGTGTATATTCACACACATACATAATACATATATGATAAATCTAATTTCTTATACATTTCATATATGGAATTAAACTTAGAATATGTGTATTTTATATATGCATACATACATATATATAATACACACATACACACAAGCACACAATACTATATATACATATATACATGCACATACATATGAGTGTGTATGTATTAATGTATGTGTGTATACACACACTTATATGTATATATAAAATTAGACTAAGAAGACTGAATGATAACATTTCAGGGTAAAGAATGACTGTTTTCTGGGCAAAATACATTTTGTTTGGATTTAGTTTTGTTTGTTTGGAGTGGTTCTTCCACTCAAAACACCCCAGTTGCTAACTGCTTTGCCAATGGCAAAAATGGGATAGAATTGTTAGAGTGTCATCATCACTATCTTCTCCTTTTCCCAGATGTGCTACACTTTGTGATACAGTAGTTGTGGAGAGAGAATGCACAAGTTTAGAACTTTTTTGTTCATGAAATATCAGGGCAAGGACATTCTTCTACATCATGTATCCCTCTTTAGACACTTACAACAAGCTGTTCTTCCTCTAGTGAATAAATCGGATGGTATAATGCATGTGTAAAACCATTGGCTCATAAAAGACAGGGACTGCATCTTCTGCATAGAATAATAGAACGTTAGTGCTAGAAGGGATTTTAGAGGGAGTCCATTTCTTCTCCTTTTTTTCAGGGAGAAACTTGTTTCAGATTTCCTTGAAATTTTAACACAATATTCTGCATAGGATTTGTGGCCTATCAAAATGTTTTTGACTGTATTATTTTACTATCTATCTACAATTATCCCTTCCACATTTTAACTTTCCCTAACACCTGTCGGCATAAGAAATTAGATAGGATTTTTTGGGAACTTTTGTAGAAGCAGCAGACAACATGTGAAGGCCAGCAGATAAGACAGAAAAGTTAGAAATTTAGAAATGCATAAAATATATGTATGGTATTGTATGATATCAACACATTTTATTTTTTAATACTATAATAATTCAGACTTCTCTGCCACATCCCTAACCCCTGTAATATGGAAGGGATCTTGATCTCTCTCTCTCTCTCTCTCTCTCTCTCTCTCTCTCTCTCGGTATATATACATATGTAAACACACACATATATGTACATATGTGTGTAAACTTTTTTGAATAATTTATGGAAATACAATAGATGTTTTGTATATATCTCAAAACTGGCACCATGAATTCATAATTTTTCCTACTGAACTCCTCTTTGCTACACACACACACACACGCATGCGTATGCACGCATACACACACACTTCTAATTTGTCCATATTTAGAGAGTTATTCTTTCTTTACCAAATAGCTAGCTTTAATTTCAATTCATGATTTTCTCCTACTCAAACATATCTTACTGTATACTTGGAAAGACTCTGACCTTCTTTGTAATCTTTCATACATTTTTTAAGAAACTACCCAGATTTCTTTTTATTTTTGCTAAACATTTTCTACTTCTAAATCTAATTTAAATGCTGGACTTCAGACCGAAGTCTCTGTGGTCGTTCTCATCTCTAAATATCTCAAAATCTAGAATCTTTTGGAAACAAAGTTTACATTGAATCCACCCACTCAGAACATCTTGAGATTGTTAATGACCAGCTGTCAGATTCAATGGAGCCAATTATCTGACCATTTTGATCCTGGTTGCAGTTTGTATACACAGCAACATGAAGATTTGTTTATTATTAGATCATTATCACATCCCACAATACCTCATAAAACAAGAATCAAAAAAACCTCGCCATCAAAATTCTCAGTAGGCACAATGAAAACCTGGTATCCATATAAGCACTTATGTGATCTTTTTATGAAGACTGACTCCATCAGCTAGCATTTTTGTTGTTTCATTTTCACAAATCCCATTTCTTTTGTCCTTGTTTATCTATTTGAACATTTATACTTATCAGTGGAATTTAAAATAAAATATATGTGATGTAAAAAAAAATGATTAACTTTCTAAAAATATGCTCTCTAGGAGGTCAGAATTTTCCTGATTCAATTATCACTTAATTTCTGACTAGACCTTCTAAGTCCATCAAATTAGCCAATTATTTTGTACAGAAGGGTTCAGCCACCCTAATCCGTTATAAAATATAGCTCCCCATGAACAATATAAAATGATATATGTCATCATGATCAATTTTCACATCTTCTACAAAATTTTTAAAAATGTAGTCCTCCCTTCCTATATTATTGTATCTACATAAGTTTTTTCATAACATTTTTTTCAACGTGATTTAGGTCATTTGTAGGACCTCAGTTTTCTAATGTGGGAAATGAGTATATTGGACCAGGTTTTCTTTTTCCTCTTTTTAAAAAAATTATAAACTTATATGATCCTATAAATCAAGCACCCTGAAAAGTCAATTTTGGGACTCATTTATTTGGTCAGGACGATTTGGATAAGAACAATCTTATTATTTCACAATCTCATGATATAAAATTCATGTTAAGTCTTTATCTATCTATCTATCTATCTATCTATCTGTCTGTCTGTCTGTCTGTCTGTCTGTCTGTCTGTCTATCATCTATGTATTTACCAACCTAAATATTAATCATTGAATCCCAAATATAAAACAAATTATTTGAATATATGTTTCTAGGTATACTGTGTCTTTAGCCTTTTAAAATAGAATACTAATACCTTGGTTAGTTTCTACATCAATTCAATAAGATATATTTCAAATCTCATGGTAAAATATAGTTATTAAGCAAAATTATTCTCTTTTTGCAGAGAGCACAAAAATCATTTTTAAAAGCAAGATATGTACATTATATTTCTTGGTTTCATACTGAGAAATAAAAGGATAGTAATTTACAGTTAATGTAAAAATCATAATGCAGTGGGAAGAGGGTTGTCCCAGTAGTGAAAAGAGATGTGTTTCTCATTTTTGTTCTCCCTCCTATTAAATTATGAGCTCCTTGAGAGTAGGGACTGTCTTTTGCCTCTTTTGGTATCTCCCATAGTTAGTATTGTACCCGAATGTAGTAGGTGCTTAATAAATCCTTATTGGTTGCCTGAATTTCTAGTCTTGCTTTGGCAAAATGACTATGTGTCTTTGGGCAAATCACTTTATCTTTCCAAGCTTCAATTTTATCACTCTCATTGTGAAGATGAAATGGTCTTACGATGTATAACTTTCCCTGAAATAGGTGGGAAAACTCTATAGATTGTTTTCTGAATTGGAGATAGATCGATGGGTGAATGGACAGATAGATTATGTGTATGTATACACTCATGTGTGTGTCTGTATGTGTGTATACATATATAATGTATGTATATATGTATTTACACACATATCTATTGAAGAGTCAGACTTGTAAATATACCAAGGATTAATAGAAAGATGCTTGGTGGGTATAAGTAGATTGTATCATATTATAAATCAGTCCATCAATAAGCATTAATTAAGCATTTACTAATACAGCGTGTGGTGCTAAGTGCTTGAGATAACGAAGAAAACAAAAATGTTGCCTGCCTTCAAGGAGCTTGCTTTCTAATGGAGAAGACAATACATAAATATCTAGGATATGCATAAAACATAGAGGTTAGATGGCATATGACTTTAAAATGGAAAGTTTTAGCAACTTGAGGTTCTGGGAGAGAAACCATAAAGAAATGATGACTTGTGTGCAAGAAGTGCTATAAAAGAAATCATCAGAGCAATGCATTGTTTGAAAAGGATGTAGGTTGGTGATGTAATGAGAATACCAGATAAGAAATGAACAGCCTGGTATTCATAAAATATAGTGCAAGAACAAGAGAAAGGCTTTCATTTTATTTTGACACATCTTCTATGGAGGATTTATGAAAGAAGTATGTACATCATATAGGATTTGATAGTGGGGATGGGACTACACCAGCCTCAAAGAGATCACAAATCCATTAGAGTAGTGACTTTTGAGTTTGACATGTCTAAACCCGTGTAAGAAAAACCACCAGTCAGACAAATTTTAAAAATATTTCAATGCACAAAAATCTTAAAATCTCTTCCAGTCAACCTGAAATAAGATGAAAAACATGCAAAATATGTCTGGACTCAGTGTGACTGTATTTTTATACTTTTATTTTCACCCACAGTCCATAAATTGCTGTCATATAGCAATGTGCTATTAACACTTCCAGAAAGAAAGGATGTGAGATATATTTAAGTTAAAAAAATTAAACATTAAAAAATACAATTCCTTGATTCTTTAGGCATATAGATACAATATAGCTTGAGACACAAGTGTAATTGGCAAAATCCTTCACTATTTCAAAGAATCTACAATCTCTTCAAAGTGTGTACTCCCTCCAAGAACACAGAATGTAATCAATCTATGCCTTATCATCCTGTGATTCTTGTCCACAATTTCTAACATATGGTCCACAGGGAACCCACCCAATGTTCCTTCCTTTAGGTAACTTGTCATAACTGGCTCCTAGGGCAGACAGTCTTTTGATCTCTTCCTCTTTATTCTTGGTACATGCATGGCTCCAATTTCCTTTCTGAATATATATTTCTTTAATGATTTTTATACTGCTGATATGTAATTCTGCAGTGAGAGCAAAGGAGAACAGATGGAAAACCTGTGCACTGGATTGAAACCAGGCATGTGTTGGAGCCATACTGAATTGGCTCACAAGAGCCAATTGTTAAATTTCCAATGGAAGCATTTGCACCTCAAAAATCAGTAGACACTACAAATCAGATCTTGATTGATTTATTGTTTTGGTAAATGTTTAGACTTAATATTGGAAAAAATATTATAATGCAAATTAAGTTTAAAAATGTATCGTAAATACCTTCTTCCCCTCACATGGAAACTTTTTCTTTCAATCCAGGGTGGTACTTTATCTATAACGTATAGTCTTTAGAGAGTTAACCAGAGCATTGAGAAGTTAAATGACTTGGCTTGGGTCATACAGCCATTATGTATCAGCAACTGGACTTGAACCCAGGTCTTCATGGTTTTGTAGCCAGCTTCCTAAGGTAACAGTGTATATGGGGAGAAAGAGTTGGATATAAGAACTATCATAACGGTAGAATTAATAAAAAAACAATAATGATGATGATAATAACAACATTTCTATAATGCCTTAAAGATTGCAAAGCACTTTATGTTATCTCATTTTGTCTTCACAAAATTTCTTCAAGAGAGGTGCTATTATTATCCTCATTCTATAGCTTTGAGAACTGAAGTAAAAGAGGATTAAGCAACATTCCATAGCTACTAAGCATTTGAGGGAGATTTCCACTCAATGCCTCCTTATTCCTGATCCAGCACCCTATCTACTGTGCTGATAGAAACTGATGAAAATCTGGAGGTGAGAATTGAGGAAGACAGAAATCAAAGATAACACTAAGGCTTTGAACATCGTAGACCAGGAGAATAGTGCTGACCAGGAGAATTCGTGAAATCAGAAGGAAGAATAGGCTTAGTTGAAAAAGGTGATAAACTTGGTTTTGGACATTATGTTTGAGATGGAGGTGGGACACCAATGAGAAGAGGTTATTCCTAAAGTCCACTGGAAATGTGACTTGAGACAAATATTTGGGAATTATTTACTTACAGTTAGTAGTTTAAGCCAGAGGCATCAGATATTGCCTAGGCAGCACTCCAGAGTACAGTCAGAAGTAGATTAAAATGTAATTAGGAAATATTTAAGAAAATAAATGTAAATACAATAGAGCATAATGCTAATATGTGGTTTTCTAAGTCACTATGCAGCTTGAAGATATGATTCTTGTGGTTGAGAAACCGATGGTCTAATTAACAGGACAAATGAATAAGTGATCCAAAAAATAAGCTGCCACTGGGGCCAAAGGGCTAAAGCACTGCTGGAGATCCCTTTCCACTAAGGGTCTCTTATTCTCTGAAGCCACACATGTAGTTTGTATAAAGTTTAATCTTAGGGTGCCTGGCCAATAATGAGAAGAGTTGGACTCATTTTTCTCACATTCTTTAGTTTGGTAAACCTCCACACTGGTGTCCTTGGGGAAGACGTATTTTTAACATAGATTGTAGCCCATGTCCAGGGTGTCTCCAAAGTGCAAAAGATAAAGGTACTGAGTATATAATATGGATCAGATACAGCACAAATACTTATTTCCTATACAAAAACTAAAACACAAAATACTCACAGTGTATATTTGACAGAAACAAACCAAACAAGTGTTTGTACTTCTTATGCTTCAAAGAGTTGGTACTTAAAACTATTTAACATGGAACAATTTGCATGACTTCTGATTAGTCATTTTATACTCTTCATTGTCTCTATAAAAGTCAATGTGTTATAGCAATCTGGGCACAGGATTGAGCTCTTTCTCCTTTTAATGGCATCATCTCTGATTCAGGAATTTCCATGCCATAAGTCACTTTCTTCTGGTGGACCTGGGATCTTCTAACTTCTGAATTCACACAGTGGCCTCCAAGCCTGGTCAAATATATTTTGAGATTAACATTTGATTTCTCAAGATTGTGAAAAATCAAACACAAAAAGGTCAACACCAAATCCAAGCTCAAACTCACCTGAGCAGGACATTGGCTTTAGCTATCATGTTCTCACTGCCACATCATCCTGGGTGGGGGAGAAAGTACAAGCCATCTGTCCTCTTCCCCCCAAAACCAACTCTCCCCCACACCCACTTCTCACAGAAAACCTAATGGAAGAACGAATGCTACTACTATGCAAGAGGCAAAGAGTGAAGTGAAAACGAAGAACTTACTTTTTTAAAAAATCTGCTAACTTGCTGGATCATCCTTCTCAAAGAGCAATGACGGGAAGGTTTGTCCTCTCAAAGATAAAATATTGCTGAGTCTCATGTGGCTGATAGGGAACAGCAAGGAGTTTGTCATCTTCAGAGAACCTAAGCTCCATAGCCCTAAGTAACCCTTGTAAACCCCTCTGCACATGCTCTGTTCAACTCCATTTAAAAAGACGTGGATATGCTCCAAACAAGTGCAATAGAAGTTGAAATTAAGAAGAATTTTGACTGTTGGTGCAGTCAAGGCAGGATTCAGAGGAGTTGGAACTTATGCTGAACCTTGAAAAAGAGCAGGGCTTATATGAAAAAGAGTAGGAAGAGAATTCCTTGAGAAGTATAAATGTGATCCAAGGCACAGGAGAGGAAAAACACATGGTATATTCTTGGAATAGACTGGAGTATTTATATAGGGAAAAAGTAGAAGATAAAGTTGTAGAATAATTTTCAAGAGTAGTATGGCATTGCACAATAAAATTTCCAAAAATTAAGAACAATGCTGAAGTAATCACATTGGTGGGCATATGCTTGTGAAATAGTTTTTGAAAAGAAAACTTTCTCTTCCAAGATTTTCATAGCATATAATGACCAAAAATTTTTTAAAGCTAAAAATAATTTTAATTTCCAATAATAGGAAAATGGTTAACTAAATTGTGGTTCATTGAAGTAATGGAATACTATGATGCGTTGAAGACCAATGGTGATATATGAAGCAACCTGGAAAGATGTGTATACAATAATGCAGATTGTTTTCTTGCAGGGGGGAGGTTTGGAAGCAAAAATAGAATGATGTACACATTTAAAACTATAATCAGGTGGGGAAAATTAAATGAGAATGGATCAACAGAGAATTCTCATAGGGATTTAGAATGACTGAAAAGGTGGAATGATACTTTATGCATTGAAATTATTTAATCTGAATGTTATAGAGTTGCTGTTCTTCACATGTTTCAGTCATGTCCAACTCTTTATGACCCCATTTAGGGATTTCTTGGCAGAGATTCTGGAGTGGTTGGCCATTTCCTTCTCCAGCTCATTTCAGAAGTAAGGAAACTGAGGGTTAGGTCATTTTCCCAGGGTCATACAGGTAGTAAGAATTTGAGGTCAAATTTGAACCCAGCTCTTCCTGACTCCAGGCCTGGCCCTTTATCCACTGCTCCACCTTGCTGCCCAAATTTAAATGTAAGTATTGGCTGTATTGATATTCAGTGTTAAATTAATGAATTTTTTTATTAAAAGAGGTATTTTTTACTTCAAATATAATGTTCTTGCCACTAGTGAAATTTGAAATCTTCCTGTAGACAATTTCAAATCATTGTCCAACACAATAAAGTACCTTAAATTTATGAGTTTCACAGCAGTTTTTATATCTATTTGATGGGTATAAACTGGGACTTAAAGAGCTATTTAAATTTCTCTGATTGTTGGTTAGATTGAGCATTTAAAAGTGATTTCTGATTCCTCTTTTGAAAATACACTGGTCAAGAGAGGATTCTTGGAAGATGGTGGAGTAGGTCAGGAAATTCCAAGCTCTCAGGATTTTCCCCACAAAAGAAGTAAAATAGTGCCTCAGGGTGAACAAAGTGGGGGTAAAAATGAAAAAGAATAGGGGTACAAAGGGGTCTTCCTGGGACAATCCAGAAGCTCTGAAGAAAATTCCTTGGAGGAGGTTTCATCCTTGTGAAGAATAACTACCTCCAGGCTAGGGGCCATATTAACAAGTGGCAAGCCATGGTGTTAGCTGGTTTGGGAGGCCTCTTGGCCCCAGCCACAGGAACTTTTACCCCTGGGACAGTGAGCGGAGTTGGGCATCTGAATGAGGGAACCTCTTCTGACAAAGAAAGCCAGACCCAGCTGTGCTGTGGAAAGTGGAGCAGGGGTGAGAAGAAACCAGTACACACCTGGTGAATGCAGAAGCAGTAGGGCAGAATGTCCCTGGCTGTGGACACTTACAGGAGGCTGGAGGTTTGGATGTGTTTTCAGGCTAGAGGGGAGAACCGAAAATCTGGGGCAAGAGGCACCATCCCCCATACCTCAGGAATAGCTGTGATTACAAAAAATTAAGCTGCCACTACAAAAAATGCACAGGCAAAGGAGAAAGAATCCAACCATAGACAGTTAATATGGGAATAGAGAAGACTAGGGTTCATCCTCAGAGGAGGATATTGAAGCAAAGAAACCCTATTCTACCCCAAAGAGTAATGTCAAATTGTCACCTGTGAAGAAAGAATTTATAGAAAAGACTAAAAATCAAATGAGAGAGATAGAAGAAAAACTTAAAAAAAGAACAATCCAAGAAAAACAAGAAGACTATGAAAAGAAAGTCAATCAATTAGAAAAGGAGATCCAGAATCTTAAGGAAGAAAACGACACCTCGAAAATTAGAATTGGGCAAGGCTAAGCCAGCAAAATTATAAGAGATTGAGAAAAAAATCAAACAAAATATAATGAATGAAAAAATAGAAGAGAAAGTGAAACATAAGAAAAACAACTGATCTGGAGAATAGATCAAGAAGAGAAAACATAAGGATAATCAGACTACCTGAAAACTATGATCAAAAAAGAATCTTGATTCAATAGCACAAGGAATAATTAAAGAAAATTGTCCTGAAGCATTGGAATAAGAGGGGGAAGTAGAAATAGAATAGAAAATCCACCAGTCACCACTTGAAAGAGTTCCTATGAGGAAAACTCATAGGAATGTTATAGTCAAATTCTGAAGCCCCCAGCTCAAGGATGAAATATTAAGGGCAACAATAACAACAACAACAAAAAAAAAACATTATGGTGCCACACTTAGAATCACCCAAGATCCAGCAGTGGAGACACTAAAGAACTGCACATCTTGGAACACTATATGTGAAAGAGCAAAAGACCTAGGGTTGTGGACAAAAATATCATACCCAACAAAGTTAAGCATAATCCTGAATGGAAGAAAATGGAATCTGATCAACTGTCAGACTTTCAGGACTTTGTTTAAAAAACCAAAACAACTGAACCTAGTACAAGATACGACATACAAGAGCCAAGAGAAACATAAGATACATAGCAAAAACTGGTCAGAAGGCATTCAATAGGGATAGACCATTTATTGTTTATATATGTAAAATGTGAAATGTATGCCTAAGATTGTTATTAGTAATTGGGTAGTTTGTAAGAAAGACTGAGGTAGACCTGAGTATGATATGACTTTAAAAAGTAAAACCATTTAGGAACAGCTAAAAAGAGTAATTATTTTATAAAATGAGGGGCAAGAGGAAGAATCAACACAGAGGAAGTAGATGGGGGAGGTCTGGTAGTTCTAGTAACCTACTTTCATTGTCAATCAATGGGTTTAAGAGGGAGCAATACATACATATCTAGAAGAGTATAAAAGTCTTCTAAATTCAAAAGAAATAAGACAGTAAGGGGATAGGGAGGGGGAGAAGATAAGGGATGTATCTCTAGAGGGCAGGGTGAGGAATAGGATAAAGGGGGATATAGAAGGTGTTCAGATGTATGGGAATAGGAGGATGGGGAGTAGGCTAAGCAATAGAAGGGCGAGGTAGTGGGAAGAAGTAAAGTAGAGGAGTCAGGAGGGATAGTAAATGAGAGATATACACAAACAAAAACAAATATCAGGAGTAGAATTTGTTAGGGAAGGTATTTGTCTATATATGTATGTATGTGTATACATGTATATGTGTATATATACATCTATATTTCTATATAAATGTCTATACTTAATTATATCCTTCTGGGGGGTAGCAGAGAAGGGGGTAAAAAGAACAAAAGAAAAATACACATCAAAGAACAAAAGAAAACTTAGAAGGAAGCAAAGAAAAGATGGACAACTCTCAACCCAATGTTTATCATACAGGTTTTCTTTTTTTTTATTTTTTAAAATATCTTTATCATTTGAATGAAGATGTA
This sequence comes from Phalanger gymnotis, assembly GCA_028646595.1. NCBI lineage: Eukaryota > Metazoa > Chordata > Mammalia > Diprotodontia > Phalangeridae > Phalanger > Phalanger gymnotis. Next base: position 115,339,414 of record CM053622.1, read on the forward strand.
AAACAATAAGGTATATCACTTTCATACAAAAGTTAGAATGCAAAAAGATACTTCAGTAGTTTTAAGGATTATTCTAAAACTAAGAAGAAATGTCATATATACAAATGTAAAGACCTACATTTGGGTTAAAATATCAACTTCATAGGTTCAGAAAGACATTTGATTAAACAATATTTCATTTGAAAAAGATGGCATTTTTGTAGAGTGCAAATATAATATGGATTGACAGTAAAATATGGTAGGTAAAAACAAAATTGAATACACATTCACACACATAAAACTAGACTTATGTACATTAAAGTTTTCAGAAAAAAAAAGGTGAATGGTAGTCCTTTGTTAGAATACACCTAGCATATTGTATTCAGTTCTTTGCACCACATTTTTTGGAAGGGCAATAATAAACCATAGAGCATCCAGAAGAAAACAATGAGGAAGGTAAAGAGTCTTAAGCATATGTCATGTGATAATCTTTTTTTTTTCTTTTAAATTTTAATTTATTTTTAATATGTTTAGTTTTCAGCATTGATTTTCACATGTGTTTGAATTACAGATTTTCTCCCCATTTCCACCCCCCCCACTCCAAGATGGCTTACACTCTGGTTGCCCTGTTCCCCAGTCTGCCCTCCCCTCTGTCCCCCCATTCTCCTCTAATCCCC
>CM053622.1:115340569-115359565 GCA_028646595.1 Phalanger gymnotis
CCTGGGCTGGAGTCCCGCTTCCCTCTGCCCCTTTGTGGGTTCTGTAGTTCTAGAATTGGTTCAGAGCCATTTTTTCATAGGTTTTTGGAGGGACTTGGAGGGGAGCTCACGCCGGTTACTGCTTTCCAGTCGCCATCTTGGCTCCCTGAGTTAAACTTTTGTCACACATATTTTTCACATGTGTGCCTCACTACTATTTTACTCCTCTCATGGATGCTATGTGTACTTAATAGAAGGAGTAAAAGAGGCTTTTAAGAGAATGTTTTGTATTAACTGTCTTTACCATGTTACTTGTGAGTATTAGTAGTTGCCCTCTGGGGACCCAAACTGCCAATTCAAATTGGGGAATGCTGCTATTTTTTTTCCTTTTTTTTTCTTCTTCCTCCCCCTCTTTCTTTCCTTGCCATATGTGATCTCTCCACTTGGGGTGCCTTAACATTACATATAGGTGCTCTATCTATAGGAATATAATTTTGGTCATTTATACTTTGTAAGATATTTTGGGGGTCAGGGACAAATCTATCTATCTGTCTATCTATCTATCTATCTATCTATCTATCTATCTATCTTTCCATCTATCTATCATTATTTTTTCAAAAAGCTAGGATAATTTACTTTGTGTCCTGTGCAGTTTTCATTTATGATTTCTTGAAATTTAGCTCTGAAATAACAAGCTTTATAAAAGCTCATTTTTATTCAATTTGAGCTATTTGACAATGCATTTAAACCCCAATTACTCTGGCTTTCATTGAATGGCAAATAAGAGCCTCAGTCCAAGCCCGTGTTGCTCATTGTATAGGTTTTGATAGCTTAGAATGAATGAAAATAGCAATTGTTTTCTGTTCAGTCCAGAAACTCTGAAGGTCTTCCTCTCTCAGATTGATACTTTCGTGATTGTAAACTAAGCCATCTTTTGTCTCAATTCTTACCTAGCCCTTAGTCTTTGAATGTACATTGCCTCAGATGGAGACCTGGAAAAGACTTTAATTTAGAAAGACCAAGGTCACCCATTATATCCTAGGCCATCAGAAGTCTTCCTGACTTTTGTCTTGCCACTGGACTTAAATGATTTTGGAAGGGAGAGTGAGGCTAATAACTTTGGACAGCTCTCATTCATTCAAATTCAATTCAAGGACATGTCAAAACATCACCCTATGATGTCATTGGTCCTCTTCAAGAATGAAGGATCAACAACAACAAAGAAGCAGATAAAAATATCCCTATTTGCTGATGATACTATGTTTTAGCTAGAAAATTCCAGGGAATTAAATTCAGCTTACTTTCACTTCAAGACATGATACTCCTGATGTCAATGGTCCTCTTTAAGAATGAAGGATAAATGGAGGCAGAGCCAAGATGGTGGCTGGAAAGCAGGGACTTGCTTGAGGTCCCCCCCAGGTCCCTCAGAAAACCTATAAAAAATGTCTCTGAACAAATTCTAGAACTGCAGAACCCACAAAATAGCAGAGGGAAGCAGGGCTCCAGCCCAGGACAACCTGGATGGTCTCTGGGTAAGGTCTATCCCACAGAGCTGGGAGAGGAGTGGAGCAGAGCCCAGTGTGGGCTGTGCCTGGACCAACCAGACCGGGAGCCAGGCGGAACAGGCCCTAGCACCCTGAATCAGTGAGCTGTGACAGTTACCAGACTTCTCAACCCGCAAACACCAAAGACAACAGAGAAGGGTAGTGGAAAAAGCTGTGGGGACAGAATGAAAGGAGTTTGCAGTTTGGCCGCTGCCCTGGAGTGCAGCTCTGAAGACAGAACTACTGCTACAGTTGCTTCAGGCCCCAGGCCCACGTGGTGGGTGGAATTAAGTGGTAGATCAGAGCAGGAGTGCAGAGCCTGCTTAAGATCTGAGTCAGGTCCGGGTTGGTAGTTCTTGAGGGAGGTGAAGTGCTGGTGTGGCAGAGCTTGCTGTGTAGAAATAGCTCTGAAAACAACAGCACAACCCCAAAAGCTTGGGACAAAGTACTCTCTACTGTACAAGCAGTCATACCCTGCTGAAAAACTCAAGGGTCAAGTAGTTGGCTGGGAACATGGCCAGGCAGTGAAAACAGACTCAGGTTCAGACTCAGACTTTGGAATCTTTCTTTGGTGACAAAGAAGACCAAAACATACAGCCAGAAGAAGTCAACAAAGTCAAAGAGCCTAGATCAAAAGCTTCCAAGAAAAACATGAACTGGTCTCAGGCCATGGAAAAGCTCAAAAAGGATTTAGAAAAGCAAGTAAGAGAAGTAGAGGACAAATTGGGATGAGAAATGAGAATGATGCAAGAAAACCATGAATAACAAATCAATGACTTCCTAAGGGAGACCCAAGAAATACTGATGAAAATAACACTTTAAAAACTAGACTAACTCAAATGTCAAAAGAGCTCCAAAAAGCCAATGAGGAAAAGAATGCCTTGAAAGGAAGAATTAGCCAAATGGAAAAGAAGGTCCAAAAGACCATTGAAGAAAATACTACCTTAAAAATTAGACTGGAGCAAGTGGAAGCTAGGGACTTGATGAGAAATCAAGATATCATAAAACAGAATCAAAGGAATGAAAAAATGGAAGACAATGTGAAATATCTCATTGGAAAAACCACTGACCTGGAAAATAGATCCAGGAGAAATAATTTAAAAATTATTGAACTATCTGAAAGCCATGATCAAAAAAAGAGCTTAGATACCATCTTTCAAGAAATTATCACGGAAAACTTGCCTGATATTCTAGAGCCAGAGGGTAAAATAGAAATTGAAAGAATCCACCATTTACCTCCTGAAAAAGATCCCAAAAAGAAAACTCCTAGGAATATTGTTGCCAAATTCCAGAGCTCGCAGATCAAGGAGAAAATACTACAAGCAGCCAGGAAGAAACAATTTGAGTACTATGGAAACACAATCAGAATAACACGAGATCTAGCAGCGTTTACATTAAGGGATAGAAGGGCTTGGAATATGATATTCTGGAGGTCATTGGAGCTAGGATTAAAACCAAGAATTACCTACCCAGAAAAACAGAGTATCATGCTCCAAGGCAAAATATGGATTTTCAGTAAAATAGAGGACTTTCAAGCTTTCTCAGTGAAAAGACCAGAGCTGAATAGAAAATATGACTTTCAAACACAAGAATCAAGAGAAGCATGAAAAGGTAAACAAGAAAGAGAAATCATAAGGGACTTACTAAAGTTGAACCGTTTTGTTTACATTCCTACACGGAAAGATGATGTGTATAATTCATGAGACCTCAGTATTAGGATAGCTGAAGGAATACACAGATACACACACACACATACATACATACATATATATATATGTGTGTATATATATGTATATATATATACATAGAGGGCACACGATGAGTTGAATATGAGGGGATGATGTATAAAAAAATAAAATCGAATTAAGGAATGTGAGAGGAATATATTGAGAATGGGAGAAAGGGAGAGATAGAATGGGGTAAATTATTTCACATAAAAGTGGCAAGAAAAAGCATTTATGTTGGGAGGAAAGAGGAGGCAGGTGAGGGGGAATGAGTGAATCTTGCTCTCATTGCATTTGACCTGAGGAGAGAATACCATACACACTCAATTAGGTATCTTACCCCACAGGAAAGAAGAAGGAAGGAGATAAAAAAAGAGGAGATGATAGAAGGGAGGGCAGAGATGGGTAGCAGGTAATCAAAAACAAACCCTTTCAAAAAGGGACAGAGTCAAGGGAGAAAATTCAATAAAGGGGGATAGGTTAGGAAGGAGCAAAATATAGTTAGTCTTTCACAACATGAGTATTGTGGAAGGGTTTGCGTAATGATACACATGTTGCCTATGTTGAATTGCTTGCCTTCTTAATGAGGGTGGGTGGGGAGGGAAGAGGGGAGAGAATTTGGAATTCAAACTTTTAAAGGTAGATTTTCAAAAAAAAAACTTTTGCATGTAACTGGGAAATAAGATATACAGGCAATGGGGCATAAAAATCTATCTTGCCCTACAAGAAAGTAAGGGGAAAGGGGATGGGGGAGTGGGGTGACAGAAGGGTGGGTTGATTGGGGAATGGGGCAATCAGAATATATGCCATCTTGGAGTAGGGGGGAGGGTAGAAATGGGGAGAAAATTTGTAACTCAAACTCTTGTGAAAATTAATGCTGAAAACTAAAAATATTAAATAAACAAATAATGATAAAAAGAATGAAGGATAAACAACAATCTGTGAGTAGTAGTAACTGCCCCTGCAAGGGACCCAACAGACCAGTTCCAATTAGGCAATTCTTTTATTTCCTCCTTCTCCTTCCATGTGGCGAGTCATATCCTTACTTGTAGATGCTCTGTGCAAAGGAATATCAATTTTGATTGCTTATGCTTCTCAAGGTGTCTTGGGGTTTGGTAACTAGATTTTTCCCTCCCTACTTATTTATTCTATCATTTTTTTAAACTGAGACAATTAACTCTTTCGTTTCACATAGTTTTCATTTTTGATTTCTTGAAATTCAACTCTAAAAAAACAGGCTTTGATAAAGCCCATTGAGATTTAAATGGATGTATTTGATTATGCCTTTAAACCCAAATCCCTCTGGTTCTCATTGATTGACTAATAATAGGCCCCAGGCCAAGCTTCACTTTTCTTCTTGTTTTGGTTTTGATGCCTCAAGAGTTACTGTAAATAGCAATTGTTTCTGTTGTGGTCAGAAATTCTGAGGGTCTTACCTTCCCTGATTGATTCTTTTGTGAAGGTAAAGTAGACCATCTTTTACCTAGCCTTTAACTACTGAATGTGTGTTGCCTCAGACAAACTGAAACTAGGGAAAGGCCTTAGCTTAAAGAAGTCAATAGGTCTCTCATTGCACCCTGGGTCATTGCCAGTTGTCTTGACCTATGTCTTGCTAAGGGATTCCAATGACTGTAGAGGAAAGAGTGGGGCTAATGCCTTTGCATAGCTCTGCCTCACTTAAATCCAACTCACTTGCACTTTAAGACATCACCCTCCTGATGTCATTGGTCTTCCAGAATGAAGAACAAAAACCAACACAACAATCCAGGGAATTAGCAAAGGTACTTATCAAGAAAATAGCTTCAACAAAGTTGTATGATACAAAATAAATCTCCAAATATCAACAGCATCTTACATAATAATAGCAAAATCCAAGAATCAATAACAGATAGGGAAATCTCATGATAAGTAAGTATAAAATACCAAAAAACATTCTTGGGATCAATCTACTAAAGTCCACAAAATATTTGATAAGATTCAACTACAAGTGCTCTTTAAAGGCATAAGGAACATTCTAAAGAGCTGGAGCAATATTTGGTACTCATGATTGAGCCATGCCAATATAATAAAAATGACAATACTACCAAAGTTAATTTACACTTTTAATGCTATACCAATCAAATTATTAAAGAGGTACTTTATAGAACTCGACAAAATAAAATGCTGGACAAATAAAAGATCTAGAATAGCAAGTGAAAAAATGAAAAATAAGTAGAGATGGATGAATGGAGAATAGCATTTCCAGACCTAAAAATATATTATAAAGTAGCTGTAATAAAAACTATCCAGTATTGGTTTAAAAAACAGAGAAGTGGTTCAAAAGAACAGACTAGACAAAGCTGAATCAGAAACAATGGAACTCAAGAAGCCAGTATTCAATAATCCAGAAGACCTAAAATATTTAGGAAAGAATTCTCCATTTGACAAAAACCTACCAGAGACTGGAAAGCAACCTAGCAGAAATTATACTTAACACAATATTCCACAAAACGTTCTAATTCATATATGATCTTGATATTAAAGACCACCCAAGAAAACAAAAATGTGGAGAGAAACAGATTATATATATATTCCTCAAAGTTATGGATAGATGTGCTCTTAATAAAACAAGGAAAATAAAACATAAAAAAATAAAATAAAACATTACTTTGATTACCTGAAGCTGAAGAGTTTCTGCACAAACAAAAATAATGAACTTAAGATGAGAGGGAAAGAGGTCAGATTGGAATTTTTATCAAATCTTTTTGAGAGGGTTTAATATTTAAAACATATTTTAAAAAATGACACATACATACACACATATGTGTATATATGTTTCTCTATAGCAATATTGATATAGGTATAGAGAGAAACAAAAACTTCTCTTGGATAAGAGTTCAAAGGATACGAATAAATAATTTGCAAAGAAGAATTACAATGTATTAACAACTAAATGAAAGTGTTCTACATTACTAATAATTAGAGAAATGCAAATCAAAACAACTCTGAAGTTTCACCTCATACCCTGAAAACTGGATAACAAAAGATGGCAATAGGCGGAGGGGTGGTGGGAAGATAGGCATACTAGTGCATTGTAGGAAGAACAGTGAATTGGCACAACCAATTTGTAAAGCAATTTGGAATTACGCAAATGAAATGACTAGCATACCAATTTCCTTTGACCCAAAGATTTGTCTTGATCTTGGTCTTAGAGATTGAAGGATGAACAATAATAACCTAAAGGTTGTTACACCTAAAGGAAGGCATTGATAGGAAGAAAGTCTCCATATACATCAAAATAATGTCAGTTCTTTGTGTGTGTGTGTGTGTGTGTGTGTGTGTGTGTGTGAAAGAGAGAGAGAGAGAGAGAGAGAGAGAGAGAGAGAGAGAAAGATAGCAAAGAAGTAAAAATACAATATATAGATATATATGTGTGTATCTATACATACACACATATATTAATTAGAAAATGGCTAAAAAAATTGTTACATCAATACAACAGAACATAACTATGCTGTTAGAATTGACAAATGTGAAACACGGAAAGATTTACATTGTCTGATGCAGAGTGAAGTAAGTAGAGTCAAGAAAATAATATATACAATGACTACAACAATGTAAATAGAAAGAATAACCACTACCACAACAACAAAAAATCAAGTTAATGTTGCCAAATTAGAAAGAACAAACATAGTTTGAGAAAAGATATGAAAAAATGCCTTCATTCCTCCCCTTTCCAGTAGTGAGAGTACATAAATCTTACATATTTTCAAAGTTTTTCAGAATATTAATCCATTGTCCTGTTTTTTTTTTCTCCCCACTTTTTGGTCTAAAAATGCTATTTGTCATATGAGATGTCTCTGTAGGAAGGGAGGGCAAGGGCTACCAGAGGAAATTACAATGATGGAAAAATGAAAAGCCTACAATAAAAGACATCGATAACAACTTCTGAGAAAGTGCTAAGATGTTTTCTTGTCTTGGTGCAAAGCTATAGGTAAGTGTTTTTTTCAGTCCTCCTGCTGGAAAACTCCATTTGAGGAACAATACTGGCTAACCACCATCCAGAGTATCCATAGACTTTTCTTTCTAGTTCACTATGCCTACCTGTGCTAGGAAAATTACTTGCTGTGATTTTTGTCTTTGATTTCTTGATCAGGACTTGCTCTAGTGAGTTTCCTAAATATTTTTGGGGTAGATGAGATGCCCATCCATAATAGAAGCTTTTATTTCTCCTCTATCTCTCATTATCTTTTTAGCCCTTCTAACTTCATCATTCCACTGAAAGCATTCTCTGCAAACTTACTAATGACCTCTTAATTACTAAATCCAATGGCCTTTTCTCAATCTTCATTTTTCTTAACCTCTCTGTATTCTTTGACACTGTCAGTCACCATCTTTGATACTCTCTTCTCTCTAGGTTATTGGGATACCACTCTCTCCCAGTTCTCCTACTACCTATATAACATCTTCATCTCAGTTTCCTTTACTGGATCCTCATCCAGGTCACACCACAAACTGTGGGTGTCCCACAGGACTCTGTCTTGAGCCCTCTTTTCTCCCTCTATACCACTTCAGTTGGTGACCTCCTTATTTCTCACAGATTTAATTATCATCTCCGTGCTAATGATTTTCGAAATAATCTGCCCAGCCCTAACCTCTCTGTTAACTTCCAGTCTCAAATATCCAACTACTTTTCAGATACCAAGAATTGGAGGTCCAGAAGAAATCTTAAACTTGACATGTTCAAAACAAAACTTTATTATATTTTCCACAAAACCCTGCCTCCTCTTCCAAACTTCGATATTACTTTTGAGGGTATCACTATCCTCCAAAAATGCCAGGCTTTCAACCTGGGTGCCATCTTTGATTTCTCATTATCTCTCACCCCTTGCCCTCATATCCAATCTGTTGCAAGACCTGTCAATTACACCTTTGCAATATTTCTGAAATGTCCCTCTTCTCTTTTCTAATACTGTCAGCACCCTGGTATAGGCCCTCATCACCTCATGCCTGAACTACTGAAATAGTCTACTAGTGAGTCTGCCTGCCATAAGTTTCTCCCCACTGCAATTTATTCTTCATTCAACTTCCAATATGATTTTCCTAGAACACAAGTCTAACCATGTCACCCTGCCATACCCTTCAATAAACTTTGTTGGTTCCATATCACCTCAAGTATTAAATACAAAATCCTCTGGTATTCAAAGCTCTTCAACCTATTCGCCTTACCTATCCAGTCTTCTTATACCTGACACCTCCCCATGTCTGAGTGCTTTCCCTCTTGATCTCTGTTTCTTGGCTTCATACGAACCCCAATTAAAACTCCACCTTCTATAGGAAGTCTTTCCCTATGACTCTTAATTCTAGCCTTACTTCTGTTGATTATTTCCCATGTATCCTGTAAATAACTTGTTTGTACATATTTGCTCAATGTCTCCCCCAGAAGATATTGATCTTCTTAAGGGTAGGGTACTGCTTTTCTTTGTATCCCTAGTGTTTAGCACAATTCTTGGCACATAATATGTGCTTAATAAATGTTTGTTGATTGACTAATAAGTTGCAAGAGACAGCTCGGTTCTACTACTTCCTTCTACTCTGCCAACTTGCCTAGTGTCTCTGAAGCAAGAGTTTAAAATATTGTAAATTCAATGAGAAATCTAGAGAAAAGAAATGGAAAATAAATGGATCCATGCAGAAGAAATCTAAAAAGAGAGTTAATAGGTTAGTAGAGAATGAAAAAAATCTTACCCAAGTAATAGACTTCTTGAAAATTAGAATGAACCAAAGAAAAGTTAATGACTCCAAGAAACAACAAAAGTTATTAAAATATGTTTAAAAACTTTTTAAAAAACCTTACAAAATAGAAGAAAATGTATGGCATCTCAAATTTTAAAAAAAGATGAAAAAAGATCAAGAAGACATACTTTAAGAACAATTGTGCTGGAGGTGAGAGGATAAGCATTTATTAAACTCCTACTATGTGCTAGGCATTGTGCTTTGCAAATATAATCATATTTTCTCTTTGCAATACTCATAAAAGGTGCATACCATCATTAACCCCATTTTACAGTGGAGGAAATTTAGATAGAGGTTAAGAGGCTTGCCCAGTGTCACAGAGGTGATAATTTTCTAAGGCCATTTTTTAAAAGCTAGGTCTCCCTGACTTCACCTAGCTATCTAGCAATAAAATAGACACAATAGAATATAAAGATATGAAGAACAGTCTTCAAAAGAATTGTAAACGATTAATAGACAATAGTAAGCCATATTAAAGAATATTCCAAATCACTAATAATGAGAAATGCAAAGCACAACAACACTAAGGTTTTACCTCACCCTTAAAAACTTGGCACAAATGATAAAAAATGTAATGGAAAATACATGCTTCTACATAGGAATAAAGTATCATAGCTCCCAATTTACCGTCTTTAAAGTTTTCGGTGTAGCTATGGTAGTGGACTTGAGGTACAGGAGGCCTGAATGCTCACACAAGGCAATTTTTTTTTTTTGCGAAGATGGGTGCTGGAACCATGTTAATCCTAGAACCCTAGGGAGAGTGAAGAGGGCCTTCTGGACCTTTAACTGATGTTAGCAGTCTCTACAATGATCTATTGAGATTGGAGAGAATATGCATCATGAGCAAGTCAAGAGTGAACCTTAATCTTGAGTTTGCATGATGTTCTTTTCTAGAAGTCTTTGGTTGGAGAAACAAAGAGATGAGAGAGAAATTTGAATATCATTTTCCTGTATGTATGAGAGATGGCAGCCATTTTGTGCATGGGTTCAGGGGATTTTTATCATATTACTGAACTCCCTGTCATTTACAATCCAAAGATTAGCAGAGTAGTATCATTCAGAAGATGAAAAAGTGGGCAGGATAGCCTTTGAGAAATTATACAGAACTATTAATGATTCCAAACTTCTCTCTGAAACATTAGACTATTGTTTTTAACGTTAATATTCTTTTAGTAATGTTTTCTGGCTGGGAGTCATAGAACAGTATAATGTCCAAAGAACAACAGAGAGGTATGGATATTAGAAAACTGCAATATATTACAAACAAAGAATTATGGAAGAGAGGAAGAGTTAGAAGTATGACAGATATGAAATTCGCAAAGGAATGTTCAGTGATACAGCAAGAACAAGAAATAACTAAAAGAGAAACCCTGTGCTCCACTGGTAGCTACACAACATCATAAGATGCATTATAATGTCCTCAGGATGTTAGGTGAACCTCTTGTAGTTTTTTAAATAGACTCCTTGATTCACAGGAAAATGTATACGAGAGTCATACAGGCTGATGATAAGTTGTGATCTATGCCATTGAAGTAAAAAAACTTGTATACAGTAAAGTATCCAAATTTAGTGTGCTTTATTCATACTCATCATTTGAGACTGCAAGAATTTTTGAGAGTCTTATGAAACCCAAGAGATTGGATGGCCTTTGAATCTTCTGTCCCTTCCAGAGTGTATTTTGACTGTCGATTATTCCTATTAAGGGAAGAAAAGGTAAAATGTGAATGTAAAATACATTCTCTAAATACAATTTACTTGGACTTTAACTGACAATAAGATGTAGCCTTCAGTAATCTTCCTTATGAAAAATCAAGATCAAAGCATTAAGGAGATATGTCAGTTTGTGCTATGAAAGTTTTTTTTTTGTCTTTTCAATTTAAAGATTACATTTGTTCTCTTATAGTGGTTCCCAATAATTACTTTTCTTATCAATATTTATATTACAAATAAAACCATTTTTTATCTGTTTAGGATTACAGTTTCACAGTAATATATCTATTGTTACTAGTCTATCAGGAATAAATAAACACTTCAATCAAAAGTACATTCTGGTAGAATGGGGAGTCAACGTGGATATTGGAAAATGACTTGAAAGTGGACTGAGATGCTTTGGATTCAAAATGAAATACCTATTGTCATTTTGGATTGTAACTATTGTAGGCTTGTTTTTTTTTTTTTTCTGGTAAATGAAATGTTTGAATTACGTGATACTATCTCATGTTAATGAATGGCATTATGGCCAAAGCCTTTTGCAATTGGTAATTAAGAACAGGAAGGAAGAAAGAGAATATAAAAAGCAGTATTCAAATTGAATGGCATTCCACTTGGCTAGTTAAAAAGAGAGCCACTATTGTTATCTTATTGCAGAAGGAAATGGCAAACCGCTCCAGTATCTTTGCCAAGAAAACCTAGAATGGGATGCCGAAGAGTCAAATACAAATGGAAAATGACTGAACAGTATTGCTAGCTGATAGAACTGTTACTACTCTAAGTGCATTGAGATTAATCTGTGCACAGTATGATAACTTCTGTGGGGATATAAATAAATTAGGATAATAGATTTAGAATCAAAAGGAATATTAGAGGTCCTCTAATCCTACTCCCTCCTAATTAGGTGTGGGAGAAGATAACAAAAGTAACTATAATGCCAATTATAAGACAGAAGGGTGAAACAGAGGGGGTAAAAAAGACTAAAGAAGAAGGAGGTCACTTATAAGTGGGAGGATCAGGGAAGATTTCTTGGAGGAGATGGCGATTGAGGTAAGTCTAAAATAATAATAAGAACTGGCATTTGCATAGCACCTACTATGTGCCAGGCACTGTGATAAGTGCTTTACAAATATCTTATTTGATCCTTACAACAATTCTGCTATAATTATCCTCATTTTACAATAAAGGTAACTGAGCCAAACAGAGGTTAAGTGACTTCCCCAAGGTCACATAACTAGTAAGTGACAGGGACTGGTTTTGAACTCAGGTATACCTGAATCCAGGCCTAGGGTTCTGTCCACTATGCCACCAGCATGCAGAGTGCTGGGCCTGAAGTCAACAGGATATGAATTCTAATGTAGCCTTCAAAACTTACTAGCTGTGTGACCTTAGACAAGTCACTTAGCCCATATTTGCTCCAGTTTCCTCCACTATAAAATTGGGGTGATAATAATAGTACCTACCTCATAGTGTTGTGAGAATCTAATGAGATAATATTTGCAAAAAAAAAAACACAGCACAGTAACTGGCACACAGTATGGGATATATAAATGATATAAATGCTTATTCCTTTCCTTTCTCTCAATAATGGCAAGCATTTCAGCCAGTAGTGACAAGGAAGGAGAACATTCCAAATATGAGAAATGGGATGTACAAAAGCAAAGAGGTGGGAGAGATATGGATAAGATCAGCAGATGGCAAGTTATCTAGTTTGGCTATGTCATAGAAATGCATGAAGGGGAGTTAATGTGAAATAAAGCTGGAAAATTAGGGGAAGCATCTTGAATGTTTGCCTAAGAGATTTATATTTCACCCAGTAAGCAATGAGAAGACCCTTAAGCAGTCTGAATGTTAGAGGGCCAAAGATTAGCTGAGAAACTTAAAGAGGCAATGTGATTTACAACCAAGGCTTGAAAAAACGAGGAAAATGTTTTTTTTAAAAGTGGTTTTGATAGTTCTAAGGGTGTAAAACTCTCCCATATAGTTTATGTTGTAGAATATCATCAATTTATAGCTTGTTGGAGTGAAGCCTAGAATCAAGGGAACAGACTGAAATTAAATGTATTTACCACATTACCCATTGCTCCATTCAGGCCCTAGGATCTCCAGGGCTTTTGTGGAATTCATGGAATACAGCCATAGGCAGCACACTAGCCATCTGGTTTTAGCCCACTACCTTTAAACAAAAATAAGCTGAGTACCCATTAGTGGTATTTGCAAACTAATCTCAAACTATCCTGGATAGTACACAGTGCAAATTTTCAAGGAATGTGAAAGAAAAAGCAAAGTGGGATTAGTATTTCAACAGGCTAGGTCTCTGTGGTTGTTTATTTCTTGGATGTTTTTCATTTAATGGGTGTGTTAGTGTTCTCTTCTGGTTTGCTGACCCTCATAAGGAAGAAGCAAAGAAAGAAGAGGCCCTCTAGGTTAAGTTATTTGTCTGTCTATGGTTGGTGAAGAGACTTTACAAGAAGTATGGGCAATGAAATAGGAATAGTCTGCAATGAGATGATATGCATCTACCAAGATTTAATTCCAAAAAAATCAGGAAATTCTGAAGCTTTCAGAATCTGCACTTGGCCCTATGTGTGTAACATCTTTATTCATTATTTGAATAAAGGCTTAGATGGTATACATGTCAGATTTTCAGATGAAACAAAACTGAGAGAGATTACTAACATGTTGAATAATAGTCAAGTATGTCATTGTGTTAATTCCTTTATGAGAATCGGATGGTTACAACTATGGTTGATTCCAACTCAAGAGTTCTGTGAAAATCTAAATAACTTTAAAAACCCAGTATTTTATTCTAGGACTCCTCATACTGTATTTTAATCATTGATATAGAACTTTAAAACCACCCACTCAAACCCATTTCTTCACATTCATAACTCATCTCATGCTTTGTCTCTCCCATTATTTTTTTTTCCTCTTTAGCTGGGAGCAGCAGTGTAGGATTATTGTGAGGATCAAAAAAATGAGATAATAATCGCAAAGTGCTTTGTAGAGTGCCTGGCACATAGTAGGCACTAAATAAGTGCTTATTCCCTTACCCTCAATTCAGTCTTCAGTTTGGCTGAAGTTTGGGTCTTTTTCTTTTCTAAGAAAGGACTTTATTTCCCATCAAGGCTGGTGATTACTCTAATCATTTGCACAAGTCAACCTTCTATTGAGATCTCTATAACAGATCTATAGGTCTTTCATTATAACCAAACATGAAACTTTTCCAATTTAGCAATATTAGAGAGTGACATGAGTGCTTTCTCCAAGAAAGAAAGTTGTTACCTCTCTCCTCTTTCAGGGTTTCAGTGTACTTTGAAGGGTCTGTGGGGATCTTTTTTCTTGATCTTGGCTTGAGCCCCCAGCTGACTTTATCTCTCCTTGTTAGTGACTAGTAACCTTGATTTCATTTAATGTTTATTACTTTTTAAAAAGGGTAATTACTTAAAAACAGTGAGAAAAAAATGAATATTCTCCCCAAATCATGAGGGTTACACTTTTCTCCTACACCACCTCAGTTTCTGTGGAAGTAGGCTCAAACTTAGTTCAGTTCTTACAAATCATTGATTCTAGTATGTTCATATCTAAAGGCATCATTTCAGCCTGATGAGTATTCATTTCAGCTTTTACTAGCACGTATCTGGAAAGTTGTTCCTTGCTCATTAGTGTATGCATGTTGCACTGATCAAAAAACTATCTTGTACACCAGGCTGCCAAGATATAAAACCCTTGAACTCACGGGGTTACAGAGGATCAGCTCTGTCTACCTAGAAAGGAAAAGGACAGATAAAAAATGATTTCTCTCATTGGGCACCATGAGAGAAAGTGTCATTGTATTCCCTCAGATACAAAGAGGCAGTAACTAAATCTGTCATGCCTTTTTGAAGACATTTACAATTCTGCCTACACAGCCAACTGACTAAAAGGATCCTCTCAACCACATGGTCAGCCAATTAGAACCAATTACAGAATGTCCATGGATGCTCCAAATCTCTACAAGGGATTTCTCTTATGCTAATCTCCCTGAAGAAAATTTCCCAGATATTCCACGTGAGGAAGTGGTATGATCTGCACATGCACCTCACTAGAATAAAATTCAAAGATTTAGAGGAGGAAGTAAACATAGGCATCATCTAGTCCAATCTCTTCATTTTATAGATTTGTAAACTAATACTCACAGGTACGAGGTGATTTACTCAGAATCACACACGCACAGTAAATGGCAAATTTTCACAAAACTTTTGTACTTGAGAACACAAGACCACTTTTGCCCCATGATGAATCATTAGAATAGAACTTTTGATAAAGGTAATGGTGCTTGCCAGCATAAAATGTGATTCTCTTTATAAATATCATACTTTAATATGTAGCTACTGTTTTATAGGGTAAAAAGATATCCATTAGCTAAATGGATATGAATATAACAAAGTATCCCCACTTAAATTCCAGAATTTAATTAAAAGCAAACATTTAGTACATATCATGAACAAGGAATTGGGTGCACAAAGAGAAAAAAGGAAATATTCCTTGTCCTCAAAAAGCTTACATTCTATTGAATAAAATGTAATGACTCCTACTCAGAGGAATGAAAAAAAAAACTGTTTGCAGTTAGGTGAATTGTGCAAGTTTCAAAGATGAAAATCTACCTTTCAAATAATTTCCTTTAGATCCCTAAAGTCTCCATCAAAAATCGTTAGGTTGAATTGTTTACTGATCCTAACAGTGGTGGTCTTATTCGCACAGAGAAAAATGAAATTAGAAAAAAATAAAAAGACCTCCCTCCTCAACAACTATTGCTCTTTAATCTGATTTCCATTATTGTCTTTCCACAGGTGAATATTCAGCCCAGTGTCAAACATTATACTCCAACAAAACTTTTTAAAATTAAAAATCCATTTATTTGAAGTATGATATATTTTGCAAATATGGAATTTCCTGAGGCTCAAAAAAATCTTTATTTTTTGCTTCTCCTGGTCTTTGATCTTTACTTTCACTGGTTTTTCATTCAACAAAATACCTCACAAGGATATTTTTCTGAGCTCCTTCCTGTGTTTCTTTGCCTGCGGTGCCAATGTTCCTGCTGTGGGGAGTGTGAAAAATAGAGCTGGAAGGAGACAAGCATTTTAAAGTGACTCCTAAACTCTTTAGAATCATAAGAATATTGGATTTGCTGCATGTTTCAGCTCTAATTAATGCATCTAAGCTAACAAACCATTGAAAGAGGCTAGAGAGGGAAAATAAAATAGCTATTGGGAAAGGTCCACAGTTTGCAACAAAATGTGCATATACCTTAAATATTAATATCATTTCCAGCTAAGGGATTCTTCTAGTACATTCATATTATAGTTATTTCATCATATTCATTTCAGTTTGCAAAATGGTTATTATTTCATTCATTTGCTTGCCTCAGGGGTCAAGTAGACTATTGAAACAAATAAAAAATAGAGTAGAAAATCATACCACTAATAATGATGATAAAGAGTACTTTCTTTTTAAAGAAACCATCCTTAAATGCTACCACCACTAGGCTACTAAGCTAAAGAGATGTGGACTGTGGGTTTATGGTATAATGTTTTCTAAGGGCCTTTGGATGGATTTATTACACCAGCTGGCAGCTAGGTGGCACGGTGGGTAGAGAGATTGGCCTGGAGTCAAGAACACCTGAGTTCAAATTTTGCTTCAGATACTAGCAGTATAACCCTGTGCAAGTCATTTAGCTTTGTTTGCCTTAGTTTCCTCATCTGTAAAGTGAGGCGGAATAGGAAATGGCAAACACTTCAATATCTTTGATAAGAAAACCCTAAATGTGCTTACAAAAAATTGGACATCACTGAAATGACTGAACAACCAAAATTGCACTGAATCTGGAGTAGGAAACAAATGCAACTGAGGCTTAGGGATGGATAACTAGGCAAGGAAGGTTGAAGATAAAGAGTTTTAGAAACAAGTTCAGAAACTTTGATTCTACTCTTCAAAATCATTTTTTATAGGATGACATTTGAACAACTTTATAAATTAGCTTTACTTTTTCCTTTTTTATTTTTTACAAATGAAGTCTGACATTAGAACAACTTGTGCCCTGTGGATATAATCAATTTAATTATTTTTATTGTGTTATTTATTGCTTGCTATGTCCAGTATGTACTGATTCTCTTCTCAAATAAAGTACTCATGACATAGAGTCATGAAAGTTTTCTTTTGTATTCAAGTCTTTGCTCTTTCTTATTCCTGACCCATGTTTTTCAATATAAAAAGTGTCCCATAAGTCTTAGTGCAATATTGTAAAACAGTGCTAAGACTTTCGGGACAACCCATATTTCTCATCTTTCCCCACTCTCATTTTTACATTCAAATAACTGAATAAATGAGGATCAGTTGATTTAATTTAACAGATTTTGGAGAGTTCATCATAAAGTATCTCTACATATTTATGATCTAAAATAGATACTGGCTTATAAAGTAAAATTATTTTCAGCGTTCCTTTTGAAAACATTTATCATGAGCACTGCAAAGTAAGGTGACCAAAATGCTGTTTCTTGTTTCCTTTGAGTGCATGATAAAGCTAACTGGGTCCGTGTGTGTGTGTGTGTGTGTGTGTGTGTGTGTGTGTGTGTGTGTGTGTGTGTGTAGTACTAAAGGATAAGAAATAAAGTAGAAGTCTATTGATTGGGGAATAGCTAAACAAACAGTGGTCTGTAAATATAATGGAATATTACTGCCATGTAAAAAATTATTAATACGAAGAATTCAGATAAGCATAGAAAGACATGTGAACTGATGAAGAAAGAATAAATTGAATTAAGAAAAGAGGATATACAATGTCTACACAATATAAATGGAAAGAACATCACTAAACTAGAAGCTGATTGCTCGTAGATATTAAAACCAAGCTCAGCTCTGGAAAGAGATGAGAAAATGTAGACCTGTCCTTTTTTTAATAAACTTGAGACCTATTCATATGGAACATGACATGTAATTTAATTTATTTTTAGTGTTTTAGTTTTTATCAATGGCTCTTCCCATGTCCTCTTTTATATTCTTAGTCACACAGCATTGCACACTGGGTGGGGAAGAGAGAAGGAACATATTTTAAAAAGGAGGTATAAAGACAGAAGTTAACAATAAAAACAAAATTAAAATCAGTCAATTCTGCTTCCATTTCCTTTTTTTTTTGTACCTACAATGATTGCGTATAAGTCATCATTCCCTTTTACTGTAATTTCCTTTTTTCTTTTGGTTTCGTTTTTAGCAAGACTATCAATATTTATATAATTCACATTTTTTTCTTTCTATTAGAATGTAGACTTATTGATCTCTAGATAGAAATTTCATACTTAAAGACTCAAGAGATGTTAAAATTTATGGGAAGTCCAAAAAGTTGTATCTTGGTATCCTCTGCTAGTTTGACTCCCATTCTATTCTTGTTGCTATAGAAACAGTAGGAGGTGCACAACACAACACTGAGGGCCATTTTGAATTTTTGTCTTGTAATTTAGTATTCACTTTCCTGGTGATGAGTATCTTGTTATTATCTAGAATGGTCCCAGGGATGTGCAATCAGTCTGTTATTAGCAATGTAACAGAATCCTTTCTAACAGGTTATAATTTAATGGAGCTTATGTTCTGCTTCTAGAACTTATGGTAACCTCCATAGTACAATGAGGCATCAGTGTAGGATCATGTGGAGTACATGCTTGTTACTGATGTGATAGTGATGTGATGTCATAGATTCTTGAACTACCTGTCTAAAGAACCAAGCCAGGGATGGGCAACCTGTGGCCTTGAGGCTACAAGTGACCCTCTAGGTCCTCAGCTGAAACCCTTTGACTGAATTCTAACTTCACAGAACGAAGTCCTCTGATAAAAGGATTCATTCTGTAATACTTGGACTCAAAAGGCTGCACCCAAGGACCTAGAGGCCACTACGGCCTCGATGGCCACAGGTTCCCCACTCTTGGCTCAAGGTCAATGATTTATTAGAACAAATATAATAATAATAATAACAAAAACTAGTATTTGTATAGCATTTTAAGGTTTGCAAAACACTTTACACATGTAACCTCATTTGATCCTCAAAACAATCCTGTAAGGTAATTGCTATCATTAATCATCTCCATTTTATTTTATTTTTTTTCTTTTTTTTTTATTATTAACATCTTTAGTTTTCAGCATTAATTTTCACATGCGTTTGAATTACAGATTTTTCTCCCCATTTCCACCCCCCCCCCACTCCAAGATGGCATACTCTCTGGTTGCCCCGTTCC
>CM053622.1:115360065-115380735 GCA_028646595.1 Phalanger gymnotis
CTGCTTCCCTCTGCCCCTTTGTGGGTTCTGTAGTTCTAGAATTGGTTCAGAGCCATTTTTTCATAGGTTTTTGGAGGGACTTGGAGGGGAGCTCACGCCAGTTGCTGCTTTCCAGTCGCCATCTTGGCTCCGCCCCCCCCCCCCAATCATCTCCATTTTATAGATGAAGAAACTGAAGATAAGAGGTTAAATGACTTTTCCAGGGGTTATCCACTTAATAAGTGCCTTAGGCTGGATTTTAAATCAAGCCTTCCTGAACTAAAGTCTATCACTCTATCCACCGAGCCACCAGATTAATTTAGGTTCAGATTGCTGCAGCTGCCAAAAATATCAACATCATTCCAATGGGTGACATTTAAAAAGTTTGAGAAACATAATTTCTTGGTAATTAATCATTTTACTTATCATGCTAGCAGTAACTATTAAAAGGGTTCGGCGACACTCCTAAATGCCAAAGACCCCTTATAAAATCCACTCAATGCTTATATACCCTTGAAAGAGTGGGTGCTCCTGAAGGTGGCAATCTACTCTGATGTATTAACAAGTAATGAGAGAGAATTCATGGTATAATGAGAGGCAGACCTAGTCTAATGAAGGGCTAGAGGATGTGACTTTGATTGTGTCATTTACTTCCAAATCACCCCCAGCCTTGGGTAATTTAATGAAAGAGCTTCACCCCATCCAAACCTGAATAGAACACAGATGGCTTCCCCACTTGAGTGATATCTGCTCAAGATTGGGAAGAAAGTTAATCCAATCTCATTATCAGCAATATTTTTCAGATGCAGGCTTGTCCAAGTAGAGAATAAGGTTTCAGAGAGGGATAAATCCTGTGTCTCCCCAATGTTAACAATTAGTTATTTAATAATCATTTCTTTGAATACTAGATGAATAAAAAATGAGTAAAAGATATGGCATGCAGTTCAAACAATGTGATCTTGACCTATTCAAAAAAGTTATTTAAAAAATTTTAAATTGGTTATATATAGAAGAAAAAACTACACTAAGTGTAAATTGCTATGTAAGTTCAAGTCAAGTCAAATTAAAAAAAAAAATGTAAGTACCTACTATGGACCAGGCACTATGCTAAGTGCTGGGGTTACAAAGGAAGCTATACATAGTCCCTGCCCCCAAGGAGCTCCCAATCTAATGGGAGAAAAACATGTAAAACAACTATGTATGAAAGGTTATTTACAGGATAAATTATATATAATAGGTTAGATGATGTGGTGGATAGAGTACCAAGCCTAGAGTCAGAAAGATCTGAGTTTGGTGTCAAATACTTCCTAGCCACCTCTGGCTGCACTTCCTCATTTGTAAAATGGAGAGAATAATAACACCTACCTGCCAGGGTTGTTGTGAGGTTCAAATGAGATAATAATTGTGAAGTGTTTACCACAGTGCCTGACACATAGTAAGTGCTATGGAAATTTTAGCTATTGTTATATTAAGGAGAAAAAGGAAGGTCTTCTTGCAGTAGGTGGGACATAAAGTTGCTTAGTCATTATACACTTGACTCAATGGCTAAGTGGATATTTGGAGGCAAAGGTATACAGGAGGTTACATTTTCCTGCCAGCGATTACACTTCAGAAACTAACAATTGCTATGGCTTTATTGACAACCTACCCCAGGACCAAATGTGGCTCTCCATTTGTTTGTATAAAGACTTGGTAGCTAAGAGCTAAGAGAGGTGTTCCACTGGTAGCGTTGTATGATCAGAAGGCCCACTGTGACAAATGTATAGAAAGAGAGGGAAAAGAGTCACATAAGGATGGATAGTCATGGAATACTTATCTTGGGAATTGATTCACAAGGTACATCTTCTACAAGAAGCCTTTCTCCATTCCCATCAATGCTTGCTAGTATCTTCTTTTTGAGATGATCTCCAGTTTATCTTATATCTTGTTTGCACATAGTTGTTTGTAAGTAATTTCCATTAGACAGTGAGTTTCTTGGGAAAACTTACCTTTGTTTGTATTCTTAGGCCTTAGCACAGTGCCAGGAAATAATTGATTAATAAATATAAATGAGAGCACTCTTTATTTGCTGAGAAGCTGACAAAGCACTCCAGTTTCTTTCTAATTATCTCCCAAGTTTCCGTGGAATGTCTAGGCAAATGGGTGGGATTATTTAAATCACCCTATGCAGTCACATTTCACACTTAAAATGGAAGGTGTAGATGGTAGAATATGTGCATTTTCCAGGTCCTGCAATTTTCATTTTCTCAGGAATGATTGGGAAGTGGGGTAGGAACTTTCTCAAAGTCTGACTGAACTTTCCTCCCGCCTCTGATCTCTTTCCACTTACCTCCCAACTACCTGTCTTCTAATTTCCAATTCTACCAAGAAAAGATTAGCAACAGATCTGGTATGTCTTTTCTACAATTCAGTTACCTATGGGATTGAAGGAAGAACACTAGTTTGTTCTTTTGAATATACTTGTTGCTCTATATAAATTTATATCATAACATTTCCTCCAAATCTGCTAATGAGTCCTGCAGAAAATCTTGTGAATAATCCCCAAAGCTACAGGACACTCTTCTCACATACAGAACTATCAGTCTGCTTCACAAAACTCTGTAGTACAAGTCTACCTGTTACATTACCATTGTTTACCTACTGTGTGAATTCCATGTAGAAAATCAATGGGCTTCAGTCTCTGTCTCTGTCTCTGTCTCTCTGTCTCTGTCTCTCTCTGTCTCTGTCTCTGTCTCTCTCTTTCTCTCTCTCCTTCCTTCCTCAAGGCAGTACTGCTAAGAAAACAAACACATAGCATACATAATACACGCGCACACACACACACATACACACACACACACATTTTTTCATGGTCCTCTGTGATACCCACAGACTCTCCCAATGCAGTACTTCATTCTTCTCCTAAGAAGTGTACCTCCCTTGAGATGTTAATGCCACTTAAGCAGGAGAGAAGGGTACAGTATTCTGTGAATTTTAAGAAGCAGCATTTTCTGTGTTTAGTCACGATTGAATTGAATTTTAAAATATGCCACATTTTGTTTGGAAATCAGAAGAAACCACAAAAGAATTCCTACAATGAAGAAAATTGATTTAAATCTTCACCATGACAAGCCATATTGTGCTCAGTCATGGGGCATGCCTATTACAAAGAAGTTAGAGAAGATTTTCCTTTATTTCATGCTTCTTCTTTCACCTTAGATATATGTATTTTTTTGACCTGCCACTGCAGATGCTGCTCCAGTCTCCAAATCTGATCTCTAAAGATTGAGAAGGAACTAAGTCACTCAGCTTTGAACTTTCTGGAACTATGCTCCTTCATCTTGGTTATTTCCGCTTTGCTTCTGCACCTGCAGCATCCCTCCCCTACTCCACTCCCACCCCTAAGGTAACATTTGTGAAGTGCTTTGTAGACTTTTATGTGCTATCTAAATGCTAGTTGTTATTGTTACACAAAGTTCACAAATGATAATTCAATTCATACCAAATACTCTCTTTGGTGTCTACTTTAGTTTTTATCACTAGTGTTTCTTAATCTCAATTCTACATGGAGTAGACCCAGTTATAGATGATCTCAACATTGAAAGGCAGTCAATCAGAAGTGTCTGACCTGACCCACCTCCCAAACTCAGACTTTTACCAAGCATAGATGAATGTGTTAATTAAGTCTATTATATGCCAGATATCCCTGTGATTTTTATATGATAAGAAAGTATACCACCAAATTGCATTAGATGATAATTGATGTTTGTTTTTAAATAACAGTGTGAATCATTCATGTTAATTTAATGGAAACCATCAGAGTAAAATGGATTACATCCAAATTAAAATTTTACTCTCATTGTGAATTATTACAAAATTGCAGTAGCCCTACAGATTTAGAGCGGGAAGGACCCTTCGGAAGTCATTTAGTGATGTGAGAAAATAGGTCCATAGAAGTTAAGTGACTTGCTCAAGGTCATGAAGTAATTGAGCCACAGAACTAGAATACAAAAAAAACTATACTACACTCTCAGAGCACAAAAAGCTAACAACACTCTATTTGAATACTTAATATTCTGTTCCAATACATTTCCAAAACAAAAGTGTAAGTTTTCCCAATCTATCCACCATGTTTGCTGAGGACTCTTGTCAGTTCCTTATGATTTACATGTGAGCAAAATCATGCTCAACCTAATTTCATCATTGGTTCTCTTTACATTTTAAACTGTACAAACATTTTTTTTTTTCTTTCTCCATATCCACAGACAGTTTTCAATACAGAAAGGAAATGTTCTATTCCATATCAAGGAATTATTCAACAATAAGGATAACCCAAGGATACAAGTCAATTGTGTTGAAATCATTCAACTAGACTTTCTCTTTGAGACCAGTAGGACATTAATTACACACTCTTTGTGCACCGCATTGGGAAATAAGAAAAATAAATTATTCTATAAGCCCTTTTCTGTACCTCTAGGTTCTACTCTTGTCTAGGTTTTTGACTGGCACTAATAGCAGCCAGCAAACCTTTGTCCCACAACATGTATGGGAAGGAATACTGATATTTATATTTACTAGGTGCCTCCATTCAGTCAACATTTTTAATTGATTGCTTCCTAGACTAGTGAAATTTTTTTTAAAAGCACCAAAGACCTCATGACAGGGCTCAGTGGATATTTTAGAATGTTTATTTACTTAAGAAATAATGATAGCTTATTGCTATGTAACCCAGGCTTGTCTGGGCACGCTCAGTTCACCTAATATGTAGACAACCAGAGAGGCCTTTGGAATTTGTCCAGCATGCCTAACATAGATCCCTTTGCTTCTTGTACCATGTAGGTGGTAGGGGCATGCAATATCCTTTGATTGGCTGCCTGTGTCTTTCAAACTGTCATGACAGAAGATTTTATTGTTGTTGCTCAGTCATTCAACTGTGTCAGACTCTTTCTAACCCCATAAACTATAGCACACCAGACCCTTCTATCTTCCATTTCCTCCTGAAGTTTTTCCAGGCTTATGTTTGGTGCTTCCATGACACCGTATATCCATCTCATCCTCTGTCATCCCCTTTTCCTTTTGCCTTCAATCTTTCCCAACATCACGGTCTTTTTCAATGAGTCCTGTTTTCTCACAAAGCAGCCAAAGAATTTAAGTCTCAGCTTCACTATTTGACCTTCCAGTAAATAGTCAGCATTAATTTCTTTAAGTAATGACCAATATGATCTCCTTTCTGTCCAAGGCAAACTGAAAAAAGTCTTCTCTGGAACCAAGTTTGAAAGCATCAGTTCTGTGACCCTCACTTTTCCTTATAGTCCAATTTTCATAGCCATACATTACTACTGGAAAGAAACAGCTTTGACTATATGGGCTTATGTTGGTGAGGTGATGTCTCTCCTGTTTAGTATGCTATACAGATTTGCAATAGTTTCTTTAGAAGGAGAAAGCTTTTAATTTTATAGCTGCAGTCACCATCTGCAGTGATCTTTGAGTCTAATAATATAAAATCTGACACTGCTTCCTTTTCTTCTCCCTCTATTCGCCAGAAAGTGATGGGACCAGTTGCCATGATTTTAGTTTTTTTGATGTTAAGCTTCAAACCAGCTTTTATAATCTCCTCTTTCACCCTCATTAAGAGGATTCATATTTTTTTTGTCACTTTCTGCCATCAGAATGGCATAATCTACATACCTGAGCTTGTTAATATTTCTCCCAGCAACCTTAATTCTGACATTTGATTTGTCCACCCTGACATTTCTCATGATGTACTATACATATAATTAAATAAGGTGATGATGTATAGCTTTGCTGTATTGCTTTTTCCTCTTAAACCAATCGGTAGTTGCATGTTCAAATCTAATTGTTGCTTCTTGGCCCAAACACAGGTTTTTCAGGAAGCAATCAAGATAATCTGGTATTCCCATCTCTTCGAGGACTTGCCACATTTTGTTGTGATCCACACAGTCAAAGGCTTTTGTGTATAGTCAACGAAAAAGAAGTAAATATTTTTTTTTCTGGAACTGCCTTGTTTTCTTCATAATCTAGCAAATGTTAGCAATTTGGTCTCTAGTTTTTCTGCCTCTTCAAAAACCAGCCTGCTCTTCTGGTATTTCTTGGTTTGCATATTGCTGAAGCCTAGCTTGCAGAATCTTAAGCACAACCTTGCTGGCATACAAAATGAGCACAATTGTTCAGTAATTTGAACATTGTTTGGCATTGCCCTTCCTTAGGATTGGGATGAGAACTGATATTTTCCAATCCAGTGGTCCCTGCTGAGTTTTCCAATTTTGCAGCATATTGAGTGCAGCGCATTAAAAGCATCATCTTTTAGGATTTTAAATAGCTCAGCTGGAATTCTGTCAGCTCCACTAGCCTTATTGCTAGGAATCCTTCCTAAATCCCACTTGAATTCATCCTCTAGTATATGTCTCTAGATCAGGAATCATGCCATTGTGGTTGCTGGTGATGTTAAGGTCTTTTTATGTAGTTCTTTTGTGTATTTTGCCAACTCTTCTTAATCTCTTCTACTTCTGTTAAGTTCCTACCATTTTTGTCTTTTATCATGCCCATTTTTTTTGCGTGAAACCTTTCCTTAATATCTCTAATTTTCTTGAAGAGATCTCATCTCCCCATTCTATTGTTTTTTTTGTATTTTTCATTTAAGAAAACCCTTTTCTTCCCTTGCTATTCTCTAGGATTATGCATTTATTTGGGTATATTTTTTCCCTTTCTCTTTCCTTATGCTTTCCTTCTTTCCTCAGCTATCTGTAAAGCCTCAGCAGACAGCCATTATACTTTCTTGCTCTTATTTTTCTTTGGAATGTTTTTTATTTCTACCTCCTATAACAATATTGTGAATGTCTGTCCATAGTTCTTCAGAAATTCTGTCAGATCTGTTCCTTTAAATATATCATCACTTCTACTTTATATTCACAAGGGATATTATATAAGTCATACCTATGTGATATGATAGTTTTCCCTATTTTCTTCAATTTACATCTGAATTTTTTATTAATTATTTTTTTTTGGTTTACAACACTCAGTTCCACAAGTTTTTGAGTTCTAAATTTTCTCCCCCTTCCTGTTCTCCCCCTTTCCCCCCCATAAGACAGCATGTAATCTGATAGAGGTTCTATATATACCTTCACATTAAACTTAATTTCCCAATAATCAAGTTGTAAAGAAGAATTATAATCAATGAAATGATCCATGAGAAAGATGTAACAAAACAAAAAATACAGTAAAAAGAGAGCAAATAGTTTACTTCAATCTGCATTCAGATTCCATAATTCTTTCTCTGGATGTGGATAGCCTTTTCCATCATGAGTCTTTTGGAGCTATCTTAGAACCTTGCATTGTTGAGAAGAGCCAAGTCTATCAAAGTTAGTCATCACAGAATCAATGTGTCTGTGGTTGTGTGCAATGGTCTCCTGGTTCTGCTCTCTTCACTCATCATCAGATCGTATAAGACTCTCCAGGTTCTTATGAAGTCCACCTGCTCCTCATTTCTTACAGCACAATAGTATTCCATTACATTCATATACCACAATCTGTTTAGCCATTCTCCAATTGCTGGGCATCCACTTGATTTCCAATTCTTTGCCACCACAAAAAAAGCTGCTATAAATATTTTTTGTACATACGGGTCCTTTTCTCCCTTGTATGATCTCTTTGGGTTAAAGCCCTAGAAGTGGTATTGCTGGGTCAAAGGGAATGCACATTTCTATAGCCCTTTGGGCATAGTTCCAAATTGTTCTCCGGAATGGTTGGATCAGTTCCCAACTCTACCAACAATGCAATAGTGTTCCAATTTTTCCACATCTCCTGCATTTATCATTTTCCTATTTTGACATGTTAGCCAATCTGACAGGAGAGGTTAGGTACCTGAGAGTTATTTTCATTTCTACATCTGAATTTTGTAATAAGAAGCTCATGATCTGAGCCACAGTCTGCTCCAGGTCTTATTTTAATTGATTTTATAGAGCATCTCCAACTTTGGCCGCAAAGTATATAATCAAACTCATTTTGATATTGACCATCTGGTGATATCCATGTTCAGAGTCACCTTTTGGAATGTTAAAAAAGAGTGTTATTGTAGAAGTGATCTCTATTTTTCTGTTGCTCTCTTTCTGGCATTCCAGGTAATGATCACAGTTGCCTGGCGCTTCCAGCCTCCAAATCTAATCTCTAAAGATGAAGAAAGAACTAAGCCACTCAGCTCTGAACTTCCTGGAACCATGTTCTTCATCATGGTTATTTCTGCTTTGCTTCTGCACCTGCAACTTCTCTTGCCTCCCCACCCCACTCCCACCCCTAAGATAACATATATAAAGTGCTTTGCAGACTTTTATGTTCTATCTAATGCTAATTATTATTACTATTATTATTGAACAAAGTTCACAAATGGATTTCCTTCCCATGATCTCCCATTCCTGTCTCCCTGGCTCCAAGAAATGGGGTTGGGGGTGTTTGTCTATGTTCTATTTCTTTTGTCCTCATTTTTCAAGTGCTGGCAGCAATGCCCATTCAACCTGGGAATTCAAACTGTGGTAATGACCTTGGATAGTACAGCCAGGTTGCCAGTCATAGAAGCTTTGCTAGAAGAAATCAGAGTATCTATGAATTTTGAACTGAGATTGTACTATATAGGAAGTTAATTAAGCTATGAACCTAATCCTCTTTGTCTGCCCAGAGACTGAGTTGGTGCCAAGTTGGGTGGTGGGGAGGGTTAGATTTTCCCGTGTATTGGGGAAATAAGTTTATTTATTTATCATTATACTTTTTGAAGTAAATATTTCTTTGTAAGAGCTAATAGGACTGTTAGTGGCTAAATGGAAGTGTGGTACAGTGGAACTCCCCCCTCCCACTTCATTTGGGGTAACAGCATTGGTAGGGGTTGGATCACTTTACAGAAAGACTAGAAACTCTCCCCAATCATCTTAAGGGTACTGGAAAACTGGGGGGAGGAGTGAAATGTAACACAGGTTTCCTTCAGGATATGGAAGCCAGAGTAGTCTTGTGGTATACATTTGTAGGTTATAGATATTGAGTGAATACTGTGAAGTGTTGCAGATGACCCCTGACCTCCTGGAATATTCAGTCTACTTGAATGACAATCACATGTCAATTTAAATAATAATATAACAGTCAATTTAAAATATACAACAATGGTATAGATTTAGAACTGTAAGATACTTCAGGTCAGTTAGTCCAATACCCACATTTTCCATGTAAGGAGATTAAAGCCAAGTCTAAATCTTAGATTAAGGCACCACACAAGTAGCAGGTAGCAGAACCAATATTCAAACATATATCCTCATACACAAAATCTAGCAATTTCAACTGTATCACAGAGAAGACTGGCAAACATGATATCAGTACACAAAAGAGAAGGAGATTTATAGACTGGAAGGGTCAGAAAAGACTTAATAAAGAAATTAAAATTTGAAGGATAGATAGGTAGGAATTGGATACCAGAAGTGGATAACAGAAGGGAAGGTGGTAGTTGCAGTTAGGGTTTTTAGCAATGGTCTATCTTTAGTTTATTATTAAGAAATTCCTTATCAACACCCACTATGCCTTTAATGGGAAATCTCTCTTTCTTCCTGTCTCTGTTTCTATCTCTCTTTTCAGGAGAAGATATTTGGAAAACTAATTACCACATGAATCTGCTTTGCATCTATATTTTCATGGCCTTTTGATCCCATCATTCATTTTCTCCTAAACAGGAAGTTGGCGTTCATTTTCACTGGGAACTAGAAAACCCTAAGTGAATTAAATGAAATTTGACTGAAGGGAAATGTTCTAAGTTTTAAAAGAACTTGTGATGCTATAGGCCAGTCAGAAACAACATTTTGAAAAATTTAATTTAACTACAAATTACCCTAGTAATGGCACATTTTAAATTATATTTATTAATAATGTTTTAAAACAAAAATCCTAGTTTCTGTTGAAATATATTTTTGTGTTATTAAATAAATCTTACATTTTTATTTAATATTTTGCCATTTTGTAAATGAGCAAAAAGGTTTCAAAATGGTTATACTTCATGAAAATGGAAATAAGATATGAACTATATTGAGGAAGGAAAGAAGTAATATATCAAGTCATAAGTTTAAATATATTTTAACAAATAGACAAATGATATTCCAGACTAGATAATACATTCTGACAGCCTAAGAATGACATATGCTATTGATTGAATTCTTAACACAGATTCAGGCTTGATTCTCCATATGTATATCTATTAAGTAGAAATAATTATCTTGCATATTCAAAATGAATTCTAAGCCCTTCAGCAAGTATACACTTATTTTAAGAAGACCTGAACTGAAACAGTCCCTATGCATGGCATGCTGCCAGAATGCTTACTGATTAAATCAAATTCATGGGAGCAGGGTTTTCTTTAGCTGGCAACATTCAAGAACAATTCCTTTATTGCCTCCATTTCATTCCACCTAGACCACAACAACAGTGGTAGCAAATAGAACCTAGATAGTGCAAGTGTTGAAAATACTTGACATTATCATATGAGTTAGTTTCAAAATTCAGAGAATGCTTTCTGTAGAATTTAATTGTGCACAAAATAACAAGGCTCAGGGCTTTTGTTCTGGGATATATTCTTTAACATTACATAATTCCTTGTCATGAGGAATAAATACAAGCTTCTTGATTGAATTCACCCTATCCAAATTACCTCTCTGTATTAGTATCCATTTCAATTATTTATGGCCTCTAGAAAGTAAAGTGGACTTCCACTAGCAGAAAGCTTATGGGAGGACACAGACAAGACAACACTTCCAGGGGGTGGCAAGTATGGATTAGTTTTGATTTAAATCATTGGAGGGAACATCCAAATCAATTACACTGACAGAACTGATAATTTCATCAGGGAATTCCCAGTGTGGAGTGTCTTTACACACTTTAAATACAGATTTGAAACTTGTGTAATTGATAGTCTTAAATTTCCTGGAACACTGAGAGATAAAATGACTGACCTATGGTCACACGCATGTTATCTTCTCATCATCTACCCTACAACTATACTGTGGAAATCTGGAATTCTTAATACTTTCAGGTAGGGAACTATTGGTCTCTGCACTATCTTTATTGGTGAGTACTTTACACAGCCCACCCTAACTAGCTCCATTTACCGTTCTTGACACTTTCCAAGTTAAAAAAACAAAACAAAACATGCTTTCTAGGACTACCACCAGAAGCCAATCAATCAATCAACAAGTATTTATTACTATGTGTAAGGCACTTGGTTAAGCTCTGAGGATACAAGTACAAATACTGAAACAATCCTTTCTGTTCAAGAACTTGACATTCTATGTCATGCTGCTTGTCATCTTTCACTTATATTAATGGATTATGGGATCATTGTAGTCTAACTCCTTCATTTTACAAAGAAGTAAATCGAGACACAGAAAAGTGAAATAACTTGCCCACCGTAATACTTAGCATTTCCATAGAACTTTAAGGTTCGAAAAGCATTTTACATGTTACCTCATTTGATCTTTACAACAAAACTCTAAGCTATTACCTCCACTTTACAGATAGGGAGACTAAGTCTTAGAATAGTTAAGTGGTTTGCCAAAAATCACACAGTGAGGAAGTGATAGAGATAGAATTTGAACTAAGGGCTTCCTGACTCCAGTTTCAACTACTCGTTCACTGTTCAAGGTGAATGAGTCTAAGTGTCCTGGTTAGAATTTGAACCTAAGTCCTTGGATTCCAAATCCAGTACTCTTTCCATTGAACAATGATCAATTGATTACCAAAAAAAAATATTAACAATACTTCCAGGATCAAAGTATCACTGGTTCACATTGGTGTTGTAAGGATTAAATGAGATAATGTATGCAAAACCCTTTTGTAGATCATAAATAACTGTTATCAGATGCGTCTCAAAAATGATTATTTTTCTCTTTTGCCTTTGCAAATCAGAATTTTCGGGGATTGTTTCAATTGATCCTATTTTCACCCTTTATTTATAAATCCTTTAAAATATTATTAGAACCATGGGATTGTTATCAAATATTTGCTAACCTAATAAATTCTGGGTTTCAAGATAGTTAAGATGAAATAAACTAATACTGCATTTATATTTCTTCTCTGTTTGGGAGTCAGTGTTTAAACTACTCTTTGTGGATTCTGGTTTCATTGCTTATTTTGGTTATTAACAATTTTGTATTCTTCAATTTCCAAATATCCTAACACTACCCAAAGATCTACAATTGACATTAGCACAAAAATGTGTGTATAAAAATTAAGAATATAAAGGGACATGGATTATGTTAGCACCCTTTAAGAAGAGAATAAATGGATTGGTTATGTGGTGAGGACAAAAATTGGTAGGTAGATAGACCAATTACTGACCCAATAAGAAATACAAAATGAACTGAATGAGGAAACTTCCTCTGCAATAACAAGGTTAGATTTTAGGTGCACAAATAATTTCTTTCAGGAGGACCTTGCAATAAGATGTGGCACTGATTAACAATAACAACAATAGCAAATATTTAGTACTTTGCAGCTTACAAACTGCTTTAAAAATTAACTCACATTATTCTCAGAACAACCTTGGCAGGTAGCTGTTATTATCATCCCCATTTTACAGATGAAGAAACTGATATAGAGGTTAAAGAGACTTGCTCAGGGTGACAAAACTAGTAAATGTGTGAGGCAGAATTTGAATTTGGGTCATTCTGATAACAGATTCACCAATACTTAATTGCTTCCATTGAACTTGTTCATATGGTAGGTTTGGAGTCACATGACACATAGTATGTGACTAAGATTAGTCAGATATAGTCAAAACTATTTCAAAATACAAGCTTTTAGGGCCTTTCCTTTATTTTTTTTTAACTTTCCCTCCTTCCCTTCTAATTATAGGTAAATGCATTAAACTCTTAACGATGACTCAAATTTTTCTCTTCCCTTTTAGTTTCCAAGGAGAGTGACAACCCATTTGGCTGTGTTCCTATGGTCATAAGGGATAACATGACTTTCCCTTGCTCTCTGGCCTGGCTCTACCCTGACTTACAGATAAACCAAAGAACATAACATTGAAGTCCTTTTCTCTCATCATTACTTTCTCTGTCTCTCTTTGATTGGAGTTAGTTTTTATCACCTTTTGTCCAGGTATGTCTGATGTATGTAGGAGAGCTAATCTAGTCCTATCCTCATTACGAGAATAATTATTTGCCTTATGTTTTCAGGATTATTGTTAAGGATCCTTTCTACCTTCATTGAATAGAAATAATGTTGACAGATTTTATATGCTATTGAGCTAAGAATTCCCTGAGAGTCCATGTGTCACAGTATGTTTACTATTCATTTCCTACAATAGTCAATGTACATCATGGTTCCAATTAAATACCTTTCTCTCTAGAGCAAAAATATCTCTTTGATTTGTGAGAGTGCTGTCTGTCCAAGCACTAAAGATCCAAGAGCACTAGGCCCCAGTGCTGTAGCTAAAAATGTTATGCCATTGATGAAATAGAAAAAATGATCTCAGCTGATGTCAGACTGATACCTTTAGGACATCAGAGTAAGGTGGAGTGAAGAGTTCACCCCAGAGCAACACTTGGGGGCTTCCAATCCAGAAAGCAAGTGCTTATTACGTGTAAGGAACTGTGTAAGGTTCTGGGGATATAATGACAAAACACATTCTGTGTCCAAGAAAATTATTTTCTATTGGGGTAGGAGTATGGATACAACCTATTAAAATAAGTATGTGTGTGATAATTAGAGGAGGTGGATGAAGTAACAACTAGGGAGGTCAGATAAGGCTTGGCTTAGGAGATGGAATATGTACTAAGCCATAAAAGACTCCAAGATGTGGAAGTAAGGAGATCTGTCTCATGAGGAAAGTTTGTGATAAACATAGAGGTAGGAGATGGAATGTCAGTTTCAGTGAATGGAAAATAGGGGAGTTTAGCTGAAATTAAAGTACATGCTCATTAACTTGGAAATGGCTAGACACAGTGTGGTAAATGAATATAATGGAATATTCCTTCGACACAAAATATTACAAATATAACAAATTCAGAGAAGCACGGGAAGAGGTATAAACTGATGGAGAAGGAAGTAAGCAAGCCGAGAAAAATTATATATGCATTGAAACTTTGTAAAAAAATGAGATTAAAAGCTATATAATTCTAATGATCAAGCTTGACCCCCAAGATGAAATCTTCATTCTTTGATTGCTGAAGTGGAGTGATGTTTTTCTGAGGTCTCCACACATAATTAAGTATATATTAGGTATATACTATGTTACATCTCTAATTCATTATTGCTCATACATATATATTTAAATATCTATTGTTATATATACACACATTACATATAATACACATATTGTTATAGAATATATTTTTCAAATATATTGCTACGTATATAGTTATATCACATGTGTATAATATATAGCTAATTTTTTATCTTAATAGTTATGAATATATACTATATAAAACATGTATATGAATCTACATGCATGAATTTATCTATATAAACATATATATGGACATACATACACACACAATAAATCAGGGGGACAGCTGAAACACATATGTGTATTTTTCTCTACCTTTTCACAGAGCCATGTGTGCTAAATATGGATAAGAAATAAGGGTGAAAAGGCTTTTGCAGTTCAGAAATAGTGCAACAGGCTTTATATTTTTTCCTTCCTTAGTAGAAAGTTACACACACACACACACGCGCAAGCGCGCGCGCACACACACACAAACACACACAGTCGTATGTATATATGCATATGTATATATATGTATATGTATATATAAAAATGTATGTATGTATTTCCTTTTGATAAGCTCCATTTTCCTTTGTAGTTGAAAGCATGTAGGATGGAGTAACAAAAGTTTGAGTTGAGACCATTTTTTTTCCTTCTTCCTTTTTTCTTTTGTACAAAAGAGAAAGGAGTTTTAGTGTAGGAGCAGAAGACGTAGTGACAGAGGATCTTTTATTTTTTTTTAGCAATTTTAAAATTTATTTTAATTAGTTAACTATTAATTTACTAATTTCAAAAATAATTTTTCCTTTTCTCCATTGATTCCACATAAGAGTAGAAGAAGAGGAGTGGTATGGCAATTGAATAAGTTCAAAGCTAGAAAAGTTTTTCTTCTCCTGCTATATTTTGTTGATGGTGTTGTGATGTGTGTGTTTGTGGGAGGGGAGTGAAAATAGGGATTAGTAGTAGGAAATTAAGGAATTTCCTAGACTTCTATGCTCAACCTCTCAACCCCTTGGCATCTTGTACTAGTATATTTTATAGTTGTTCAGTCCTTCCAGTTGTGTCTAACTCTCCATGACCCCATTTGGTGAAATTTGGTTTCCTGGAGAAATTCATCAGTATTGTATGCCAGTTTCATGATGTCACACTTGCAAGGGCTCTGGATGATATATGATTCTCTTGAGCTTTCCCAGTTAATAATGGAGTGAAGCTGAACTGTATGCTTGCTTGTAGGCTTCATAGTATGACGTTTTCAGTCATGTTGTCACATACCTTCCATGAGGATGAAAATGCCCTCAAGGTCAACTACCATAACTTAAAAAGGCTTTAAGGCAAGCCTAAAGTGAAGGGAAAGTTGGTGCATACCTTTTTGTTTGCAAATGATTGTGTACTCAGTGAAGCCTCTGAGGCTGAGATGTAACACAGTGTAGATCAATTCTCTGCCACTTGTGCTAATTTTGACCTAACAATTGATACCAAGACAATAGAGGTTTTCTATCAGCCAGCACTGCACCATCCATATGTGGAATCTTTGGTTACAGCAAACAGGAATTTTGAACGTTGTAGATAAGTTCAGTTACCTTGGCAGTATACTTTCTAGTGATGTGTACATAGATGAGGTTTACACACGCATTGCCAGAATAAGCACATCATTTGGAAGGCTCCAAAAGAATGTGTGAGAGAGAAGAGGTATTAGGCTGCCTACCAAACTGAAAATCTACAGAGACATTGTATGGACCTCATTGTTGTATGCCTGTGAAACCTGGACAGTCTACCAGATCCTCATCAGAAAATTGAACTGCTGCCATTTGAATTGTCTTAGGAAGATTATGAAGCTGACTTGGCAAGAACAGAATTGCCTAGCATTTAAACTCTACTGCAAAAAGAGCAACTCTGATGGGCTGGCCATGTTGTTCAAATGCCTAAAAGACTGTTTTACAGAGAACTCACACAAGGCAGGTGGTCAGAAGTGATGCAAGGATACATTCAAGATCTCTCTGAAGAATTTTAGAATCAATGGTGAGACATGGGAGAAAGTGGCACAGGACACTCCAGTATGGTGTACCTGCATTAAAGAAAGTGCTCTGCTCAATGAGCAAAGCAGAATTGTGGTAGCTCAAAAGAATTTCTGAATATCATCCTCTCTCCAATGTTGTTCTTCGTATCTATATAGTCTTTCAGAGAGTTATCTGAATTTCTTTCATGACTCAATTACATGGTTCATGCTGTTCTTCTTTATCATATTACCTTCTAGGTCTTGGCCATACAGAGGAATGAGTGCTAAGCATAGTCTTGCCTTGAGCGCTAATGTTATGGCCACATGCATGTCAAATGATCTCTGAGCCTCATTTTCTTCATCTTTGAAATAGTACTTTACAGAGTTATTGTGAGGAAAGTTCTCTCTCTCTCTCTCTCTCTCTCTCATTCTCTCTCTCTCTCTCGCTCTCCCTTTTTCTGTATGTGTGTGTTTATATATACACATACATACACATATGTATATATAATATGTGCCAGTTATTAATATATTATATTGATGTTAATCAGCCAACCTGATCACAACATTCCACTTTCTTCTCCATACTTTAGCCAGATCAAATAATTGCATAGGTATTAGAAGAAATGATCTGGTTTTCATGATTTCACTGATACTTTGGAAGAGGAAAAAATATCAATATTATACTCAGTTGTAGGCAGCTAGGTGGCATAGTGGATAGAATACTGGGTCTGGATGCAGAGATTCACAAAATTATTTGGTCTACTGCTCTCTTTTAAAAAAAAAATTACTCAGTGACCTGCTGGGGTTAGGTTAGGTTAACTCTTATTTTTATTCAATGCCCCCTGGATCAGTCCAGTGCCCCCCAGGGGGTGGTATTGACCATTATGGGAGCTTATGGTTCTGGATTCAGGAAGACTTATCTTCTTGAGTTTGAATTTGGCCCCAGTTACTCACTAACTTTGTGACCCTTGGCAAATCACTTAATGTTTTTTTCTCAGTTTCCTCATCTATAAAATGAGCTGGAGAAGGAAATGAGAAATCTTTGCCAAGAAAATCCTAGATTGGGTCATGAAGAGTTGGACATGATGGAAACAATTGAAGGACAACAACACTCTGTGGTAGGCATAAGTCTCCTAGAAATACTTTTACCAATATATCACTATTTTAAATTCAGGTATTATTAATCTTGTGAGGGGGATGTCCAAATTGACATTCCCCTCATACAATCTGATATATCTCTTGAACTCAAAACATTTTGAAGCAATATTTATTAGATCTTTTAAAAAGGATGATTTCACAATTTGATAAAATACAATCACACAACTACAAGTTAGGTAAAAGCAAATATTTTGCATCATTAGGACAGTGGTCACATAGATTTTGACAGTTCTTAGCTAAGCTATGAATGAAGGAAGATTCAAGGATGGGCTCAGACTAATGTTGAGTGTGGCCTGAATAATAGTAATCATTTACAATGAAAAAGTAGAAGTATTTTCTCTTCCAATGAGAATGATCTTTGAATTGGGAAGAATAAAACAAAAAAGTGTTTAACAAGTGATTGAAAGACTAGATAAGTGAGGCAATGGCAAGAGGGAACCTAGCCACTTTCAATCACTTTAATTACTAGGCACAAATGAACCCCATCCCAGGGTAACAAAAGAATTGAAGGATAAGATTTCTGTCAGTAATCTCCGAAAAATTGTGGAAAGTGAGATAGGTTCTACAAGATTAGAGGTGGTCAAATATTCCAGTTTTGAGGAATATAAAGCAATTATATTCCTCAAACTATCAGCTGGCAAGCTTGATCTTACATCCTGTTCAAATTTTCTTATGTATTGTTAGAGGGATGATCTATGAACTCTTTTATGGGGAATCAGAGATTGTTATGGTTAAGTAATAGTTCACTGTGAAGCAACATGGTATTGAGGAGAAAAAGGAGGCCTCAGAATTATGGAGAGTTGGGTTTTAGTTTTATTTCTGATACATAGAAATTGCAACTGATTTTTTTTAATAATATGTACCACATCAATCCTATTGGCAATCATTATCCCACATTCCTTACACCTAGAATATTCTTCCTTCATATCTGCTTCCTGGACTCTCTGGCTTCCTTCAGGTCTCAGTTAAAATCCTATCTTCTACAAAAAGCCTTTCCTTTTCATTCTGGTGCCTGGCTTCTGTTGATTTGTTGTTGTTTTTAGTAAATTAGTCTTGTCTTGTCCAACACTTTATGACATCATTTGCAGTTTTCTTGGCAAAGATACTAGAAATGGTTTGCCATTTCCTTCTCCAGTTCATTTTACAAATAAGGAAACTGAGGCAAACAGGGTTAAGTGACTTGCCCAGGGTCACACAGTCAGTACATATCTGAGGCCAGATTAGAATTCAGGAAAATTAATTTTCCTGAATACAGGCCTAGTACCTAGCACCACTGCACCACTTATTTGCTACTATGTGCCTTGCACATAGTTGGTGCTTAATAAATATTTATTGAGTCCAAAGTGAATTGATTGCTAGCCTGGAGTTGGAAAGACATCTTCCTGAGTTCACCTCTGGCCTCAGATATTTACTAGCTGTGTGACACTGGGTAAGTCACTTAATCATTTTTACCTCGGTTTCCTCATTTATAAAATATGCTGGGAAGGAAATGGCAAACCACTTCAGTATCTTTGCCAAGAAAACACAAAATGGGGTCAAGAAGAGTCAGACACAACTGAAAAATGACTGAACAACTGTTTTGTAATTAGGAATTAAGAATTTCGGTTTGTTACAACTCTTCCAAATTGTGCTATTTGCCCTTTCATAAAAACAGTTTTACTTTGTACATTTGATTATAGCTCCTGTGGATTTGAGAATTTAGTCAACCAGATACATACAACATGTCTCATTATTTAGGTAGGAAGGTAAATGGAAAACTTTGAAAACATTTTTATAGCATACTCCAATCTAGTTCCTCACAGGAGGGAAATGTTATTTTCAAGATTTTCATCCCAGGTAATTAAGGGATGATTAAGCCAAATTTTCTTGAAATATAGAAAGCAAAGACAGAGAGAGTGTGGTGTAGTATAAAAGATATAAAGCTAGGAAACTGGAGAAATTGTGCAAAACATAGTTGCTCATAGAACTATAACAACAGACCAGCACTGGTTCAGGTGCTTTCTTTCCCACAAAGGGGCCCAAACATAGGAAGCCCGGGGTTTGGTATCTAAAGAATGGGTTTCTACTTCAGAGTCTGGAGGGAAATCACTTAGATGAGGTTTGACTCAGATACAGGGTCTCATGTAAATAAGTTGAAAAATAACTCAAGTACACTGTAGTTTAGTTATATGAAAGCATAACAGTGCTGCAATGATCAACACTTAGATTTCTTTGAGATTTTACTCAAAAGGCAGCTTGCAGGGAGAGAGGGAAAGAGAAGAAAATGTCTGCATTTTATTAGTATATACTCATTAGTCTAGACAGTAGGTATATAAAGGGAGGTCAGGAGATCTAGTAGAGAAGAGTACCAAGGGAGCTGTGGCCTGTCTTTTCAGCAAGAAAATAGTGCAAGAGTGGAACTGGGGGATTTTCATATAGGATTTCTTCTGCAATTTGGGTCAGGTCACCATTGACAGACAAATCAGCCAACTCTAAAGTGCTGGGGTGAAGGTGCCAAAATGTAAGCTTAATTAATGCTTTTTTTCATTTATTCATTCACACAGGGCACACAGGTATGTGATTTCATAATAACAACTATTCCTACACGCAAAAGAACTGCTTTAAAAAATTACTGCACATGGACAAAGATTTAAAACATAACAACCGATCTCTCCTATTAAACTCTCCTGGGCGGTTGACATGTAAAGTACTAAAACATGGAAAATGTAATGGAAAGGCTAAATAGGCATTTTACTTTTACCTCAGATCTGCTTTTCCTGAGCAGTTAGCTCAAGGTCCATATGTTCTGGATAGACAGGCACATGGCTTGGTCTCATATTTCTAATGAAGATCACCTACGCAAAGAATGGTATACTTTCAGAATCTGTCCCTGCTGCCAGTTGGAGGAAACCTGAAGCTCTCAAATTCCAGTCTGAAGAACGCTGAAGCTCTGAAACTCTTGGGGTTCTTCTTTCAAGACTGCTATTTACTTATCTATGACCAGAAAAAGAAATTCAAGCAGTTGTAGCCAAAGGTCAGCACTTGTACCTACTTCCATGTAAGAGCAGCCATCATGAGTTCTAGAATGGAAGAAAGTCCAAGACTAAGCCTCAAGGTTGCTTAGCAGGTGGGAAAAGAGTAGGAATAGAAATTCATTCTGGGGGGGGGGCAGAGCCAAGATGGCGACTGGAAAGCAGTAACTGGCGTGAGCTCCCCACCAAGTCCCTCCAAAAACCTATGAAAAAATGGCTCTGAACCAGTTCTAGAAATACAGAACCCACAAAGGGGCAGAGGGAAACAGGACTCCAGCCCAGGTCTGCCTGGATGG
>CM053622.1:115381235-115402577 GCA_028646595.1 Phalanger gymnotis
TAGGTTAGGAAGAAGCAAAATATAGTTAGTCTTTCACAACATGAGTATTGTGGAAGGGTTATACATAAGGATACACATGTGGCTTATGTTGAATTGCTTGACTTCCTAGGGAGGGTGGAGGGGAAGGGAAGAGGGGAGAGAATTTGGAACTCAAGGTTTTAGTAAAACAGATGTTCAAAAGTAAAAAAAAAAAAAAGAAATTCATTCTCTCTCTCTCTCTCTCTCTCTCTCTCTCTCTCTCTCTCTCTCTCTCAGTCTGTATCCTAAAGAGATAAACAAAAGGGAAAAGAATTCATATAAAAATATTTATGAGTTTTTTTTGTGGTGGTAAAGAATTGGAAACCAAGGGGATGCCCATCATTTGGGGAATGGTTAAACAAGTCGTGGTATATCCTTGAAATGGAATGATAAAGGGGATAGTTCCAGCAGCTGATATAGAGGTGTAAGACCAACAACAAGACCAACAACACCAGCACACAGGAGAGCTGCTAGCACAGGTTCTTTGATCTGCTTTTCTAAGGAAAGAAACTTTAAGGGGTTTACAATCTCACTTTCATTAAACAAATATACATTCACTTAGTTCAGGGGAAAAAGTCAGCACCCTGAACTTCAGAGAAAACACAAACAGGAATTACAGGCAGAAATTATATAAACAGAGCAAATAACACTAATCAGCAGACAGGGCTTCTAACCATCTCTCCATAACAATACATACATAGCTACCAGAGACAGAAGCACCAACATCTGGGTTTTCAAAGCCAAGGGCTCCTTAACAGCTACCCAGAGTCTCTCTGGCTAAATCACAGGAATGCTCTCTCAATGAGTGAGCCCCCCAGCAAAATACTAACCTCAGACCCTTCCTCAGGGTCAGAGGGCATCACAACCATGTGACTCAAACTCATGTGACTTAGGCTTTCTTGCGACCCAAGTAAGTCATCAAAGACTCTTGATTCAATCAAAGACTCTTGATTGAAATGAAGGCAAGACTCAATCAAAGGCACTTGATTGCTCCACTACTGAGAAGCATTCCAAAACAAAAAAACAGCAAAAAATCCCACCCTGCTTGCCACCACATCTGGGAGGACATAAACGAGCTGATGTTAAGTGAAGTGAGCAGAATTAGAAAAATGTTGTACATAGTAAAAGCAATATTATAATAATAATTTTAAAAGACTTAGATGCTCTACTCAATACAATGATTCATGACAATTCCGAAGAGCCAGTGATGAAAAATACTATCCACCTCCAGAGAGAGAACTGATGGATTGAGTGCAGACTGAAACATATTTTTTCACTTTCTTATTTTTCTTACTTTTATTTTTTTTGTAAGGCAATATGGCAAATAGGGAACTGTTTTATATTTATGTCATATGGCTAATGGATATTATATCTCTCCCTTCTCAGTGGGTGGGGGGAAAGGCTAGAGAGAGGGAGAGAATTTGGAACTGAAAATATTTTCTTAATTAAAAAATATAATGCTCAGACCAAAAAACAAACAAACAAAAAAATTTATAGTAAGACAAATAAGAATGTATGTGAATACTTTACAAATTTTATAAATGTTGCCAGTGCTTTATTTTACTATTTATGTGCCATTTATTTATCCAATAAGAAGATAAAGCTACAGAAAAGTTCTGGATATGTAAACAATTCCATGACTCTTTTGCTGCAGTTAATATGTCATTTCTTTAGCATACGTACTCTCTCCAATTCAGATAGCAAAACTTCCTTCTATGTCCCAACTCCTGCAACATGTGCACTTAAATGTAATCCTATGCAATTATTGTTCATATTTTCCTATCTACCTTCCATACAGAATCATATTGATATATATGATGCCTTATTTTTGTGGATATAGACAGACATACATTTACCCCTTAAATATTTTTAACTCCTACTGAGCCCAATTCCAAAAGACAAATCACTCTCTGAATAGGGTACAGTGAGTGCAAGTAATCCTGAAGGCTCTTGTTTCACTCTCTGGCTATGGGGGTCCTGACTTAGTCCCCTGATGACAGTTAATCAACCTGAACCACTATCACTTCCTTCTTACCACCATTTCAAATGAAGAGTAAGAGACTAATTATTCCCAGGCCCTGGATGGAAAAAAGCAATGCATTGTAGACTATATATTGTTGACCTTGGGGAAATGACTTGGGTTTGAGTCATCCCTCTGATGTAGCTGGTTGGGTGACCATAAGCAAATCACTTAATGCAACTTTGCAAAATAAAGCTGAGCTAGAGCAAGACTCCATGGAGCCCCAAATTTATATATACTTTCTGCCTCAGTGCCAAAATTAACTCTTATGTAAGACTATAGAAGTTATAGACCAATTATTTGTCTACATCAATGAAAGCATTTTTTAATTAGTTAGCTCATTTATTTTAGTTTTCGACATTCGCTTCCATAAGTTTTAAATTTTCTCCCCCTTCTTCCCACCTCCCTCACCAAGATGGTCTGCAATCCAATATAGGCTCTACACATACATTCCTATTAAACATATTTTCACATTAGTCATGTTGTATAGAAGAATTATAATGAATTGGAGAAACCATGAGAAAGAAACAAACAAACAAAAAAAGAAAATAGTCTGCTTTCTGCTTTGCTCTGCATTCAGACTCCATAGTTCTTTCTCTGGATATGGATGGCATTTCCATCATGAGTCCTCAAGAATTGTTTTAGATCCTCACATTACTGAGAAGGGCTAAGTCTATCAAAATCAGTCTTCACACACTGTGGCTGTTACTATATAGAATGTTCTGGTTCTGCTCACTTTACTCAGCATCAGTTCATATAAGTCTTTCCAGGTTTTTTCTAAAGTTCACCTGCTCATCATTTCCCATAGCCCAATAGTATTCCATTACATTCATATACCATAACTTGTTCAGCCATTCCCCAGTTGATGGGTATCCCCTCAATTTCCAGTTCTTGGCCATCGCAAAGAGAATTGCTATAAATATTTTTGTACATGTGGGTCCTTTTCCCATTTTATGATGTCTTTGGGATACAGATCTAGAAGTGGTATTGCTGGGTCAAAGTGTAAGCACATTTTTATAGCCCTTTGGGCATAGTTCCAAATTGCTCTCCAGACAGGTTGGATCAGCTCACAATTCCACCAACAATGAATTAGTGTTCCAACTTTCCCACATCTTCTCCAACATTTATCATTTTCCTTTTTTGTCATGTTAGCCAATCTGATAGCTGTGATATGGTACCTCAGAGTTTTTCTGACTTGCATCTCTCTAATCAATAGTGATTTTGAGCATTTTTTCATGTGACTATAGATAGCTTTAATTTCTTCCTCTGAAAACTGCTTGTTCATATCCTTTAACCATATATCAATTGGGGAATGACTTGTATTCTTGTAAATTTGACTCAGTTCTCTATATATTTTAAAATGAGGCTTTTGTCATAGATACTAGTTTATCATAGATACTATTCTTTCCCAGTTTTCTGCTTCCCTCCTATTCTTTTTTTTTTTAAAGGCCAAAAAATTAGTTTTTAATCTCAAGGAGCTTATGTTCTAATGGGGGAGGTAATATGCACATAACTATGCACAATCAACTCCCTCATTTTTAAAAGTTTTTAAAATTTTATTTTACCAAAATGGAGAAAAGAAATAAAAAATATCATAAACTTAAATATTAAAACTTAAATATAAAGTAAGAAAGAAAAAAGCATGTTATGTGCATAGCAGAACACAAGAGAGGATTCAAAATATGTAACAATAAATTTTTATTTCAAGAAAGCCTGTATGATAAATACTACACCTAGTGTTGAGAATTGTCCATCTTTTTTTGCTTCCTTGTGTTTTCTTTTGTTCTCTGCTGCGCACTTTTTAACTTTGTTCTTTCCCCCCCCACCACCACCTAAGGCTACAATATAATTTAGATATTTCTTGATATATACATACACATATTGATATATACATACACTTATACATATATACATATGTATATAGACATATACTTTCCCAAATATAATCTATTTGATCTTTGCTTTTTATGTTTGTACATATCTTTTGTTTCCTATCCTTCCTGCCTCCTCTACTTTAGTTCTCCCCACCACATCACCTTCCTATTACTTGCCTAACCCCCTCCTCCACCAACCACCCTGCCCTCCTATTACATGCCTTCCCCCTTCTAAGGATCCCTCCCCTATTCCCACAAATCTAAACTCCCTTTACTTATTCCCTCATTCTCCCCTCTAAAAATCTCCCCCTTGTCCTAATCCCTCCCTTGTCCTCTCCTCCCTTCACTAAACCCCTACCATTTTATTTCTTCTAAATTTAGAAGACTCGCATACTTTTCTAAATATATATATATATATATATATATATATACACACACACACACATACATATGTAGTTCCCTCTTAAACCCATTCCCAATGAAAGTAGGTTACCAGAACTACCAGCCCTCCTGCCCCATTTAAATCCTCTGTATCTTTTCTTCTTGTTGCACCTCTTTTGTATAAAATAGATACTGTTTTTAGTTGTTTCTAAATGGTTTTACTTTTAAAATTCATATCATAGTCAGTTTTATCCTCCTCTTTCTTATGAGCCTGACAATTACTAATAAGAATGTTAGACATA
Source organism: Phalanger gymnotis (assembly GCA_028646595.1). Classification (NCBI taxonomy): domain Eukaryota; kingdom Metazoa; phylum Chordata; class Mammalia; order Diprotodontia; family Phalangeridae; genus Phalanger; species Phalanger gymnotis. Next base: position 115,385,831 of record CM053622.1, read on the forward strand.
CATTTTACATTTTATGTTATATAAAGGGTAAGCAGTCTGTTCTTATGAATACCTTATAGTCAGTCTTTGGTGTATACCTTATGTTTCTCTCAGTTCTTCTATACTGAATCTTCTATTAAATTGAGGATTTTTTTTTTAAACAAAGTCTTGAAAGCCTGAGGATTTGTCAAATCCCCCCCCCCCTTTTTATTCAAGATAATACTGAAATTTAAAGGCTGGAGCCCCAGGCCTTTTGCTCTTCAATATATTGTGTTCCAAGATCTGCTGTCCTTTAATGTCTCTGCTAGGTCTTGTGTAATTCTAATTATTGTGCCATCATATTTAAATTGTTTTAATCTTGATGCTTTTAATATTTTATCCTTGAGCTGGGGGTTCTGGAATTTGACTATGATATTCCTATGAGTTTTCCTCATAGGATCTCTTTTAAGTGGTGTGCGATGGATTTTTTCTATTTCTACTTCCCTGCCTTGTTCTAATGCTTCAGGACAATTTTCTTTAATCATTTCTTGTATTATTCTATCAAGATTCTTTTTTCGATCATAACTTTCTGTTACTCTGATTATTTTTACATTTTCTCTTCTTGATCTATTCTCCAAATCTGTTGTTTTTCTTATAAGATGTTTCACTTCCTCTTCTATTTTTTCATTATTCATGTTTTGTTTAATTATTTCTTAATCTCTTATAATTTCACTGGCTTCCCTTTGCCCAATTCTAATTTTCAAGGTATCATTTTCCTCCTTGATATTCTAGATCTCCTTTTCTAATTGGTTGATTTTCCTTTCATAACCATTGTGTTTTTCTTGGATTATTTTTATATTATTTTTTAGTTTTTCCTCCATCTCTGTCATTTGATTTTTAAAGTCTTTTTTAAGATCTTCTATAAATTCTTTTTTGGCAAGTGACCATTTGGTGTTGCTCTTTGGGGGCTTCTTTATTTCAATATCCTCCTCTGAAGATGAACCCTGGCCATCTCTATTTCTGTAACAGGTTTCTATGGTTAGATTCTTTCTCCTTTGCCTGTGCATTTCTTTATTTGTAGTAATAACTTGATTTTCATAATCACCTCTAGCCCTGGGGTATGGGAACTGGTGCCTCAATGCAATTCTTTAGTTCTCTAGCCTGTAACCAAAGCCAAAACTTCAACCTTCTCCAAGTGCCTACAACCAGAGGCTTTGTACCCCACTGCTTCTGCACTCACTGGGTGTGTGTTGGTTCCTTCTCACCCCTACCACTCCTCGAAACACAGCTGAGTCTGGTGTTCCTTGTCAGCAGAGGTTCCTGCAGTCTTCCTGGGCTCAAACGCACAACTCCCCTTACTATCCCAGGGTGAAAAGTTCCAGTGGCTGGGACCAAGGCAGCCTCTTAGACCAACTAACCCAGGAGCTTGCCCCTAGTTGTTTAACCAGCTTCCAGGCTTGTTAAAATGGAACCTCGCCTGGAGGTGTGTACTCCTCATGTGGACCAAATCTAGTCCTGGGGTTTTCAGATCTTCTCAAATTGTGGAAAACCCCGGTTGTTGCCCTATTTTTGTTTGTCTCGATCCACACTTTGTTTGCCCTGAGGTGCTATTTTAACTCTTTTGTGGGGGAAAATCTTGAGAGCTTGGAATTTTCTGACCTACTCCTCTATCTTCCCAGAATCCTCTCTCCTTTCCCTCCTATTCTCGGTTGCATTGGCTTTGTTTGTGCAAAAAATTCTCAATTTAATGTAATTAAAATTATCCATTTTGCATTTTACAATATTCTCTGTCTCTTGTTTGGTCAAAAATTGCTCAATCAATGAAATAATTTTTTATCTTAGGAGTTCCCTACATCAATGAAATCACAGATCTGCATGGGATTGTCCATCCAATCAATGTTCCTCCTTCTTACTATAACATTTTCCAGTCTTACACATTCTTAGTAACATTCTTTATATTTTGGGTAATATGTAGTATGTCTACTTATTACTTACCAGAATTACATTTTTCTAATATTCCCAAACTATACACTATCAGAAGAGAATTGCTATTACAGAAATGAGCTTTTGTAATAGTACGCAGTTTGGAATTATTAGAGGTACACCAGAGTTTATGCCATGCAGCTTCCTAGACTACTTAATATCAAAGAACCAATAAATTCTACACAAGTCAAAAGGTAACTGATCTTGAAAACAGAATAGACACAACCTAATGATCAAAGGTATCTTTGAAGAACATGACAAACGAAAAACATATAAAAAACTGAATAGAAAACTGACCAAAACTTTTGAATAAAGATAACCAAGAACCAATTGATCCATCCTTGAAACTCCAAATAACAAATTTTTCAGTCAGCCAGATAAAATCTTTTAAATATTAAAGAACATAATTCAAATAGGTCAGTATTTCTCTACATTTACGAGAAACTGGGCAAAGGAATAACACAAGATATGCCAAAAAGCAAAGAACCTCAAGCTCCAATCCAAAATGATCCAACCAAAAAACAGAGTCTAATCATTATTTTTTAATGTACCCTCAAGAAAATAAAGACTAGGGACATTTCTGCAAGAAATAAGTGAATAGAACATTTTAACTTAAACATCCCAAATAAAAGAAACACAAGGAAGCTAAATAAATAACAATTATCAAGAATAGACTAAGGGAATGGAAAACGTTTTATTCTTTTTCTAGGCTATTTTTAAAAAAATAATAATTTTGAGAAAAGTTAAAGAACAGGAGGATTATCAAAGGATTTGCTCAAATTGGTCATTTAACCTCTTCATTGCCATTTTGAATGATAAGCATTTTTAATTCTTTGCAAATTATATTCCATGTCTTACTGATATGCAATTCATGGTCTAACTATCCATATACAGAGCACTCTGCAATGACTTAGATATCAGTAACCAAAGTGAAGTATTACTCTACATAGTCCTACCAGGATGCTTCATTGTTGTGTGAAATCACTTGGGATTCTTGTTGGCTGTGCCAACATAGTAGAAACTCTGACAGGGTCTGATATGCTGGAAAAAGGTATCAAGGATTGGAAATGACTGAGACTGAGATGTAAGAATCTAACTAAGTATGGAGAAATTCAGCACCAGGTTAGTTGCTTGAAAGTGAATTCTTTGACCCAGACATTACAGGAAACAAAAGAAAAAAATAATACCCAACAAAGATTTTTAAAAATTCATCAAATAGCAAGCACACATTTTTGTCACAACAATAGATACAGAAATTGTGTTTTGAATATAAACTCAAAATGTGTCATTTTCCTTCTAATCTTCACAGAGTCAGTCATTTGTATGATAGGGGAAAAACAACAACAACAAAAATAGATTTAAAATCAGAGGACCTTGAGTTCAAACCACAAATTTGGCACTTATTCCTTATGTCACCCCAAATAAGTTACATAACCTGTCTCTTAAAGTGAATTTTTCTCATAAAGGAAAAAACAAAGTGTTTGGACTCCATGCCATTTGAACTCTCTTCTAGTTCTAAATCTGTGATCTAATTCTTGGCATAATTAAATTTGACTTAAAATGTCTCTATATGAGGCAGATAAAACAATGGAAACTAAACCTGTAGTACTTGTTTTATGTCATTATATCACAAAGTTCAAGCATTGCTAAAAATTGTATTTTTGGCAGATAGAACTGATAGGGGATAGAAGCCTCCATTCTTCAAAGGAAGATCTCTTTTTAATGGGTTTGTATGATCTGGCCACATCTCCTTTTAAGGGACACTGCTGTCATCTGTTGGCTATATCAAAATGATTTAACTTAACTTCTATTGTAAACAAATTATAAATCTGAATTCAGATTGTTCATTGACATCTGACATGTCCTCTAACAGTCAAATGAATCAGCTTGAAATTTACCCATTCATATATAATCACCAAAAAATTTACATTCTAATCCATTGTAATCTTCTAAGTTATGATGCTTCACAGAAAGCACACAAATGCCTTACAGACCCTAGAGAAGTAGCTGTCATGTTAATCAGTCTTTTGGTATTAAAGTTTTTCTGCATATTCACTTTATGAAACAAATCCCTGTTTGGAACAAAATAATTTTTGTTTGACAGGCATAATATACATCCTTCTTAGAATAAGATTTCAGAATGTTGACTCTTAAATTTTAGTTGATCTTTCAAAGTTCCTGCCCTGGAACACAAAATATGTAGATATTTCACTTTTTTGTATGGCAACACATGAGATATTCAATCACAAATTCCATAGCTAAAGGATGCAGTTCTTCTCTGCAACAATTTTGCTTAAGGCAACATCCTTTTCTAGATAAGGAGATAAAGATGGTGGGCCTTCCTTGACTATTCTAACATTAAGATGACTGATCTATCCTCTGAAAAAAAAGTCTACTTAATACCTATATGACCTTAACCTCTTTGGGTTACAGTTCCAATCTGAGGGTTGGACCCTCAGATTGGAACTCTAAGATTATTTCTATCTACAATTCCATCAACTCCTACTTTTTTATTTTCTCCTTCAGTCACTTTTCATTTATGAAATACTGCCTTGTAATACAAAATATTTTAACCTGTATATACCTGTTCAAGTAGATTTTAATGTTCTGTAGTAAAGGGAGCATGTTTTATATTTTCTAGGAGCCCTTCACAGTGCAGATCTGGTCTATATCTGTATCTCTCTACACACACATATATGCTGTATATGTATGCATGTATATGTATATGTGTGTAGATATGTACATACACATACATACATGTCTACATACACATCTGCATACACACACACAAACACACACACACACACACACACACACATATATATATATATATATATATATATATATGCCTTTATTTTCTTGCCCTCCCCACCTTACACCATCCCCAATCTAGAAGAAAAATAAATCTTGTAACTAATACGCATGGTCAAGCAAAACAATTTCCACATTGTCCATGTACATAACTGTATGTCTCATTCTTTGCCCATTATCACCTTTTTGTTGGGAGGGTGGGTCCTCTGGAATCATGGTTGGTCATAGAAATGATCATAGGCATTTTAAGTTTTCCAAAGTTACTTACTATTACAATGTTAGCATATAATTGTTATCCTGGTTCTGCTCACTCCATCCTTGGCTCCTTAGTACTGCTCACAGGATATTCAATTCATCTTCAAGATATCTCTTAGATATGTCCCCTTCTTTACTCTGAAAGTAACATCACTTTGGTCCAGGCCCTCATTGCCTCACTGCTGTACTGCTGCACTGCTACAATATCCTATTGGTGAGTTTACCAACTACAAGTTTCTCCCTACTCCATTTCATTCTCTGTTCAGTCTCCTAAGTAAATTTCCTAAAATGCAGGTCCAACTATGTCACACATCCCTACTCAACACAAGCCAGTGGCTCTCTATCACCTCCAGGATTCAATACAAAGTCCTTTGGTTGGTATTCGAAGCTCTTCAAAATCTAGCCCACACCTACCTTTCCAGTCTTCTTATACTTTACTTTCCACCACAGACTCTTCAATCCAGTGATAATGGAATGCTCTTCTTCCTCATTTCTATCTCCTGACTTCCACGGTTTGCTGTAGATGCCAGATAAAATTCTGCATTCTAGAGGAAGCCTTTCCCAATCCCGCTTAATTTTTGTGCCTTACCCTTCTTGATTATTTCCTATTTATCCTGACTATAACTTGTTTGTACATAATTGGTTGCATGTTGACTCCCCCATTAGTTATAAATCTTCTAAGTTTCCCTGAACTTCCATTTCTTTCATCATTTTTAAAATGTAATAATATTTTACTACACTAATATACAGTCATTTGTTCAGCCATATACCATGAAGAAGTCGTGCTCAAATAATTTTCAAGTATCCAAGAAATATTAATTCAGGCTTTACTATGTGTAAGATGCTATTTTCGGTGCTAGTTCATGGTGATACCTTTAATTGGAATGTAGCAGCTAGGATGATGAACATGGAGCAAGATAAAATGGTGGTATAGCAGAAAGAGTACTATATTTGGACCGGATGACCTAAATATAAATTCTGACTCTGACCCTTACTATGTGACCTATGTCACTAAATCACCATGGACCTCATTTTCATTATTTGTAAATGAAAAGGGAAGAGTAGTCTCTAAGATAATTTTAGGTCTAAAGATTGAGTATGGTCCTATGAATTAGATTTTTTTAAATAGAGGGGCAAGAGTAACAGAACATACATTTGTTAAATGTCTACTGTATGCCAGACACTGTGCTAAGCACTTTATAAATACCTTATTTGACCCTCAAAATAACCCCAGGAGGCCGGTGCTATTATTAACATTTTATAGTTGTGGAAACTGAGGCAAATTGAAGTTAAGGGATTTTCCCGGGGTCTCACATCTCAGACGTTTACTAGGTATTGTTAAACAACAACATCTAGTAAATATGTGAGATGGTATTTGCACTCAGGTATTTTACTACAGGCCTAGGACTTTAATCACTGCACCACCCAGCTTTTATTTACTAAGAATAACTTTGTTTAAAAAGATGCAGGTGAATTTATCTCTTATGATAATTCACATTTATAGCACGATTTCAGATGTACAAAAGCTTTTCTCATCACAATCTTATTCAGTATTGTTATCAGGCATTTATTACTACAAGTCTAGAGACCTATGCACTATGCTATTCAGTTGTCAAATGGGAATTGTGAATTATTGGCAATATATCCAAGAGACCTGCAGAGCCTGAACTAGCAATATTGGCACTCAGGGCACTATAGTTGAGGGAATAGGAAGTCAGGGGAGGTTATGAAAGAGCAATGTTTGTATGGGATAAGGATGAATTCTCCTAGGACAAAACAACCTGGAAGTTTACTAAGGATCAGATAAAGTTAGGTGAAAAAAAATTAGAAATGGCACAGCTATTTCTAAAGCAGTGCAAGTGCTGTCAGAGCCCTACAATTTTTGGTCCCCTAGAACATCCTACCCTAGCTATAGCTCCAGAAGCATGGGAAATGAATGACTTCCCCATTTAAGAAGTAATATTCACTCCCATTTTTATTTCATTTTAGTTTTTTTTTACAAAATATTGTCATTTACTTGTACTTTAAATAATTTACACGTATAATTCTCTGCTTTTTTAATTCAGATAAATTTAGTTTATCATTTTAACCAGTGTACATCATAAACATACAGTATTTATTGATCAAATACTTTATATTTTTCTTATATACAACTTAGAAAAAAAAACAAGCCATATTAATGCGACACTGGCTTTTTTCCTAGTACAATAGTTCTCAAAATGTGTTAATTATGATATTGTCATCTGTAATTCTTTTTCACCCCCTAATCCAAATGCTTATTTTGTCTTTTAATAATAGCCAAAACAGAGAAAATTTCAACAAATAAGCTGTTAGAGTAGTAAAATTTGTGTTGTTTTGTTCAACAAATAAAGAAACTATGTTGAATCACCAATAGCCAAAGCATAAGATATTCAGGTTTATCTGTTATTTTAGCATACTATTACAGGATAATTAATTAAATTAGCTTTTGTTATACTGACTAAGTATGGCAAAATGTGTTAGCCAGTCAGTCAATAAACATTTATTAAGTGCCACTATGTTGCAGTAACAGTGCTAAGGCTGGGAATACAAAGAAAGGCAAAAGATATTTCCTGCCCTCGAAGAGCTTAACATCTAAGGAGGAGATAGTTATGTCAACTACTATGTGCTAATAAGGTATATGTAGGATGAGTAGGAAAAAATTAAGAGAGAAGACACTAGAATTAATTAAGGCCTATAATATTCCAAGTGTGGCATAAACTATATTAGAACGTAAATGGAAAATATTTAACAAAATAAAAGTTTAAAAAATAGATAACATTACATGGTAAGACTAAGTGAATTTATGACACTGTTTCTATATGATTGGACACAACTGAGGAGAATATGGGATTTTAGTTGGGACTTAAAGGAGGCCAGTAGGAAGAAATGAGAAAGGAGAGCATATTTGACCATGACAAATAGATTCCTTATTTCTTCTTATTTAGAAGTTTTAAAGTCAAATAAGACTTGTTTTTGTAGATTGGTCAAATGACTAGCAGCTCTTCTATTTCATTTTCGGGGTGGACATTTTTAAAATTGGCAAATAGATCAAAATAATTTTGCAAAATTTATTCATAAGTAACTTTCCACTTTATACTTCTGGATCTGAGTATGAATTCTAGGACTCTTTTGTTTTATTTACAGTATTCGGTTTATAAAAATGTCTACCAAAACGCAAGTTTGAGGGGAAATTATTATAATACAGTGAATTAACTTCATCTTTATTATCAATAAGGCAATTCTTTTAGTTCTGTCAGGTTTTTGCTAGTATATAGAAGTGAGCTTTGCTCTGATCTCATAGTACACAATTTCAAACAGGGTCTTCCTTTTAACATACAATTTTAATAAGGTGTTTACTTACATCATAACTTTTAAAACAACATATATCCCCTCTTACATATTTATCAGTACAAGTTATTATGGAACACTTATGTTTCCAAATTGCATAAAGGGCCACAATTTTAGCTGGTGTCAGTGGACCTACATTTTATCCTGACATTTATTGAGCTATATTGTTATTGAAGAATCCAATGTAAATATTACACATTATATCATTTTGTTAAAAATTTGTCAGTTATATTGAAAGTTTCTCTTGATGTGGCATTGCCATTAGTAGGTTTAAAAAGTAACATCTTCTCATCCATCAATTTCAGCAACATATTACTGCTTATGCAAATGAACATCTCAAAATGCATCTATTCTTTCGTCAACTTGCAGAGCAGAATAGAAAATATTTGTTATTTCTCAATTAATTGATCACAAAGTTTGAAAGACATAGGAAACTCTCCATGCCACCACGTTATTTGAACATAGAAGAGTTCAAAGGTGCTTTGCATGTGGTTCACCAATCATCTTTTCATCCATATTCATATCTATATTGTATCAATTTCTGTTCTATTATAAGCTTTTTTACATTTAGCAATTCTGTAACACCCTAGAATATCCAATCGAACCCCCAAACTGTTTATTAAGCATTAATTATGTGCCAGGCACTGTGCCAAGCATTGAAGATACAATTAATAAAAAGAAAGATAGTCTCTGTCCTCAAGGAGCTAACAGTCTGAAAGGGAGGAAAACACAAAAAAGGAGGAAAGTGCTGGAATGGTGAGGGGATGGGAACATAAGGGAGTACTCAGTTTAGAAACATCTTATTCCATGGAGTTGGTCAGTAGATTCAAAGTGAAATGAATGGTTTCTATTCTCTATAAAGGAAGGCATTGGAAGGAATTCGTTACTCCAACTTCTAGTGCTCTAGTCAGAGGGGAGAGGAGGCTGAGTGAGATGGTGTCAATGAAATTTAATTAATATCATTAATATGATAGCCTCATGAAATTCTAGATTTTTGGGGAAAGTTCTGCTTTCGCTTACTGAAAACATTCATTTTCTTTGCTAACATTTATTTCTTGCTATTGTAGTTTTTGTGGATACTTTGAAGATATTTCTTTGCTTTAGGTTTCATGGCATATACCACTAAAACAGCCATGCAAAGCAAATAGCAGACTTTGAATTGACATATTCTAATAATAAATTGATATTTCCTAGATCTGAGCTTTTTTCTATTTTATTTGATTTTGCAAGTTTTATTACTACAGTATTTTTTTTTTCAAATCAGTTGTGTACTTATCTGTCAGGAAGGGAGGTTATTTCATGTCAAAAAATAGTTGAGATAAATTTAGATTTACTTTCTGAACATTTCTAAAATCTATCTACAATTCTCAACTTATTTATAATTCTCAAACTATTTCAGTATTTAATTTTTATGAAGTTTCAGATTTTTTTGAAATCAGTTTGCTGTATTCTTTCCACTAAAATGAAAACAAATTAAAAAAATATAATAGATACTATGGTATATTTAACTTTCAGCAGAAAGAATTGAACTTTATATTTAAACAATTGACTTCCATATGCAACAAGCCGCTTGGCACATTTATGTTAGGGGTCCATGCAACCTCTTAGTGATGGTGACAGACTGTGCCCATGTCTGAAATCCATGACAGACTTCCACTCAAATTTGATCCGATTTGTACATATTACGTTAAGTCATTGTTTCCCTACATTCTCTGTCAAATGGAGTGATTTTGTCATGTTAGTCTTGTTTATGTTGACTTAAAAAACTTTATTTTCATTTTAAAAATGGATATATTTAAGTGGAAATTGTGCTATCTAATATTCAAAAATTTTATATATTGCCTCCACCAGCTCCCAACATCTTGAGTTTTTACAAAGTGAGAAATGTGTGCCTAGTTAGAGAATCCTGATGTGAGGCTGCAATCTTTCAATGTTTTCTATTCCCATTATCACCAACCCTAACTGATCAGAGATGTGTGAAGTTAAAAAGAAAATCAAAAGAAAGAGATGGAAGAAAGAATTCAAAAAGAAAAAGAGGTAACATCCATCTCTAAAGCCTGTATTTGTAATCATGGGCCCTCAGTGTAGTCCCAAGCCTCTCTTTCACTTTATCATTTATGGATTGTTTGTGCCACAAGAATGGAAAATTCCTGGCAGATGAAGTTGATAACTCTGGAAGCTTAAATGGACTTTTCACCTACAGTAAGTATTCAAATAAGAAACAGATGGCAACTTCTTAGAAACTAAGTACTTCCCTCAAGGGAGAAAGTGAAGTGTTGAAACATTTTACCATTGCACTGGAGCAGATAATTAGGGTAATTACAAGTCTTAAAAAAATACACAATCAGGTCTAGACCCAATTGAAACTATAAAGATTGTGGAGGAAACAAATTAGAAGACCTAGAACAAGGTAATCAGCTATCAAATATACTAGTATGGATAATGATGTGCTGAGAGAGTAGACATCTTTTGGTTACCTCAAAGGGAGGTTTAACCTTGAAGCTAATTGAAGGATTATGATCTTTGGTCTCTTTGACAGTAAATCTTATGAGAAGTAAAAAGTGATTATTTTGGAGCCTCACAGATTTTCTTTTTAAGTTAAATAAAATTAATTTGCCTAAATACACTCATTTTTTAATCCAATTTCAGTCACATTAATGAGTGTATATAAACATAGTTCCAGCTATAACACATTCCTCTTTTGATTGATTTGTGTTCCCACTAAAAGTAAAAATAAATATATTATCTCTAGTCCTTTGGGATCATATTCAACGGTTCAGACTTACTGGGCCTTAGCAATTTCAATCAAAGCAAAGCGAGGGAACAAGGAATCTACAGAATTGTCATAGTTGTTTAAATTAAATAATGCATTTTTAAAAGGCCTTCCTCATTTTGCTCTTCAGAGATGAAGTTCTGCCCTCATTTTCAATTTCTCTAACAAAATTAACATCTTAACACTTGATTGTTTCCTCTTTTCCACTTCAGCATTTTATTTTCTCCATATTTGAAACTCAAGATGCTTAGAAGCAAGTCTACTATACTTGAGAAGTGAAATTGTTCTGCCTCAGTAATTGGATCAGTTTAACAACTCATGATTGGTGATAGTCAGTTTCACTTAATTATAAATGTTATTGTGACAGTTCAGAAATGCTATAAAGAGGATAGATTCCAATGATACAATTTAATTGTCAGGAACCTCAATGCCAGGCAGCTAGGTGGTAGGCTCTGAACAAAACAATGAACTTAGAGTCAGAAAGACGTTTAAGATAGAATCTCAGACATTAACTATAGCTATGTGACCTTATATAAATCCTTTTACTTCAGTCAACTTCAGTCTCATCTTTGAAATGTAGATAATAATATGTCATAGAGTTGAGTATACATTATTGTTATGTTGATGACACTGGGTTGCATGATTTATAAAAGAGGGGGCAATGTTTTGGATGAAGTGATGTGAAGGTTGAGGGATTTATATAGATATATAAACAATCTTTTTTTTAGTTGCTAACATCTGTTAACATTTGTTCTCAGGACAACAGACACAATTAAAGTATTTACACATAACCTGAAGGAAGTATATTAGAAAACAAAGATACAGATTCTCCCCAAGAATTGTGATCAACAACTAGTAGATAAGAACAAAAGCCATTCCCCAATAGCTAAATGGTCAAAGGAAATGAACAAACAGTTCTTAAAAGAAGTTTGGCAAACTATTAAACATATGAAAGAATGTTCCAAATCACTAATAAATAAATATAAATCAAAAGAACTCTGAGGTTTTACCTCACATACAGGAAACTGTCAAAAATGACAAGATGGGTAGGGTCAATGTTGGAGGTGTTGTGGGAATATACATTGGTGTGTGTTGTTTGTGGAGCAGTGAATTGGTACAATGAGTTTGGAAAGCAATTTGAAATTATGCAAATAAAGTCACAAAACATCCATACCTTTTGACCCAGAAATTCCACTACTATAATACTCCTAGGAAGTTATGGATAGGAAGAAAGTCCCTATGTACACCAAAAATATTTATAGCAACATTTTTTGTGGTAGCAAAGACTTGGAAACACAGTGAATACTCAACAATTGGAGAATGGCTAAAGAAATTGTGGTAGATGAAGGCAATGGAATATCACTGTGCTGTAAGAAATGATGTATATGATGAATACAGAGAAGCATGAAAAGATGTACATGACATCATGCAGATCAAAGTAAGCAGTCATGAAAAAATATTCTCCAGCTTATTTTAGAGATGAGGAAACTGAGGTCAAGAGGATTAAATGACTTGGCCAGGGTCACAGATCTAGTAACTGTTTGAGACCAGATTTGAATGCATGACTTCCTTACAACCATGCATAGGGCTTTATACACTGTGCCACCTAGCTGCCCTTCAAATAAATATACAAAATAATATAATACATAAATACATATGTGTATGTATGTGTATGTATATATGTATATATAAATACAATGACATAATAATGTAAATGGAAAGAACAACCACAAAACAAGCAAAAGTCAATGTTACAAAAGTATAAACCAGAATTATTCCCAAGAACATATCTGAAAAGACCCTCACACCACTCCTTTGCAGATATAGGAAGTCCATGAGTATAATATATATCATATATTTTCAGATGTTTAAAATATATTATTTGGATTTGCTACTTTGTCTTTCTATTCTCCCCTATAAAATGCCTGCTATATAAGAGGATGAGGGATACTGGTAGAATATTCTTTTGATATAAAAAATTAAAAATACCAACTTTTTTTTAAAAAAAGAATTGGTGTTCTACAAAGCAGATGAACTCTATTTGCTACAATGCTTTATTACACATCAGCCTTATCCTTGTTTTCTCTCTCTCTCTCTTTCTCTCTCTCTCTCTCTCTCTCTCTCTCTCTCTCTCTCTCTCTCTCTCTCTCTCTCTCTCACACACACACACACACACACACACACCAGTGTAAGTTTTGCATAGTGCCTGATCTACAGAAAGCATTTAATAAATTCTTGTTGCCTGACTGACACATAGCACAACTCTTACCATCACATTTCTTGCCTTCCATTAATTCTAAATTTTTAGACAAATGGATTAAAGCTATGATGAAAATTCAATAATTTTTCATGGGTATGAAAATCATGACATGCTTTGATGATTTTGTGTGAGTGTATTTGTGTGATAAAGATATAAAAACTATTAAGATAGAGAATCAGAGAAATACTTTGAAAACTACTCACACAGTGCATATGACTCTCATCTAGATAAGTAAATGCAATGATAGCTATATATGGTAATGATGACCTGTGTTATCTTTCTAAAATTTTAATATCATTATAGATTATGATTATGTAAAACTACTTGGCTTTGTATGGCATGAAATAGTTTATAAAGTACTTTCATATGCAATATCTCTATTGATCCTCATATCACCACTATGAGGTATACACTTCTGCATTCAGTTGGGCCCAACATCTCAATGATGTGGTTACTCTCTTTACTAATTCAGGCTGCAGGTTTTTATCATGTCTTTTTAAATACTTCCTTAATATTTCTTAGCACGAAATGTTCATTTCCTTTTCCAGGGATACATTTTCATGATGTTTCTTATTCTGCTTCTTGTACACAATTTATCTGTGTGATACATTTTTAAAGTTTTTAAATTCATTTTGAACTTAGCCAGAAAAAGACAAAAAGATAACATTTCTGTGTACACAGCACAGTGTGTACACAGGGGATTCAATATTAATTCAATATAAAACCATGAATTTCCATTTCACACTGTTTACTTTTTTTGGAAAATTGTATAATAAAAACTACACATCATTTTCAAAGCTATCCTGCTATTCTGTGCTTCCTTCTAAGTTTTCTTTTGTTCTCTGCTGCACATTTTTTATTTTTTTCTCCCTCCCTCCCTACCCTACCCTAGAGAGGGCTACCATTAGGCAAAAAAGTATATACATATATGTATATGCAAACATTATATATGTATGTATGTGTGTGTGTGTGTAAAACCATAGTACACATACTTCTATTTATCATAGAGGAATCTGGATATGAATAGCATCTCTCATAGGTCCCTTGTAGTTGATTTGAGTATTTATAATATTCAAAATGATTTTGTCATTCACAATTGCTCTTAGAACAATATTGCTGTTACTGTGCAATGTTCTGGTTCGCCTCATTTCACTCTTCGTTATTGATGCAAGTCTTTACATCTTTTTTCTAAAATTAGCTAACTCAACATTTCTTATAGCACAGTAGCATTCCATTACAGTCATATACCACACGTTGTACAGTCGTTCCTTAATTGAAGGATATCTCTGGAACAGAATGGATTTATGCCTTAAAGGAGGAGGATTTAATGGAAAAAAAATATTAGTAGTACTCACATAGCATTTCCTGGGATAGCCTTGTGTAAAACAGAGAGCTATGTGGTTATGAATTACATCCAAGAATGGAGCTGAAATAGTCAAGGGGAGTTAATTCCTAATAAAAACAAACAAATTTAAAAAAGAAAGCCTAAACGTATACATATTATCATTCAGCTGAGGAATGATGTTAGTCCAATAATATAACTGCTACCCAACACGAAGCCCTTTTTGTCTCTAGGAGGAGGTTTTACCTTTAGACGCAGTGATTAATCAATCAACAAAATACATCAACCCCACCAAATGTTCTGGCCTAAATTCCTTTCTGATAACAAGTGTCCTTGAGGATACTCTTTTTATTATTTATTGTGAATGAGCTATCCTTGGTAACTTGCTATAGCCTACTTAAAGCATACTATGCATCTTTTTGCTGTTCATCCCACTGTAGGATTACCCGCAATTTTAATTCTTAGATTATGCTACACTATTATATGGAATCAGTTGAAGAACATTGTTGCATAATAGATGAATGTTTTAGGAAGTAGGCTACTTGGTTTCATTAAATTGAACTATAGAATTAAATGAAATCCAACCAACTATGTATGTATCTGAAATCTGATGTCTTTCCAGTTCTGAATATTAAATTGTGAATCCACAATGCCTATTCAGATTACATGTGGAATAAGGTTTAGCTCATGCCCAGATCACCTAAAATGGAGGCAGCCATAGGGTTTGTGCTTGGAACTTGCTTCTGGGAGATAAAGAGGACCATCACAGGCATCAATTCTGCTTTGGTCTTCCAAATGGTTGGGAGCAGCTTCCTTCCATTAACTACATAGCTGGAACTGGATGTGTCTTTAAAACTACCATAATGGTCTCTCTTTCTTTATGGTAGCATCAAAGGTAAGGGACACAGCTGGTGACAATAAGTCATGAATGGGGAAGAGTCAAAGGGCTACCTTTCCATTCCCTTAGAACATGTGGCCTAGTTTTGTTTTAGTTCCTTGTGCAAGGAGTTGAATCCTGTACCTGGAAGCTCAAGCCATGGGGACCTTGGAGCATAGGATTCTAGGCTGGATGTTGCAATCAGCCCAGCAGGGAAGCCCTGAGAAGTCAGGGTCCTAGAATGCTGGCCCAAGAGTAGTTTTAGATTTGAACTTAGACTAATGCTACATGAGAACTGAATTAAGCCAATCCCTCTAATGCTTACCCCCTCCCCAGACACCTGAGGTGGTATAAAGAGAAGGAGAAAGAAAAGGAGAGGAAAGAGAATATGCATTTCTATTGTGGCTTCTATGTGTCAGGGTAGACAACTAGGTGGCAAAATGGATAGAGTGCTGGTCCTAGAATCAGGAAGACTCATCTTCCTGAGTTCAAGTCTGGCCTCAGACACTTGCTAGCTGTGTCAACCTGGGCAAGTCACTGTTTTAACAATCTGGCTAGCAGCTTCTGTGGGGGGTCCAGATCCACCCCCAGCCGGCACCCAGAAAGCTGCTGGACAGCCAGAAAGCCCAGGTTCTTTTGATATGCCTTAATAAGGAGAGCAAGGTTAAGGGGTTGGCAAGCTTACTTTAATTTAGCACACAAATATCATTCACCTAGTTCAGGGGAAAAAGCCAGCACCCTGAACTTCAGAACAAAATGCAAGCAAATTACAAACTTCAACAGACAGACCTTGTCTGATTCAAATCCCAATACATAGTTACCAGAGTTCGACAATGTCTCAGCATCTGGGTTTACAAGCTGGCGGGCTCCCTAGCTACAGCTGCCCGGAGTCTTAACATCAACACCGTCTCAAGAGCCCAACATCTGGGTTTCAAAGCTGGGGGGCAGTTTGCAGCTTGCCCAGAGTCTCAACACTCCTTCCATGAGTGTGCCCCAAAAAATCAAATGCCAAGCTCTTCCCAGTTATATCCAGTTTTTGGAGCCCTGAAGGCTCTGACCTCACCCAGGCTGAGTCTGGGAAAGTTCTCCATCCCCAGGATCACATCATATACAAATCAA
>CM053622.1:115403077-115468633 GCA_028646595.1 Phalanger gymnotis
CTTCAGTATTTTTTTGGGTCTCCTTTAGTAAAGTCATTAACTTGTTTTTCATGGTTTTCTCTCTTCCTTCTCATTTCTCTTCCTAATTTTTCCTCTACTTCTCTAACTTGCTTTTCCAAATCCTTTTTGAGCTCTTCCATGGCCTGAGACCAGTTCATGTTTTTCTTGAAGGCTTTTGATGTAGGCTCTTTGACTTTGTTGACTTTTTGCTGTATGTTTTGGTCTTCTTTGTCACCAAAGAAAGATTCCAAAGTCTGAGACTGAATCTGAGTGCGTTTTCACTGCCTGGCCATATTCCCAGCCAACTTACTTGACCCTTGAGTTTTTCAGCAGGGTATGACTGCTTGTAGAGTAAAGAGTACTTTGTTCCAAGTTTGAAGGGATGCACCATTAATTTCAGAGCTATTTCTATACCACCAGCTCTGCCACACCAGCACTCCTCCTTCCTCAAGAACCGCCAACCTGAACCCGATAAAAATCTTAAGCAGGCTCTGCACTCCTGCTCTGATCAGCCACTTAATTCCTTCCACCAGGTGGGCCTGGGGCCAGAAGCAACTGCAGCTCTAGTTCTGTAGCTGCACCTCCCCTGCTGCCTCTGCAAACTCTTTTTACTCTGTCTCCTCAGCTTTTCCCACTAACCTTCTCTGTTGTCTTTGTTGTTTGTGGGTCAAGAAGTCTGGTAACTGCCACAGCTCACTGATTCAGGGTGCTAAGGCTTGTTCCACCTGGCTCCTGGTCTGGTTGGTCCTGAAGCCATGGGCGCTGGGCTCCACTCCACTGTGCTCTGTGCATGATAGACCTCATCCAGTGACCATCCAGGCTGTCCTGGGCTAATTCTCTCCTTCCATCTGCTATTTTGTGGATTCTGCAGTTCTAGAATTTGCTCAGAGCCATTTTTTGTAGGTTTTTGGAGAGACCTGGCAGGGAGCTCACGCAAGTCCCTGCTTTCCAGCTGCCATCTTGGTTCTGCCCCCCATGAAATTTATTTTTGATGTGCATGTAACAAATACATGCACTCATTGGACTGCATGAACATAATTGATGAATTTGCCTTCTCTTTTTGGAAAATACACACTCTAATACAATCCTTGCCTGCATTTTTGCTCAGTGTAGTGAAAATAAACACAGATTAAGAACTTATTGTGTGCAAGATATTGTTTTAGTTTGGGGAGATATATACTATGCCAGTGCCTTTGTCTCTAACTTTGTGCAAATCACTTAACCACTCTGGTCCTTAATTTTCTCATTTGCAAAATGAGAGGTTCAAACTAGATAAACTTTCACTTCTAATTTCTCATTTGATTCCCAGATAATCCTAAAGCATTAGTGGTATATTTGTGATACATGTTATTATGTATTAATAACTTACTTTTTTGGAAATGTTCTTTTCTAATGTATATTGGGAAATGCAATTTGATAGTATTTATAGTCAAGAGGAAACTTCTTTTTTTTCTTTTTTTTTAATTTAATATATTTAGTTTTCAGCATTGATTTTCACAAGAGTTTGAATTACAAATTTTCTCCCCACTTCTACCCTGCCCCCCCCACTCCAAGATGGCATATATTCTGGTTGCCCTGTTCCCCAGTCTTCCCTCCCTTCTGTCACCCCACTCCCTTCCCATCCCCTTTTCCCTTCCTTTCTTGTAGGGCAAGATAAATTTCTACACCCCATTGCCTGTGTATCTTATTTTCTAGTTGCATGCAAAAAAAACTATTTTTTTTTTGTTTTTGAACATCTGTTTTTAAAACTTTGAGTTCCAAATTCTCTTCCCTCTTCCCTTCCCACCCACCCTCCCCAAAAAGGCAAGCAATTCAACATAGGCCACATGTATATCATTATGTATAACCCTTCCATAATACTCATGTTATGAAAGACTAACTTTATTTTGCTCCTTTCTAACCTATCCCCTTTTATTGAATTTTCCCCCTTGACCCTGTCTGCTTTCAAAAGTGTTTGTTTTTGATTACCTCCACCCCCATCTGCCCTCCCTTCTATCATCCCCCCTTTTTATCTTCTTCCTCCTTTTTTCCTGTGGGGTAAGATAATTGAGTATGTATGGTGTTCCCTCTTCAGGTCAAATCTGATGAGGGCAAGATTCACTCATTCACCCTCACCTACCTTCTCTTCTCTTCCTACAGAACTGCTTTTTCTTGCCACTTTTATGAAAGATAATTTACCCCATACTATCTCTCCCTGTCTCCCTCTCTCAATATATTCCTCTCTCATCCCTTAATTTGATTTCATTTCTTTTAGATATCTTCCCTTCATCTTCAACTCACCCTGTGCCCACTCTCCTTCTCTCTCTCTCTCTCTGTCTCTTTCTAATATATATCATATATATACACATACATACACACTCACATGTACATATATGTACATAAACATATATACATAAACTATACATACATAAACAATATATATACATATATGCATATATATACAATATATATGTATATATATGTTATATATATATATATAAACATATATATATATATATATATATATATGCATATTCCCTTCAGCTACCCAATTATTGAGGTCTCATGAATCATACACATCATCTTTCCATGTAGGAATGTAAACAAAATAGTTCAACTTTAGTAAGTCCCTTGCAATTTCTTTTTGTTGTTCTTTTTCTTGATTACTTTTTCATGCTTCTCTTGATTCTTGTGTTTGAAAGTCAAATTTTCTCTTCAGCTCTGGTCTTTTCACTGAGAAAGCTTGAAAGTCATCTATTTTATTATAAATCCATATTTTGCCTTGGAGCATGATACTCAGTTTTGCTGGATAGGTGATTCTTGGTTTTAATCTTAGCTCCATTGACCTCCCAAGAGGAAATTTCTACTGATTATTTAGTCTTTTTTTTGCCAAAGAAAGACTGCTTAAGCAGTATCCAATAACTGTCTTAAAGTACTAGAAGGGTTATCATGGGTAAAACAATTGATTTATTTGATTTGGGAGGGTTCTTGAAGTAGGACCAATGGTTAATGTTTACAAGCTATACAAATGTAGGATAGGTGTTGAGGGGAACAATAAGTTTTCTTGTACCATATGTCTTCTAGCAGAGGTTTTGATATACCCGTGAATGAAGATTGAGTTTAATCAATGAATATTCACTTTTTCTGCCTTCAGTACTTGAATAACTGTATTGCGTAGCCCATGATTTGTGTATGCTTGTGTGTGTGTGTGTGTGTGTGTGTCCTCCAGAGCTGGTTGGTAGCTGTTTTCATACTGGTCTGCTCAGTATGCCTTCAACTATAAGAAACCTATATTGAACTATACAGGAATCAAATCAATAACCCCTTCCAGCTGTCAAGTTTCCTCAAAAGTGTTTTTTTTTTTTTTCATGAGAATAATTAGTTTGTTTCACAGTAACAGCTTGTCAGTTCTTGGCTTTTTTTTTTTTTCATTTTTGACTACCCATTCCCTTTTGCTTTGGTACAAGTGATTCTTTCATTGTGAGCTTGAATGATACTTGAAATAATTTCCCTACATCAACATGTGCTATAATATCTCTAACCGCATAAGAAGAGTTCTCTTTTAAAGCAATATAACTTTTGGAGTAATCAACTTTTTAAAAAACACAGAATTAAAAGTACAACAAAAGATATAAATAGTGAGGATGAAGAAGATAACTGACATTTATATAGAGCTTACTATGTGCCAGGCACTGTGCTAACTAAGCACATTATACTTACCACTTCAGGTAGGTAGATTTTATTACTATCTCAGCCTTATGGATGAGGAAACTATAAACAAATAAAGGTTAAATGACTTGCCCCAGGTCATGCAGCTAGGAAGTATCTGAGGCTGAATTTCTACTCAGATACGTCTACTGTATCTGTCTACTCTACTATGCCACCTAGCTGCAGTGAAACACATGTGTAGGACATGAAATCAGGCATTCAGCCAACAGAATTAAAGGTGAGGAAACTAGGTCAGTCTGATTCTGTTTCAAGAGTATGCTGGAGCCAGAGGGTAAAATAAATTAGCATACACTACGAAGAAGTACTTATTTATTTATTCATTTATTTTTGTTTTATTGATCGTCTAGACAATATGATGATTTAAATATTAATAATAAAGATTAAACATAAGTATTAAGTATTAAGCATAAGTATTAAGCATGTTGTTTTGGTTTTGTTTTGCTATTTTTTTCTTGGAAAGCTCATTTTTATTATTTTTTAGGACACACTATTTGATTTAGACAAGGTCAGACATTCTGAGTCACTAGTGTCAATACACATACACATATTACTACACACAACTTTGCTGCCACAAAATAAAAACCAATTAAAGTTTTAGTTTCTTCCAAGTAATTTGGTCACCACTGTACAAAGGTAAGAATATTGTAGATGGGATATATGTTTTGACTAGGGTCTGGAGTTCTTAACCTGAGGACCATAAATTAAAAAAAAAATGATAACTTTTTCAAAATAACCACTTTTCTTTATGTATAATTTATTTAAAATATTACTCCAAAAAGGATTCCATAGGCTTCACCAGGTTAGTTAAATCATTCTATAAAACAAAAATAGTTGAGAAGCCCTGTCCTAGACAATATCTGATTCCATTGTTTCATCATCACATTATTCCAGATCAAAATAATGTTTTCATGTTCTACCCATGTCTTCTGCCTTTCCTGCATGCAGACAATTTTGATTTGGCCAGTGTTTCATATTTTCTAATATTTCACATCTGTTATTGTTGCTATTACATTGATCCAAATTGTGCTTCATTCTATCACTAAAGCATTTGGTCGGAATTGAAACTTTATGTCTTGTAGATGCCAAGCTCAGTCTGTTAGTTTGATGAATGACACACAGACTTTATTGATATTCCTTCCTACTTCTCATAGCAAATCACTTGACCATATGCTGCCATGGTAGCAGATTTTAGGGATGGTTGTACCTCTGTACTACCAATGTAGTTTTATCATTATGTCCAGCTGGGCCTATTTTGCAACATCTTGCTCAACAACAAAAGAAAATTGTCAATGCCCCCATGGCTCTGCATAATGAGCTAGTTAGCCTTATAATACAGTATGTGTGTATAAGAATAAAGTCAATATTAGCATCAGGCTCAACATAGTATTAGTGCAGTGGTTGATTCCTCATTTGAGGAGAATTTGACTTGAACTATTTAGTAGTTAATGAAGTTTGGCTTCAAGTTATTATGATGTTGCTCAATATTCTATTGCTTCTGGGCCCATTTATAGATGTCAGGATGGAATGGACAAATTAACTTACTATGGAATAAGATGTCATGGAATATATCAGGATTTTTTTAATATTAAAGAAAAGATGGTGACATTGCACAGTCATAAAAATCTTTGTGCACACTTATTGTGTAAGAGGAAAAAATCAATACAATGAAAATAAATCAGTAAATCATTATTTAATTAGATATCACAGCACAGCCTAAAATTCCTATGCTTCGGTTATTTTGCCTTTATAAGAAAACGTGTGACATTTAGAGAGTGAGGAAACTTTAGTTAAAGATGAAAAATGGTCAATTCAATTCAATAAGTATTTATTAAGTTCCTATTATAAGCAAGGTCTTGTGCGCACCTGTGACCTAAAAAAGAGTTTAAAACTAATTATGAGCTATAATGTTATGGGTAATCATCTGTTTAAACTTCAAAAATTGCCTAATATTGCAACAACAAGAAGCTGCTATTTAATTAAAGTTATTTAATATAGCCTTGTAGACAGGTTTTCAAAATCATCTGAACTGCAATATTTTCAAAATTCCCATTCATTCACCAGGTGCTATGTGGTTTGAGCCTTAGGCTGAACACATATTCTCATATTTACTCATTAGCAGAATAATAGAAGATAGGGATGCAGGGAAATCATTCTGTTATGCATAAACACACATATATCTCATCATTCCAAGTTCAGTACAAGAAAAAATAAAGTGTCATGCAAGTTAAAAAAAATAAAACTGGCAACTATAGTACAAGGAATTTGTACTTTTGTAATTATAACCACACTATATGTCATGAATTCCACTAGTAAGGAAGCTGCTGGTGATTTAAACTGGAGTCATGCCTTTCTACAAATTTAGAAGACAGAGCACAACCATAGCATGCAATGTGCCAGGGGGCATCAAGGATGGTCTTTGACTTGGCACTCTGACATTGCCCCTAGAGAGAGAGGTAATTCCTGGTGTGACATTCTTAAATCCTACCCAATACACACTGAGAAAACAAGGCCTGAAAAGGTGTGCATTTGTTTATCTCAAGGCATGAGATTATCATCAGTAAAAGGAGAATTGGAAGCATTTTTATTAGGAAGAGAGGACAGGAGAAAAGGAAGTTGGTTAACCCTGGTAAAGAAATTGTGTCCAATATTTTTTATTCAGGAATTCAAGTTGGTAAGTCACCATCCAAGGTGTTAATGAAGAGAGAAGTTTCTAAGGAGGTGAGAGGTATTCCTCACAAGAACTACTAGAAAAAGCAACAAAGGATTTAGGATTATGGAGGACATGAAGAAGTTTGCAGTGATATGTAGCATGTGAATCTTTACACGGTGGCCAAAGAAATTTTTACCTATATATCTCAAAAAAATACTTCTCTTATTGTTCATGTTATTGGGGCAAAAGTACAATTAACACAGGCAAAGAACTCAACGTGCAAACATAGAAGAAAAAGAATCTAAAGAGGGAATCCTGATGGCTGTCAGGAGGCTGGGAGATGAAAGAGGGCAATACTGATGAGAAAAGGAAGGACCATTGAACACTTGGAGCTAATAGAGTCTTAACTCTTCTCAAAAAGGAAAATGCTGGATTGTTAGAGAAGAAAAGAATTCCTGCACTCATCCTACAAGAAATGATTAGCAGATCCACAGGTTCTATCAAATGAAAAGTCTTCCAGTAAAGTCAGAAGAAGACATAAAAGAGTGGTGATTGGTGGCACCCTGATGGTGGATACTGATGCAGCCGTTTTGTTGACTTGTCTTCATTTGTCCAGGATGTGACAAATTACAAAATTTCTCTAGCTCAAAAATTACTCTGCACCCACTTTTCTTGCCTTACAACAAATTATGTTGTTCTGATCAATCTCATTTCCTTCCTAAACTCTTCTTTAAATTGGTTGGTAAGGGAATACTACATATGTGCATTACATAAATTTTAATGAAGCATTTTGCAAAACTTCACGTGTCATTCTTGTGGAGGAATTGGTTAATTGTGAGACAGAAAATTGTAGAGTCAGATGAATTTATAACTTATTGAATGGCTGGACCTAACTTGGTAGAAGTTCTTTAGTAAAGTGCCCCAGGAATCTATTCATATCTCTCTGTTGTTAGTTATTTATGTCGGTGGCTTGTGCAAGGGCATTAATGGCATGCTTATCAAAATTTCAGGTGAAAAAAAAAAAAAAGCTGAGTGAGACAGCCAGATACAAAAAGATCTTTAAAGGCTGAAAAACTGGGCTAAACCTAATCAGATAATATTACATTTAACTGCAAAATATGTAAAGTCTTGCACTTGGACTAAAAAAAAAAATCAATCTTATAAATATAAAGTGTCAAAGACATGAATAGGTAATAGTTTTGGGTGAGGGGAGATTTAGTAATTTAGTGCCTGCCTAGTTCAAAGTGACTCGGTAGTGCAATATGTCAACCAAAAAAAATGAATCTAATCTTAATCTGCTTTAAGAAAGGTGTAGGGCACAAGAGCTGTGAGGTGACCATCCTATTGTATTCTGCTCTGGCATCTGGAGCAGGGCTGTCCAAAATGTGGCCCATGGGCCACGTGGGGCCTGCAGTGTGATTTATGCAGCCTGCCTACAAGCACAAAAATTTACATAAATGCTTTAGCAAAAGAAGCCAAGCTACGGCAGAGCTCTCACTAAAAAGGCAAATCAAAATATATTGTCTATTGTTTCGATAAAAACCTAAGGTTGGACAGCCCTGACCTAGAGTATTGTTTGCAGGTATGGACACAGAATTTTAGGAAGGACATTACACTGTGAGCTCTTTGACAGCCGGGAGGGGAGGAGGAGGGCTGTTGTCATTGTCGGTTGGCCTTTCTTTGTATCCCCAGCATTTAGCACAGTTCTTGGCACATAGAAGGTGCTTAATGAATATAAGTTCACTGATGAGACAAAGATCATCCAGGGAGTGATTAAAATGATGAAGTTAATCAGTAGTGTTTGCTCTATGCTAGGTATTGTTCCAGATATGCCCCCAAAGAAAAACAAAATAGGCCTCGCTCTCAAGGAGTTCATGTTTAAATGGAAGACATGTAAGTATCAAGGTGGGCAGCTAGGTGGCGCTGTGGATTGAATGATGAGTGTGGTGTCAGCAAGTTTTGAGTTCCTTACTAGCTTTAAACATTTAACTAGCTGTGTGATCCTAGACAAGACATTTAACTCTGTTTGCTTCGGTTTCCTCATCTGTAAAATGAGTTGGAAAAAGAAATGGCAAACCACTCCATTATCTTTGCCAAGAAAACCCCAAATGGAGTCACGAAGAGTCTGATGGGATTTTAGCCACTGAACAACAAGAAAAACATACAAGATATATACAGGATAGATGAAAGATAATCTGAAAGGAGGAGAGATTAGAATCAGAAGGACCAGAAACTCCTTTCTTAAGATCATTGCATTTGAGACTTTGTTGAAATTGAGCCAAATATTTCAGTAAGTTGGACAATTAGACCTATTGCCTTCAGTGCAGTAGTTGGGAACAGAGCATTTAAGCCACAGCCAATGACTGTCTCTTAAACCAAGAGTTAAGTAATTCAAGATCTATGCTGTTATGTTCCGTGACACCTGTGCTGGTGATCTGAAGGACTCCTGACAGTCCATTGACATGAGCCCCATCGACAAGATAGCCTGAACAGCACAGGACATCTCTTAAAATGTATTTTTATTTTAAAAAAAATTCTTTATTTAACTTTTCAAATCACATAAAAACACATATACAAGATATGCTAAACTGTATGTCTCCTGGTGTCTTATAGACAATAGCAAACATTCAGAAAGTACTTTTTTTAAAAAAAAATTATTTCCAATTCAGGGCACAAACAAGCATTTCTATAATATAGTACAATAAAAAAGATGATTTCACATGTAACTGTAAATCTACCATGTACAACTTACTATTCCTTCAAAATACGCAACAAAGCTATCAGGTAAATTTCTTTTTTTCCCTTACTCCCCTTACCCTGCCCTAGGATTGGCTGCCATTAGACACACACACACACACACACACACACACACACACACACACACACACATTTATCTATCTATATGTAAGATTATTCTACATGTACTTCTATTTATCAATTCTTTCTCTGGTTAAGTATAGTCAGTGCTTTTTAAAAAAATATGAATTTAAGGATTGTTTCTTACTTAGTAATTGCATACATGATCTCATTCTATATATTTAAAAGCCAAATGGAAAGACGGTGATTCTCATCCTTCACCACTATTCTTTCTGTGGACTAGAGGGGTTAAATAATGTCTAATACTGAGGGTAACATCAGGGAAAAGGCATAAGGAACAGATTGACCTTTCCATAAGGGACCACTATTTTTACTATTATCCGACTGCTTTTCTTCTAGGTTGGTATCAATTGAAATGAGGTATATAAGGAAATGTTGCCAAACAGACCCTGGAGAGTAACTCCCACTGTCTCCTCTGTCACCTCTGTTTCTCTCCTGAGGATCTCTGAAAAAGAAGTTATAAAAATAGTACAATTGAGCATAGACTCAGTCAGGAGAAACAGTGGATTTGCTGATGCCAAAAGCCTCTAGGCAACAAACCCCAAGAGGCTGTTTTTAGTGAAAGGAGATGGTTAGGATACAGCTTTATTAACTTCAATGCAGCACAAGGCAATTAGTCCCCAAGTGGCTTCCTCCAGGTCATTCCTTTTCAGCTATCAGCCACTGACTGTTACTAAAATCTAAGGCAGGCAGCCCTGACCCACAAACTTCCTGCAGAAGAGAAAGACTACCAACGGACCATCATGTCTTCTAGTGAGGACCCTTTCTATCTTCTCTTATCTCTCTGCCAATCTTTTTTCCTGTCATTGTATCTGGCATCTTGTCCTTTACTTACTGAATCTCAGTTTTTAAAGATTCTAAAAGTTTTCTGACTCTCTTTCTAAGGATGCATTGTATTAGGAGGAAAAAATCACAGTAATGACATTTGAAAGATCTATTCCTATCTTCCTTTGCAATGTGTTACCTGACTTTCTGCAGACTCCTAATAAGTCTCCAACCATCCTTTTCCTGCCTCCATGTTGCCAGTTGAAACAGCAAATTGGTTGCTATGGAATTAAATTGACAGGAAGATTGCCTATGGTCTGGTCACTGGCTTGTCAGTGATTGACAGGGAAAGAATAGTTTCAAATGCACAAAATGCCTATGTAGATAAAAGACAATTTGTTTATAGCATGTAAGAGATATGTAATACAGGACTTGCTTCTGGATGCTGGAAAATATTTGTTATTCAGGAAGCTTTCCCCTTCCCCTCTACTGAAATAAAGAATAAAGAGATAAGAAGTCTCCACATAAAAATATAGGAAACAATATTTCCAACATGGATTAATTAGAAGGGATTTCTATTTTATTTGATTCTAGGCTTCTAAGTTTTTCTGTGTATGAAACTGTGTCAACATCTTTTTTTTTTTTCTTGATACAAAGACATGTCAATCATTGCTGGTCTTCCCAGATTTATTTGGACTGAAATAGTTGTCTCACAACTTGGTCCAATTATTTAATTTGGAATCATTAATATCTAGGTTCAGCCTGGATAAGTAATTTAACTTGTATCAGACTCAGCTTCTTCTTCTGTAAAGTGGTAGTAATGATATCTGTGCCACTTACTTTTACCAGATTATTAGAATCAAATGAAATAATATTTTGTAAACTTTAAGGTGCTCTATAAAGGTTCGCAATTTTTATTATTATCCCATCAGTCTAAGGATGGATGAAGCAAACTCAGAATTTCTCTATCTTACAGTTATTTGAAGCAGTAATTCACTTCTTAAAAGTCCTTTAATGTTTGCAAACCACTCGATATGCATCAGCTTGTTTGAATCTCACCACAACCCACTTAAGTATGTACTTAGGGCATTATTATTCATAGTTAATAGGTGAATAACTTGAGATTCAGAGGTAATGGTTCAAAAATTATAGAGCTAGTACTAACTGTGTCACAGGTGGGATTTGAACCTTGATCTTCTGACTCTAGGTCCAACATTGTCCACTGTATCACACTGCCTTCCTGTCCCTCAAAGTGGGATTATGGTGCTCTAAGATTTAAATCTGAAGGGTGTGTGACTAATGAAAACAATGAGAGAAAAATGTTTCTGGGTAATTAATAGTCAATTTATTAATTAGGCTAGTCAGCAATCAATAAATTGATGGTCAATGGTTATTTCAGTAACCAAAGACACCAAGGGAGACCCTGAAATACCTTACAACACTTCCAAAAGGGAACTCCCTTGACAAGTGAAAAACAACCCTGAATGGTGGACACTTAATGAGGAGGTGGGCTAAAAGTTTTTAGCTCCTCCTTCTGAGACTATGGCTTGATCATGAGGCTCAGCAGCTTCAAGGCATCTGGGCAGGGACAGCGATTTCCATTTAGACCTCTCAGGCCAATTTTGTCCTTCCTGAGCTGAGTTGCCCTAAAATCTAATGTAGGATGCTGTGGTGGAGATCAAGGACAAGGGGTTCTTCCACCCAGGCAAAGGCTCACCAAGACTGGATTCTGTTTATACTTTGAACAGAAATTAGGTCTTCCAGTTGGGTGAGGTCCCACCCAACAAAGGAGTGTATACCTTGAGGGCTAGGAGAATCTCATCAGTCAGCCATGCCCTTCAGAGGCTGACTGACCTTTTCTGGATCACGAGTTAATATTTAGTTATCAATATAATAGTACAATATTAATTTCTCTCAGGAATTCAGAGATAGTTTAGTCCAAGAGGTAATCTAATTTGTTTTAAGGTCACACTGACAATGACAGAATTGGGACTTGGAAACCCCAAGTTCTTGGATTTTCTAGTAATTGGAGAATTCCTTTCAAGTCAATTCAATTTGCAATATATTCATTATATGCCTACTATGTGCCAAGTGGTATTTGAGGAAATGGGCATTCACAGACAAAAAGGAAACATTCCTTGCCCTCCAAGAGTTATATTCTACTATGTATAGAGGAAAGGAAGAGAGGAAACAGCATGTACAAAGATAAATTAAAACAATGTCTATATAAAGTAATTTCAGGGAAAGGGAGAAAGCCGTAATGACCAGTGACTTGGTGTTCAGTGTGTTTATGGTTATAAGGGAAAGAGAAGAAACAAGGGCCCCCAAGGGAAGAAATGGGTGCAATCAGAAGAATATGGGCAGACTTAGAGGACATTTTGTTGTTATCTTTACTAGAGACATGACATTGAAAGACTTAATGGCTCTAGAGAAACTTCTCAGCTTGAACTAAGAAACTTGGGTGGCCAAGCTATGGCATAATGAGGAATGGTGAGAGGAGAAAAAAAAAACCATCAGGTTCAAGGGTTGCATTTTTTTTAAGAAGCAACCTGCCCCGCCCCCCTCTCAGCTCATGACACTGCAAACAAAATATCTTGACTTCCAGTCAAGACTGAATTCAATTTTGTTTTCTTTTTTTGCTCTTTTTAAAGGTTGAGTTCAATCAAAGGGCTGGAGTAGGGGAGGTCAGGGAGTAAGCTGATCAAGTCTCGTTGTCTGCATCATACCAAAAACAGGTTTGAGAGAATACTTCACTATTCATTGTGACAGTGGCTGAGATTTTCTGGTATTTTTTAAAGGTCACCTACTTTAAAACTGTGAATATGTTTAGAATAAAGATATCTTTTCACACTGTCAATTTCTTTCTTTTCTTTTTTTCCAGAGTAATATTAAGATCTCATGGCAGCCCTGATGTGGACATGTTAGCTAAAATGATACCCATCTGTGTCCCATGATGCTAACAGACAATTTCTCAGCAGGTATTAAATTGCTTGCAATGTCATATACAATGACCATAGGCAGAAAAATGTATCTCATATTCTTTCCACTTGGATTTTTTTTTAAAATTATGACTTAATTGTAGGAAATTTGAAACTTGAAACAGAATGATTTTCCTATGGGTTCTTTTGAATTGAAACAATGGTTTTGTTTTAAAGTAAATTGCTAATTTAATTACCACTTTCCAGGCCTAGAAATTTCATATTAGGCATTAACAGGAAATTTTGGCATCAGGAGCTTTGGCATAAGGAGGAAGAATTGAGATAGAATGGTAGGAAGAAATAGAGGAAGAAGATGAGACTGTGTCCTCACTCTTCTCAAGCCAGGTGCATGACCTTGGGCTGTGAGAAATGTGTTGAGAAAACCAGACCTGAGCCCAGGTCTTCAATGCAATGGAAAGAATATCAGAGTACAGTGAACAAGAGTTAACAGTTTAGAGTCAAAGGACCTGTGTTCAAAGCTCGATGCTGCTATTAACTACCTGTGTGACTTTGGGCCAGTCTCTTTCCCTCTGGGGCCTCATTTTCCTCCTCTGAAAAGTGAGGGAGATGGCCCCTTCCAGCTCTGTCTCTGACCCCATGAACAAAAAGTTTGGTGTCAGAGGCTGCCTTTGTGACCTTGGGCAGTCATCCCCCTCTCTTTTCTGGGATTGCTTTCTGAAGTGTAAAATGGGGAGTCTGGGACTAGTAAGTGCATCCTTATTCAAGGTCCCAGGCCAGCTCTAAAGACTATGAATAAGAACCAACTCCCCTCAACCCCCAGCCTGATTTCAAATTCAGCATTGACACTCACTAACTGTGTTACCCCGGTCAAGTTACTTAACCTGCAGGTCTCAGTTTCCTCAACTATAAAATGGGAATAATTATAGCACCTACCTCCCAGGGTTGTAGTAAGGTTAAAATGAGGTAATATTTTTAAAGCACTTACCACAGTGCCTGGCATATATTGTGGGTTTATTCCTTTCTCTTCCCATGTTCAGGTTCAGTTTTATAGAATCATAGATTCATAAAATTTTAAAGTAGAAAGGAGTCTGTGAAGTCATCTAGAGAGCAGAGAGCTTGTCTTATTGGTTTTTAGATTTACCCTACCACTGAGCTGTTATGTTCAGCACATACTAGTAGCTTAATATTTGTTAAATGAATTGGTAGGTGAATCAAGCCCAATTTTCTGCTTAGTTTAGGAATCTAAGACATGAATGCAATATTTATTAAGGCTGAAAAACAATCCTAGCCCTCGAGGAGCATATATTTTACAATCTCTATGACAAATGATAAATCATTGTGTGCTAAATACCTCACTAACTAGAAATTCATCATCAAAGATGCCATTCATTTTCCTTTTCTGACAGTCAGTTAACATTTATTAAGTACCTACTATGTAACATATACTATCTTAAGCACTGGGGACACAAAGAAATGCAAAAAGTCCCTGCTCTTAAGAATCTCATAGTCTAATACAGGAGATAACATATGAAGAATTATATACCAAAATAATCTATCTACAGGATAAATTGGAGGTAATTCCTTTCCATAGGGAAGGCATTAAGATTTTAAGATTAAGAAGGACTGGGAAAAGTTTGTTATAGGAGGTGGGACTTTAGCTGAGATGACAGAAGCTACAAAATGTAGGAGGTGTAGAGGAGGAAGGGAGAATATTTGAGACATGGGTGACAAAGTGAAAATGCTCTGAAGTTAGGAGATAAAAAGTGTTATGTTTGAGAAAAAGCAAGGAGGCCAGTGTCACTGCCTCACAGAGAAAGTAATAGGAGAGGGAGCAGCCGGTGGTGCAGTAGACAGAGCACTGGGCTTACAGTCAGGAAGATGCATCTTAAGGAGTCCCAATCCAACTTCAGACACTTACTAGTTGCGTGATCCTGGCCAGATCACTTAACCCTGTTTGCCACAGTTACTTATCTGTAAAATGGGCTGGAAAAGAAAATGGCAAACTATTCTAGTCTATTCCCAAGAAAGCCCCAAATGGGGTCATAAAGAGTCAGACATGACCAACTCAACAACAATAAAATCTGGTAAGTCGGTAAGGGGCCTAGTTAGGAAGAGCTTTTAAAGTCATACAAGATTTTATGTTTGATCCTTGAAATAACAGTGAGCTACTGGGGTTTACCTAATAGGTTAGATAGACATTTTAGAAAGATCAGTTTGACAGCTGAGTGGAGGGTAGACTGAAGCGGGGAAAAACCTGAGGCTATGGAATTCACTATCAGGCTATTTTAATAATCCAGGCTTAGTGGGATGAGACCAGTGCCACTGTGCTTGCAGGGTAAGGGTAGAATTATATGAGGTATGTTACAAAGTTGGACAAGACAGAACTTGACCAATGATTGAATAGAGAGATGTGCGGCAGCAAGAAGACCAAGATGATGCCTAAAATGCAAGCCTGGATGACATGGATTATGATGGCACCCTTAACAATAATAGGGCAGTTAGGAAGAGGGGAGGGTTTGGAAAGAAAAATAGTAAGTTCAGATATGGAAATGTTGAGTTAAGATTACTGAGATATCTGGTTCAAGATGTTTAAAAGGAAGGTGGAGATGTATGCAAGATTGGAGGTCAAGAGAGAGGTTAGGGCTGGATAAGTAGGTCTGACATTAATTTACGTGAAGATAGTAATTGAGTTACAATTATGGGGAAGTTCCTTCTTATACTGATGCTTGCCTCTCTGCCACTTCAATAAATTGGTTAAAGTTCTTCTCTTTGGAACTTTAAAAAGCAATTCTAATAATTCTTCATTGAGGCAATATTTTGAATATCCCAAGATAGCAGTCTCTATGGCTTTTAACTAGTAATTTCTACTCCTTGGTGTCATGTGACAAAAATGCTCTCAGGAATGCAGCACAAAATGTATCTTTACAGCAAATTTATGATAATGATTAATGGTGAAAATGATCAAAATAAGAAGTTAAGATAAATTTAACTTTGTGGGAGGCAAAATTAATTACTGGAGTGACTTCTACTGTATACTGCTAAGAGGAGGAAGGTTGTAATATGTTTCTGCTGTCCATTATAGTCTAGTGTCTTGTGCAAATTCCTACCTTCTCTGCTGTAGATACAGGGCTTGCCTATTTTTAAATTATCCTTTTTCTCCTTGCTAAACATTGCCTCATTTCCCCATCCTCTTCTTATGTAAAATTACCCAGTTGTAGAGTATTCCTCACTAGTGACAGCAAATGTGAATATATCTTTGTCTATGTGTTACATCTCTCTATGGCTGTTCAAGAAGACATTTTTTTTCTCTGTACCTATTCCCATGGAGGAGAATAATCTTTTAATAAGACACCGTATGTTTTTTTCACTTCATTTGGAGGATACTGATATTTTACTATGATTGGAATCGATGAATGTGGATGGTCACTGTGGAACCATTATTCTTTCCCTCACTGATCCCAAGTGAAATCTGTCCTCCAATTAGTATTTACAGCTGTACTGCATTGGTCTGAATTAAGAAGTAAGGGTTATGTCTGTCTACTAAAGTCTTATCCTGTGGCTTCATTGAGACATGGAGGGTGATTCTGGCTAAAATCCTAGAAGACTTTGTCTGTGGAACATTATTAATCCTGGTAGGGTTTATTAAACTGGAAAGGCTGCAAATACAAGGCTAAAAATTGATTATATATCTGTTGTTGCAGGACCAGCTCAGATAACATTAGAGAGTCTAATAACCATCTGGATTGCAGGATTAATTTTATTCAGCTACAGCAATTGATGACCATTTACTAAGTTATACAATGATTGTGATGTGTGTTGGTCAAGAAATAACCAAGCTGAAAATATTACAAATCTTTGATATAGTAATTTCTATATTGTTGTTTCAATTATTTTAATGACTTCAAAAAATAGCCAATTAAATTAAATTAAAGAGTACAAAAATTAAATGTTAGGATAAAAAAAAAGTCTTTAATTCACTTTTCAGAAATAATTGACTATTCCATGAAATATATTTTTTAAAAATGAGGGAAACTAAGCATACAATATTAATAGGAAAACCAAAATGTGAATTAGTATATTATTAACATTTAAGCCATTAAATTATTGGAATTCAAAAAAAATGGGGGCAGCTAGGTGGCACAGCGAATAGCTTTAGGAGGACTTGAGTCCAAATCTGGTCTCAGATACTTGACACTTACTAGCTGTGTGACTAGGGCAAGTCACTTAACCCCCATTACCTGGCAAAAACCAGAAAACAACAACCCCCTCCCAACAAAAACAAAGAAAAAAGAAATTCAAAGATTGCATTTTTATTTGATATCTACACTTTTAAATAGCCACATTAAAATCAATAAAATACGTCCATATATCAGAAACAATAATCACATGTGTTTTTGATTGCCTCCATGTGAAAAATAATAGTGTTTTACAATCTGCAAAGTTTTACATATGATATCTCATTTCATGCTCATAACAATCCTCGGAGGTAAGTGCTACAGTTATCATCCCCATTTTAGAGATTAGGAAATGAGGCCTGAAAAATGGACTTGCCCAGGAGGACCCATCTAGTCAGTGCCTGTGTTAATTGAGCCTAAGCTTTCCTGATTCTAATTCTGGTGCATTATGAATTATGCCATTCTACCTCTTAAAACACATGCACATTTGCTATTTCTAATTCAAAAATATTTTAAGTGCCTAGTATTTGCCAGGCATCGTGATGAATATTATGCATATAAATATGAACAAATCATTTTTGCCAATTTATGGGGGAGGGGTATAGCTATATGGGTAAGTAATTATGAAATACATGCAGGTAGTGCTTTTGCCCATACCTCCTGAAGGTGTCACCAAGGAGATTAGGAGAGCAGAGATGGAAATCTGCTGGTTTGAGCAGAAAATTCCCAATATCCCAATCCTCGATCCCACCCTAGTGAAGTTTTTCCTGCCCTTGGGGCTTGCAGAACAGTTGAATTTGACCTATAAGCTTTCCTTCCCCTCTTTTGGACTTGGGAAATGAAAGAGAAACTGAAAAAATGGGCAGAAACAACAAAGAAGAAGATCAGATGTAGGAATACCAAAGCAAAGGCAATGTGGAATAATCATGCATCAAAAACAAACAAACAAACAAAAAACCCCAGAAATAAAACCCCTGCAAATCAGCGGATCTCCTTGTCCATTTGTTTTTCAGTCATTTCTAGCTCTTCATGACCCCATTTGGGGTTTTCTTGGCAAAGACACTGGAGCGGCTTGCCATTTCCTTCTCCAGCTCATTTTAATGAATGAGGAACTGGTGCAGAGTTAAGTGACTTGTCCAAGGTTGCAAAGCTTGTAAGTGTCTGAGACCAGATTTGAACTCGGGAAGATAAATCTTCTTCACTTTATTCACTGCCACCTAGCTATCTATTAGTGGACCCTACACTGGGGAAATCCATTTAGTTTAGGGGCCAGGGATAATGATCTTCATCTTTCTGCCTTCCTTCACCTGCCACTTCCATTTCCCTCTTTTTTCTTGAGAAGGTCAGCGACTACTTTTTAGATTAGTGTTTTCTCAGCACTTGAGAGACATTTACTTTCATTTCCAAAATTCCCTCTTATTTTTTAAATGAGTAAACATGAGAAAGTTGTTTGTCAACAAAGTGCTAAGCAGCGATTGGATGAAGTGTTAAGAGGGGGCAATTGGGAACAGCCTGGGAGTCAAGAGATATTTAAAACTGCTGCAATTGCCAGCATGAGATATCTGCTTGGGGGCTTGGAAATAGAGGTAAGGATTTTTTTTTCTTCTTTTGAACTTCACAGGGCAGAAAGAAAAAATTCACCCAAGTTTTCTCTGGGCCAAATGAGTCAGCAACAGTAGCTGGGCGGCTAATGGATTGGATACTGAGGTAGGCATTTGATATTACCGTGACCTTCTTTGAAAGGAAAACAACTCACCCAGAGGGGAAGATTGCCAAGGGATTGGCCAGAGGAAAATCAGTGCTCCCAAAGGAAGTAGACTAGCCCCACATTGGTGGAGACTTTGAAGAATGTCTGATACCTCTTACCAACTGAAACATAGAAATCACTACTGCCACAAGTCAGAGATTATCTAAGGATTGTTTTTTTTTTCTTTTTGAAATTTTTTTCTTATATTTTTTGGGATTGTAAATACTATTTTTCTTCTTCCTATTTCTTTCTAGAGTTTTTTTTTTCCAGCATTATTGCTATGAATATTGGAGGAAAAATCTCCCTGAAAATTTTATTTCAAAAATATTTTACTTTATTTCATTTTACTTTTATTTTTGAGTTTTCAGCCAAATTTATCTCGCCTTTCTTTTTCTTTTTTTTTTTGTAAAAATGGTATGAGGGGAAATTTTATAATTTGAATTCAGTATTTTTTTGAAGCAATCTTGTTTCTTTATTACTGATGTTTTACAGCCTTTAAAAAATTCCTGTTTCTATTTTTGGTTTTCTTCAATATTGGTTTAATTTTTGTTTCACATCTTTCTTTTTTCCTAGAGTCCCATGGGTATTTCTCTTTATTACCTTTCATGTTCTGCATTCCTGTGACAAATATAAATGACTGCTTTTCAATGCTACTAATTTAATAACGCAATAAGCATTTGCTGAAAACTCTACACAATCAATGAAAGGATTAGAATTCAATGAATGAATGAATGACAAAAATAGTCCATATCTGAGATATTTCCAAAGATGCCTGAATTTCCACAAGGGGGGAGACGAAACATCCATTAAGTACCTACTATGTGTCCGGAACTATGCAAAACACTTTACAAATATCCATCAGCACTTAATATAACTGACCTCAACCTATTCAAAACATTAACACAATATTGCATGAATCATGTTACGAGTTGAGGCTCCAAATCTGCACACTTTGATCATCTTTGTGGACTCTGTAGCAACCTAAAGGAGAATTTCAGACCAGTTGAGGAGACTGAAACTAGAGGCAACATCTTTGCTACTTAGAACTTCAGCTGACACTCGTGTTATAGAGAAACCTTCCAGGGAATATTAACACTGATCAAGTTTGGATTTAGGAATATGAGACTATAGTTCTAATCATGATTATAGCTAGCATTTATATAGCACTTACTATGTGCTAGGCAGTATGCTAAGCATTCTACAAATATTATCTCATTTGGTTCTCATGATAATCCTGGGAAGTAGGTACTATTATTATCCCCGATTTGTAATTGAGGAAACTGAGGCAAACAGGTTAAATGTTTTGTTCAATATCACACAACTACTGAGTACCTGAGGACAAATTTGAACTCAGGTCTTCCTGACTCCAGGCCTGTTGCTCTGTCCAATGTACCGCCTAGCTGCCAATGATGAATTCATAACTACATCTTGCTCTGGTGTAGGTAAAGACAGCTCAGCTGTGTAAGATCTTTCCCATCCATTGAATAGGTTTCAGGTGGGCCCAACAAAGGGAGGTTTGATTAGAGACTGACTCATACCCTTTAACTAACTAGATGTGAGGCCCCAGGCTAGTTAGCAAACTAGTTTGCTAGTTTGAGAGAGGCATGAAGCCCTCAGGACCCTAAGGGAAGTTGCTAAGATCAGAGCCAAAGGTATGTGCCTGAGTTCTAGTCAATCAGATGATATCTAGGACTATATAAAAAGAGAGAACAGAACTTGGAGCAGAGCAGAGCTGAGGACTGAGAGCAGAACTGGAAGAATGGAGTTGGAAGCAGTTGAGTGGAGAGCGGCAGATTCAGAAGCAGAGAGCTAGCATCAAAAGTGTGCAGAGCAGAGAATGCTGAACACAAAAGAGTTTTGGAGATCAAGGAAAAAGGAAAGCTTCAGGAGACAGTATTGAGCAGAGAGTTAGGATTCATGAGTGATCTTATAGGAAAGCTCTAGCATCGAGGCGAAGCCCAAGTATGGCTTGGTTCCTTGCTATAATATTTTGTTATAATTTTCTTGTTACTGCATAAAGTGGGCTTATCAGTTTTGAAATATTACTGCCACAATATCAAATTGGGGGTATTAGTCCTTCAATCTGATCCTTTGGAGTCTAAATAAATATTATACTTCCTCTGCCTTTTACCTAGAGAATTCCTTATACTTCTCAATTCGGAACAGGCATGCCCATGGTCCTCTCCGAGGTCATGAATTTTGCCTTACTGCTATCAGCCGGTCACAAGAAAGTTAGGTATATTCAACCTAACATGCTACTATAGGGGAAACTGAATAAGTTGTTAAACATGTAGCCAGATAGCAAAATTAATGTTTGATCATGTAATTTGTCCCTGGAATATAATTAAATATGTTCATTAATGTACATCTTAATTACTCTGAATTTTGAATATGCTTGTATTTTATAATTGTGTGGTTCATGTTGACATGCTAGTGTCATGCAATCATGTTGATTTGCATATACACTGATACATAGGCCTACTGATGTTACTACTTTGTTTTGCCGTTATGCTTTTTTGTTTGCATTACATATGTGTGCTTGTACTGATGTGCACATAAGTTAGGCTTATAGTAATACAACAAGCATTCATAAAATACTTACTGTGTGCTAGCACTGGGCTAATTCCTGGGAAAGGTGCACACACACACACACACACACATACACACACTCCCTATCCTCTTGACAGACATTCATTCTAATGAATATTGATACTGAAACAGCCTATTAAAGTGGTAATTCATATTCTGCTATACCAAGTGCATGAACTACTGATGTAAACTTGTTTTGAATGTCATTCTGCAATTATTACCTTGGGTACTATGTTAATTCTCATTCAATTAAGTGTTGAGGTTTATTTTGATGTTGCTACATGTTCAAAGATTCTAAGTATACTACAGTTGATTTTGCAAAAGATTGCAATATTTGTGACCCCATTGAAGAAAGCAGTGTAACTTTGATCACACCTCCTGAAAAAGAAGATCAGAAAGCTAGAGAGGGATGACTGCTAGTTTGTGTAGAAATTTCCAAGTATCTTCCTCCCCTCCTTTCTCTGAGAATTTTGCCATGGCTTTGGGACTGGTAGAGATTATTGACTTTGACTGACAAGCTTGACCCTTTAATCTCTAATATTGGAAAGAACAATAGTGGGTGTGGGGACTCCAGAGTGAAAGTGGTATGAGAAAATCACACATGAGAACTGGAAGCTTGATTTATTATTTTTTTTTTCCTGTATGCTTTTGAAATGTTTACCTTTGTTTTAAAAACGTTGCTTTATTTCTTATGCTTACAAATATGGAAAAGCCATTAATAAATTGTTAAATAATTCATGCTATTCTTTAGAAATGCTATTATTTAAAAATTAGAAATATTAAGGGGGTAATTGGCAATGGCAATAATTTTAAGGGAATTGCAGGTAATGTAGAAATAATGAGAGAGTATTAAACTTTCTTGGGGTTTATTGAGTTCACTAGCAATGGAAGTCCACTTGCATGGGCAGAGAGTCCTCAAAGTTTACATGGGGCTTGTATATGTTTAAACTACCAATGAGGGGGAAGGCTTCAGGCAAAAGGAGATGGAAGGGGATATTGCTAGAGTTGGCTGAATAGACAAGATACCCTGACCTGAATGTCCAAGGTCATTCGCGAAATAGGGAACATTGGAAGTCTCCCTGAACAGATGTTATCACACAGGATGTTCTTGTGGAGGGGTTTTTGGGGTAGGGAGCATGGCAAGGAGGGCCTTCAATTGGTGAGCTTATGCTTAATATAAGAAGGAGGGAGCTGTGCCCAATTCATCAAGATGAAGGGACTTACATTCAGTTTGTGATCCATAGGATATAGATTTAAAACTGTTCCATTGCCACAGAGATATCAGGCTGGGGGGCTCAGAGTTAACAGAATTATTTATTTATTTAGCTTCCCAGGGAAAAGAGAATGTTTATCTGGATTTTTTTCTAAGCAAAAAAATCAGCAACAGTGGTAAGATGGCGTATTTGCTATTATCATACTTTGGTTTGAAAGGAAAATCACTCTCCTAGAAGTAAGATTGCCAAGGGAGGAGTAGAATGCCCTGCAACTGGTAGGGAGAGAGAGAGCAAATGACTCTCCTTTCTATCTTTTCACCAGTGCAGCACAGCAAACACTTCATTCATGGTAACTTTGAGAAAGAAAACACCAGTAATTTCAGTTCTCAATGTCTACGTAAGGAATTTATAGTTCAAAGAAATCTTCAAAATAAACTCATTCTTCCTATTTATCTAGGTTCTAGGGAGATGAACTAGTTCAGGGCTGGCAAAAATGCTGCCCCCTGACTGCAGTTGCCTGCAGTGTGATTTATAGGGACTGCCTATAAGCATAGAAATTTACACAAATGCCTTGGTAAAGGAAGCCAAGCTACCACAGAGCTCTCACTAAAATGGCAAATCAAAATATATTGTATATTTTTCAATAAAAACTTAAGGTTGGACAGCTCTGAACTAACTTATATGAGGTCAAATAACTTTATTATATTAGACATGATCAGGAATACAAAACAGGGCTCCCACTTTGTGGACTTCATACTTGGAAATCAAATTTAACTAATATCTCTTTAGCTTCCTCCCCATCTAACCTCCCTCATTTCCATGGTTTAACTTTAATCATCTCTTGAATGATCACTTCCTTTCTCTTGCAACTGCTATCAACCTATCTCAAGCCTATTTCAACTTCTTTCTTGGACAATTACAATAGCATCCTAACCAGTTTCCATATTTCCTTTAATCTCAAATCTCTCTTAATACTTTCACTTCATACTTTGATGTCACAATAGTATTTGAGATTCACAATTTTTGACTATGTAACTCCCTTAGTCAAAATTGTAAATGGCTCTTTGCTATCTATCAGATAATCTCCAGACTCCTTAGCTAGGCATACAACATTCAATTATTCTATTTCATAACTCTGGAAAAGCAGGACTGCTCATTATTCCTTAAATTGATCCACCTTCTGTGCTTTTTCTTATTAATTACCTTTCACTTGGAATGTCTTCCCTTATTGCTCTACTTTCTTTTGTTGAAATCCTAGTCATTCTCCAAGCTCACATTTCTCAAGAAAGGACTCCCCTCATCGCCTTGGTAAAAGTAATGTCATGCTTCTCTATTGAGCACTTGTTTACATATATCTTGTAACTGTGTGCATGTATTTGCCTGCATGGCTTCTTTTATTTATTTATTTTTAGTTTTCAACATTCACTTCTATAGGATATCGAATTCTAAATTTTCTCCCCCTCTCTCCCTTCCCCCTCCACAAGATGGCATCCAATCTGATATAGTCTATACATGTACGATCATATTAAACATATTTCCACACTGCTCATGCTATAAAGAAGAATTAGAACCAAGGGGAAAAACCATGAGAGAAAAAGAAACATACGCACACACACACACATACAGAGAGAGAATATAGCATGCTTTGATCTGCATTCAGACTCCATAGTTCTTTTTCTGGATGTGGATAGCAATTTCCATCATGAGTCTTTTGGAGTTGTTTTAGATCTTTGCATTGCTGCAAAGAGCTACATCTATCAAAATTGGCCATCACACAAAGTTACTTTTTACAGTTATTACTGTGTGCAATGTTCACCTGGTTCTGCTCACTTCACTCAGAATCAGTTCATGTAAGTCTTTCCAGATTTTTCTGGTCTGCCTGCTCATTATTTCTTATGGAACAATAGTATTCCATTCATATACTTCACCTTGTTCATCCATTTCCCAATTATAGACATCCCTTCAATTTCCAATTCTTTGCAATTATAAAGAAGAACTGCTATACAAATATATACATGTGGGACTTTTCCCCATTTTATGATCTCTTTGGGATATAGACCTAGCATTGATATTGCTGGATCAATGGGTATGCAGTTTTATAGACCTTTGGGCATAGTTAAAAATTACTCTCTAGAATAGTTGAATCAGTTCACAACTCCACCTACAATGCACTTGTGCTCCAATTTTCCCACATCTTCTCCAAAACCCATCATTTTCCCTTTTTGCCATATTAGTCAATCTGATAGGTGTGAGATGATACCTCAGAGTTGTTTTAATTTGAATTTCTCTAATCAATCTCTAATCAATAGTGATTTAGAGAGTTTTTATGTGACTATAGATAGCTTTAATTTCTTCATCTGAAAACTTCCCATTCATATCCTTTGACCATTTATCAATTTATCAATTGGGGAATGACTTATATTCTTATAAATTTGACTCTGTTCTCTATATTTTTTAGAAATGAGACCTTTATCAGAGACAATGGCAGTAATTTTTTTTCCCATTTTCTGCTTCTCTCCTAATCTTGGTTTGTACAAAACCTTTTTTTAATTTAACATAATCAAAACTATTCATTTTGTATTTCATGATGTTCTCTATCTCTTGTTTGGTCATAAATTCTTCCCTTTTCCACAGATCTGACAGGTACACTATTCTTTACTCTCCTAATTTTCTTATAGTATCACCCTTCATATCTACAGCATGTACCCATTTCGATTTATCTTGGTATAGGGTGTAAGATGTTGGTCTATGCCTAGTTTCTGCCACACTATTTTCCAGGTTTACCAGCAGTCTTTGTCAAATAGTGAGTTCTTATCCTGGAAGGTGGAGTCTTTGGGTTTATCAAACAGTAGATTACTATAGCCATTGACTACTGTGACTTGTATATGTAACCTATTCCACTGATCCATCAGTCTATGTCTTAGTCAGCACCAAGTAGTTTTGATGATTGTTGCTTTATAATATAGTTCTAGATCTGGTATGGTTAGGCCACCTTCCTTTGCATTTCTTTTCACTAATTCCCTTGATATTCTGGACCTTTTGTTCTTCCAGATGAATTTAGTTATTTTTTTCTAGCTCTACAAAATAAAATTTTGGTTGATGTGTCACTAAATAAATAAATTAATTTAGGTAGGATTATCATTTTTGTTATATTAACTTGGCCTATTTATGAGCAACTGATGTTTTTTTTTTTTCCAATTATTTAGATCTGACTTGATTTGTGTGAAAAGTGTTTTATAATTGTGCTCATATAGTTTCTGGTTTTGGCAGTTAGACTCCCAAATATTTTATAAGATCTACAGTAACTTTAAATGGAATTTCTCTTTGCATCTCTTGCTATACAAAAATGCCAGTGATTTATGTGGGATACTTAATATCCTGTAATTTTGATAAAGTTGTTGATTATTTCAAGTAGTTTTTTTTTACTTTATTCTCTAGGATTCTCTAAATATACCATCATATCTCTGCAAAGAGGGATAACTTTGTTTCTTCATTGCCTATTCTAATTTGTTCAATTTCTTTTTTTCCCTCTTAATCCTAAAGCTAACATTTCTAGTACAGTATTAAATAACAGTGGTGATAATGGGTATCCTTTTTTCACCCTTATCTTATCTGAAATGCTTCTAGCTTATCTCTATATAATGTTTGCAGATGGTTTCAGATAGATGCCACTTATCATTGTAAGGAAAACTCCGTTTATTTTTATCTTGGTATAGGGTGTAAGATGTATCTTGAGACCAAAAATTCAAGAGCCACTGTTTTTTTATTTTTATTAAGATTTTTTTATTATAGTGTGTTTAATAGGAACGGATGTTATATTTTGTCAACAGCTTTTTCTGCATATATTGAGATAATCATAATTTCTGTTCTTTTTGTTTTGGATGTGGTCAATTATGCTGACAATTTTTTCTAATCTCGAAAGAGCACTGAATTCCTGGTATAAATCCCACTGAATCATAGTGTATTATCCCTAAGTTGCTGTAATCTCTTTGCTAATATTTTATTTGAGTTTTTTGCATCTGTATTCATTAGAGAAATTGGTCTATAATTTTCTTTCTCTGTTTTGACTCTGCCTGGTTTAGGTATCAGCATTATATTTACATCATAAAGAAGATTTGGTAGGCTTCTGCCTATTTTCTCAAATAATTTAAATAGTATTAGAATTAATTGTTTTTTAAATGTTTAATAGTATTCACTTGTAAATCCATCTAGCTCTGGAGATATTTTCTTAGGTAGTTTATTGATGGCTTGTTTAATTTCTTTTTCTGAAATGGAGTTATTTAAATATTTTATTTCTTCTGTTAATCTGGGCAATATGTATATATATACAAATGCATATACATATATATTTTGTAATTATTCATCTATTTCACTAAAGTTGTCAGAATTATTGGCATAAATTGGGCAAAATAGCTCCTAATTATGCATGGCTTCTATTAGCTTGTAAATTCCATGAGAGGGAGGGGCTATCTCTTGTTTATCTGTGAATTTCACTCACTCCTCATTATTGTTATATAACCATAGTAGATAAGCCCTCATTTTTGTAGAGTTGCACTACTTAATTGCTTTATCAACTATAATGGTAAAATAGGCCGTCTTTCAATTAAGTGTTAGAGTGTTAAATGCAGAGAATTTTCCTTACATGCCCCATGGAATAATTAAATCACATTATTGTCACTGTCTCGCTAGATTATTATAATAATTGACAAATACAATGACTCATAAGTGTAAAATTACTTGTAAGTTGGGGAAGATGGTATCTTCATTAACACATCACACCTATCAGATTGGCTAACATGACAAAACTAGAAAATGATAAATGTTGGAGAAGATGTGGGCGAATTGGAAAATTAATTCATTGTTGATGGTGTTGCAAACTGATCTAACCATTCTGGAGAACAATTTGGAAGTATGCCCGAGAGGCTATAAAAATGTGCATACCCTTTGACCTTGCAATACCACTTCTAGGTATGTATCCCAAAGAGATCATAAAAATGGGAAAAGGACCCACATGCACAAAAACATTTATAGCAGCTCTTTTCATGGTGGCCAAGAACTGGAAATTGAGGGCATGCCCATCAATTGGGGAATGACTGAACAAGTTGTGGTATATGAACGTAATGGAATGCTATTGTACTATTAGAAATGATGAATGGGTGGACTTCAGAAAAGCCTGGAAAGACTTATATGAAGTGAGCAGAACCAGGAGAACATTGTAGGTAGTAACAGCCACAGTGTGCAATGACTGACTTTGATAGACTCAATTCTTCTCAGCAATGCAAGGACCTAAAACAATTCCAAAAGACTCATGATGGAAAATGCTCTCCACATCCAGAAAAAGAAATATGGACTCTGAACGCGGATGAAAGCAGATTATTTTTGTTTTGTTGTCTGTTTTTCTTTATCATGGTTATTCCCACTCATTCTAATTCTTCTATATAACACAAC
The DNA here is from genome assembly GCA_028646595.1 of Phalanger gymnotis. NCBI lineage: Eukaryota > Metazoa > Chordata > Mammalia > Diprotodontia > Phalangeridae > Phalanger > Phalanger gymnotis. The sequence goes on from CM053622.1 coordinate 115,431,190, forward strand.
TAATGTGAAAATATGTTTAATAAGAATGTATATATAGAGCCTATATTGGATTGCATGCCATCGTGGGGAGGGGGAGAGAGAGGCAGAAAATTTTGAACTTATGGAATTGAATGTTGAAAACTAAAAATAAATAAAATTTTTTAAAAAATGATTGTATCCTCATTTTAAATGTATGCCAATTAAACTATACCCCCACCTCATCCCTTATACTTACTCTATGATCTGGTAACATTGACTTACTTGCAGTTCCTTCAACAAGACATTCCATCTCTGGTTTTACATGCCTTTTATTGGTCATCCTCCATGCCTGGAATGTTCTCCCTTCTTACATCTCACTTAGGTCTCCTTTAAGACTTCTTTAAAATTGGCTTCCTTTAAATCTCATCTTAAATCCCTTCTTCAAGTGGCATTTTCTGGTGTCCAATAATCTGTTGTGTCTTCCATCTGTGATTAGCTTCCATCTTCCCTGTATATATCTTGTGTGCTCATAGTTCTTTGGATATTATCTCCTACATTAGGATATAAGGTCCTTGAGGATAGAGATTGTGTATTCATTTATTTTATTTGTGTAATAGGGATCTAGAACACACACAGACTTCCATCTGCTGACTTGGTTTTTGAAACTTCCCCACATGGAAAACCTGGGAGGCTCTTCTTAGAATTTAGCCCAGTGCTTGTTACCTAGAGAGTTCTTAATAAATTCTTGTTGCCTGACCCTATCAGTAAACCATGTCTAGCACTTGAGGGTTTTGAAGATAATTGGTAAAGCCCAAGTGCTTGAGATTTAGCTATACTGGGGCTCTCATTCTGGTTGTCAAGATTTATGATTCTGTCTATAGTCTTTAAGTTGAACTTGAATGGAACAGATGGGGTTTTCTATGCTTAGTTCTTGGCTCTTAAATTAATCTCTTGATTCTGATGAAGCATGGTTTTATCAATCCCAGGGTAGAGCACATAATCTACATCTTTTGACCGGTCTACTCAGCTGGGTGAAAATTCAATTTAAAATGCTTTCAGGATCTGTTTTATGAAATTATGCCCCTATTGCCTCATGGGGATTGGGTTAAAGTGACTGAATCGTGAAGTCCTCTGAGCTCTTAGCAAGGAAAGAGGGGGGAAAGTTAAGTTCAAAACATTATTATTAACAAGCCCAGCAAGGAATAATAAATTTGAAGTTGACATGCATTCTACTTTTCTTAAGGCTGTTCACTATTGTGCAATACACAACTGCAACTATCCATTTTCAGCATGTTGTCAGCTGGCTTATTTTTGGACACCTGCAGGGGAAATCCTCAACAACACAGCCTTTGAAATAGCACATTTTGCTCTTAGCTTCTTAAGATAATGGAAGAAGAGAGTCAGCTTTGCTGTGGCTTTAACCATGTCTTTTCATTTCTTTTTACTTTTTTTTTTCTTTAAGAGACAAATGTGAGACTGCAAGTAGAGCTTGGGGACTTTTACTATCCACATTTTTACTATCCAGTACTATCTATAATGGAACTAACAAGCTGAAAAGGCATACACAGTGTAACCTCGGTCCAACTCTTTAGAAAACCATTTCCATATGTGTTAAGCTGGAAAATAATTTTAATGTTCAAGTTAAACTGTTAAGTATTCATTTTATCCTTTATCATACAAGTCTTAAAAATTGATTTGGAATCAGAGTATCTGGGTCTTCATCCTTGCCTTCCCACTTGTTACCTGTTTGGCCTTTGGCAAGTCACTTAACCTCTTTGGCCTCAGCTTCTTCCTCTGTAAAATGATGGGATTGGGTTAGATGTCCTATAAGGCTTCTCCAGATTCAATCTATGAACCTCCACGATCCTATGGTCCTGAAATTAAGGTGCAATAGCTATTTTTATTCAAAGTACTAGGTATAACAATTATTTTATTTGGTATATAGCTATAAATATGTCTACATTTCACTATGAACTTCATCAGGGCCAGCTTTACAAGCAGGTATGGTAGACTGCCACCTTCAGGTCCTTGTGCCTAGAGTTCTTCTGCTCTACCCAATTGAAATTCCTCCCTTGATCTTCCCAGTTAACTTTGATCACCTTTCTTCAAACTATTCACAACACTTCATTTATGTTTCCCCTCAGCATTTGTGTCCTAATCTGTATTTTGAACTATATTTTCAGGCATATATTATTTATTTTCATGCTGTCTAGCCAAATGGGCCTTCTTGTTCTTTTTTACTCTTCACTCTTCATGTTCTATCTTCTTGCCTTTGTTCATGCTTTTCACGATGCATAGAATTCATTCCCTTCTCACATCCATCTTCTTAGATTCTGTTATTTCCTTTAAAACTAGCTCAATCAAGTTAGGTAATAAATATGTATTAAGGGCCTACTATGTACCAGGCACTGTGCCAAGCACTGGAATATCATCACCACACACATGAGACCTTTCCTGATCTTGTCCCCTTCTCTCCTTCTCTTAGGAGAGATACATACAGAAAAATTTTTCTGTATATATTTTGAGTATATATACATATGTACATATTGTCTTCAGAATAGAATGTAAAGAAGGCCGAGACAATTTCTTTTTTTGTGTTTAAGTCCTAGCACAACAACTGGCATATAATAGATGCATCAATAATAGTTGATTGATCATTTCTTCACTACTAGATTATAAGTTTTAGGAAATCAAGATGTTGTCTCATTTCCTGCTATATTTTCTCTAGCACCTAGTGCAATGTTCTCTTAAGGTATAGATAATGGATTCAGATTTGATTTGACTTGGATTCATTTTTTGTGCTATGAATTCTATAGAGAACTTCCAGGTTACCTGACTAACAAGATGGAGGACAAGACATTTTCCCTCATGCCCATGATTTCTCAAACCTCTCTAAAACAGAAGTTATGTACCAAAGATAAAGTAACTTCAGCTGTGGTCTAGGACATGGTCAAGGACACACAGAATCCAAAATAAGGTGAAAACAGCAGAAGCAGCAGCAGCAGCAACACTAACAGTGAACTGAGGCCTACCTGAGCTTAAATAGCACCTTCTCCTATACCACCTACCCTATTGCCCCCAGCAAGGCTGCACTAGTTCACTAGAGACTTGGCAAACAGGCTTGGAAAAAAAATTCAAAAAATGCTAACATTAAAAGAAAGTATGCTTATTATCTAAACAAAGCCTACTTATCTCAAACATAGGATGCAAAGAAATAACCTAAAGGTCATAGATCTCCCAGAAGGATATGACGATATGACAATAAACCTGAACACTATAATGCAAGAAATAACAGAAGAGAACCACCCAGAACTTCTGAATTAAAAAAAAAAAATGAAATACAAATTGAAACAATTCATAGATTGTCTCCAGAAACACTTTAGATAAGTGACCTATTGCTAAAAGGCACCAGAGATAAGCCCAAATCCCCTAAATAGCTTTGCTCTATTGAAATAAATGTTTTAATTTCTCTTTTTTAATTCTTCCCATAATTCCAATTAGAGAATAATTTGAGTTAACAGGTTCCTTTTTAAAAATGCAATCTATTTTACAATTATTTATCAAGCATCTACTTTGTGCTAGACCAGGGCTGTCCAAAATGCGGCCAGCAGGCCAACATGTGGTCTGAACCGTGATTTATGCAGCCCGCCTACAAGCATAGAAATTTACATAAATGCTTTAGTAAACTAAGCTGAGGTACCGCAGAGCTCTCGATAAAATGGCAAATCAAAATGCATTGTCTGTTGTTTCCATAAAAACCTAAGGCTGGACAGCCCTGTGCTAGATGATAACTTTCATCTTAAGGCGAATCTAAGTATTTTCCTACCAACATAATCCAGGTGAGATCAATGAATGACATTAAAGACATGGGGCTTTTACAATGAAGATATAGGGGGTTAAGCAGGAAAGGTGATTTTCTAGTCTCTTCCACTACTTTTCTCTTCAACTTCAAATGTGTTTTAATGTGCCTACTGTCTGCCAGACAGCGTGCCAGGTGCTGAGGCTGACTCAAGTTATAGGGGATTCCTGTTCCCTTGGCATCTTCAAGTTGATGACAATTTCTTGAGTGTGTGGTAGAAAAGATCCTTGTTTAAGGTCCAAATTGAACCAGACACTAGATTGACTTTGAGGTCCCATCCAATTCAAGATGTTTCAGAGATGTGGCTCTCTGAAGCCGTGACCCAAATTACCGCTGGTTACCTGAGTCTATTTCAGGAACCTGATGTTTGCTGTCATATAAACAGCTCATAGATTTGAATGGAAACCTGTTTCAGTATAAATAGATTCAAATAACTTTTCTGCTGAACTGTTTCTCATAGCCAATCCAATTCTATCATGTAATACTATATATCTATGAATCAATTTTTGCTTTAAAATTCATTCCCCAGCTTTTGTGGTCTAGGATAGTTAATGCACTCTAAAATACCTTCCACACCAAAAAGGGAATCCCCAGACTTGCTGGATTTGTTAAATTTCTGTGGTATCTTATCATGTTTCCCAAAAGTGCAATGTGGTGTATAGAGACAGAGAGAGATAACAGTTAAGGTTTGTGAGACACTTTACACACATTAACTTACTTGGTCCTACCAATAACATTATGAGGTTGGTGCCAATATTATTCTTGTTTTACAGATAAAGAAATTGAGGTTGAGAGAATTTAATTGATATTTCCAAGATCATGTAGCTAAGTGTCTGCAGGATTTCAAATCAAGTCTTCCCAAATCCAAGTTCAGCCTTATCTATCAGCTACCTTATTGCCTATATTTCAATATTTAAATATTTAGCATTTTGAGAAAATGAAAGTCAATTATATTTAGAAGCAGTGTGGTATAGTGTATAGGGAGCAAGCCTTAAACTCAGGAAGAACTTTTTCAAGTTTCATCTCTGAAACAGGCTAGCAATGTGACTTTGGGTGGGAAAGAGATAAAGGAATGAACATTTTATATATCACCTATTATGTGCCAAGCACTCTGATAAACACATTTTTTTTAAAACAAATACAGTCTCATTTGACCCTCACGTAATGTAGTTGCTCTTAATATTCTGATTTTAAAATTAAGGAAACTGAGGCAAATAAAGGTTACGTGATTTGCCCAGGTAATATGGTTAAGATGTGTTTGAGGTTGGATTTGAATTCAAGTTTTGCTAAATCTAGTGCTTTATCTCCTATACTATCAACTGCCTCTGGGTAAGTTAGGTCACTGTACCTCTTAGTGCTATGACCAAATTTCTAAGATTAAAAATTTCAGAAAAAGTGACAAATTTTCTTGGTAGAGAGAATTTTTTTTTTAACCTGGGGGTTCCATATACCAATTTGATCAGAGTACTTTTTTTTAGAGAAATATTTTTTTCAAATTTTGTTATATTCCTTTAAATAATTTCAAGCATCACAGGTATCACAAAAACCTATGTGCAAGTCTAAATAATCAGTGAATATTTAGTTGCTGTCAAAGAGAATTTATAACCATTTTTACAATTATCTTTTATGCCTTTGTTCAGCATTATTAACTACACAGGCTAATGATTCTATAATCAATCAGTCAATCAATAAACATTTATTAAGCACCTACTATGAGCCATGCACTGTGCCAAAAGCACATTGTACATTTCTGTTTAGCATCATATAAGTCATTTAAACCTTATTTTCAAAGTCTTTAATTCTTTTAACTTTACATCTAGAGTTTTAAACCACATTTTCCTAGCTTCCTTTTTAATACTTTATGATTCAGATAAAATTGTAGATTGTTTATTTATCAAGTTTACAAATTATGCAAAGCTAGGAGGCATAATATGTTAGATGGCAGAATTAGAGAATCAAAGTTTGAGCATAAGAAGGTAGCTCAGTTGCCTTTAAGGCCAACCTATACATGAAGGAATTGTAACATAATATACCTGACATGTGGCTGTCTAAACCAGAACTTTTTAAGCTATGGGTCATGACCCTATACAGGGTTGCAAAAAAATTGGCAACAGTAAAAGGTTTCTGAACAATGATCAAAATTAATTAAAAATCAAATGCATAATGAATCCAAAGTGTTTCTGGCAGTGCTTGCCTGTGTTGTATCACACAACTTCACTGCCTTGGTTCTGAACATGAATCATGCACTCTTAAACAGCGCATGCCCTCAGGCCACACAACTTCAAGGAATGTAGTTGAAAGGAGAAAAGGAGTCTTGAGTGGAAAAGGTTTAAGAAGCCCTGGTCTAAACTGCTTGAAGACTTCCACCTTGGGGAAACTCATCACTTCTTAAGGAAAGACATTCCAATTTTGAATAACTCTAATTATTAAGTTTTTTCATGACAGCCTAATTAGCTTCTTTGTAGCCTCCATCCATTGCTGCCTTTCAGGTCAAATACAACATGTCTAGCCATTCCTCTCCTTGACACCTCTTTGGATACACAAACGTAGCTATTATGTCCCTCCTGAGACTGGTTTTCTCTTGGTTAAACATCCCCTTCAACTGATCTTACATGTCATGGATTCAGAGACCATCACCATTTTGATTGCTGTTTTCTGAATATTACCCATTTTGTCAATGTGCTTCTTAAACCTTAATAACCATCACTGAACACAGTACTCTATATGATGTCTGAAGAGTGGGATAAATACTTCACTAATCCTAGAAGCAAGTATCTCTTAATTTGACCCAAGGTCACTTTAAGTTTTTTTTTTGGATGCCACAATATTTTAGTGATTCACATTGAGGTTAGTACATTAAAACCCTATACAATTTTCAGAGAATTCTTCTCCTTCCCTCATCTTTTTGCAAGCTTCTTGGCAAATATGTTATGACCAGCTTTTTAAAGGTATATTCCATCTCTCCTATCAGGATCTAGCAAATTCTCAACACTCTAGAACACTAGACTGACTCTGAGAAGGTGAAATTTAATTGGTGATAAATATAAAGTCATATTTATGTTCAGAAATAAATTTCACAAGTAAGTGATTGGGATGTGTGGCTAGATAGCAGTTCTGCTTTTTTTTTGGGAAAAGATCTGGGGGTTTTAGAGAATTACAAACTCAGTATGAGTCACGCTTTTGTGGGTTATGAAATCCAGGAAAACTATTGAAATCTTTAGCTGCATTTAAACAAGCATCAAGGAGAAAATTATTGTACTGCTATATTTTACCCTGGCTAGACTACTTCTAGAGTAATGCATTAGATAACGAATGCCATATTTTAGGAAGGACATTGATGAGGTGGAGAGGACAGAGAAGGAGGAGAGACAGAATAGTGAAGAGCTTTAAGAACATGTGAGATGAGGATCAGTTGAAAGAATTAAAAAATAACTGGAGAAGACTTAAAAGGGACATGCTAAGTGTCTTCAGATAGGTGAAGGACTGTCATATGGAAAAAGGGTTATCCCTTACTTACTCTTCTGTGTTCAAAAGGCACAAGCTATGAGTAATATGGTAGGAGTTACAAAAAGACAAATTTAGCCTCAATATAAGGAAACTTGCCTAACATCTGTACTAAATGGAGTGGGCTCCTTAAGGAGTTTATAGATTCCACCTTGCTTGGGAGCAAATGATCTAGGATAATTATTGGGAACATATTGGAAAGTAGAATCAGGTGTCAAAAAATTCTCCATTACCTGGAATAGAACATAAGAAGATGGAAGTCAATAGGATAAATGCAAAGTCTTAGATATAGGCTCTGCAAGTAACTTTTGCTATTATAAGATGGAAGAGTTATGGCTATATAATAGTATGAAAAAGAAGATTCTTTTCAATTATGGTTTGGACTCTATAGTTTCTAAAATTCAGTGATCCAATGATATTCTTGGTAATTTAAATGTATCTAACTCAGTAGAGTTGGACTACTTGTACTAAAAAAAAATTAAATAAAATTCCCTGTAAAAACTATACAAAATGGAGGTCCAAGAGAAAAGCAGAGAGGGTATGACTAAGATAGATTTAAATTTTCAGATATTTTCTCATCCTAGAAAAAAACAAACAAATGTTTTTGTTAATTTTTTTTCTGTCACAAGGGAGGGTTTAGTCTACAATGGTGAGGTGAGAAATAACTGTGACGAAAACACAAAAGGCATCGATAAAATTTTTAAAAAAATACCCTTTAATATTAAGGAACTAGTTGATGTTAAGTGTCTATTTCTAAATCTTTTTACTTCATAAGACAAATTTATATAGTTTTGTAGACTTTTTCAGGTGACAAACTTTTGACTTTATTGAATATGTCTTTATCATTATCCAGAAATTTATGTTAGATCGTTGTTTTCCTCATCAAGAGATTTCCCAAAAGTTTTGATCACTATGATATGCTTTGACATTCTTTTTCCATAACTTTTGGAAAACAATTATGAGTTTCTTATCATAGACTTCATAGCTAGTTATTTACAGCAAAAACCAAATTATTTATTTAAACAAGTTATAATGAATTCAGTGTCCTCATTTTCCTTCCATCTTTTGGAAATTAATAAATCACTCATATATAATTCTATAGGTTATTCTCCATATCCCATTCTTTCAAATATGTGAAGTGCTGCTGCTCTCTCATCACTGGACCCTTACCCTTTAGAATATATATGGTAGGAAAATTCCTTTCCTCTTTATTCCTCTTGTGACTATGACATCTAATTCCAAAATTGAAGGCTAGGACAATGGTTACAGACCATGGTTTTTGAATACTTTTTTTTTAATGGGGGAGAGTTAATATGTCAAGCTAAATGTCTCAAATGAGGATCAGAAGACTCCATTGCTCTAATTAGCACAGTGCTCCAGTTAACTGTGACAACCAACCCTGATAATTCGTTTCTTCTTTCATCAGAAGGAATTAATTTTTCCTTGCTAATCCTTTCCAGAACCTTTCCATACTGTGGTAAAATACCTTAGCAATTTGCATTTTGATACTTTTAGTCACAATAGAATAGTGAAAATCAGTTTCTGTGCAGCTTTTCGTAAGGTCAGCTGTTTTCCCAGGATATAATGCCTAGGCCTTAATTTAGAATTGCCCCTGGGCAATAGGCCATCCCTCCTAGCCCCTAGGAGAAATGTCCCTGCTGAAATAGAACTGCTTGAGCAATTTTAATGGATCAAGTGAATTATGATGTTAATATTAAGAAAAATATATCAACTGCTTATTGAAGCAGTATTTTTTTAGGCTTTCACCCATACATAGGAAAATAGCTATTTCAGTTAGTCTTTAATGAAAGGAACATAGTAGGTTTGTTTTTGAGGCTTGTTCTTGTCCTTTTGATTACTAAAACATCAATCATTTCCCATATGCTCTGCGCTATTCCTTGAAAAGTGGCTAGCCCAAGGGGTTAGAGGGATTCTTCAGTGAGGATGGAAAGGGGATACTGAAATTAAATTTTGAAAAGAGAAAGCCAGGAAACATCCATATCTCTGAAGTCAGTAAAACTACTCAGTGATGAATTTTGTGAAGCTGTGGAATATTCCCTCAGAGGAAGTGATGGCTGTGTGAATTCAGCTACTTCAAGCTAGACAGGGCAAAACAACCAAAAAAAATATAGTGCAGAGAATACTTTTGCTTTGGTAGTGATATGGAGAAAATGAGCTAATAGGTCTTTTTTCATTTTGAACTTCCATCATTCTGTGACATGACTGTAAAGGTTTTATAGCTCTGAGTCACAGTTGAAATCTTATTTCACTTTCAGCCAATGAATTTTTCCTTTTGCTTTTTTTTCTATGTTCAAGGTTCATTCATGATCTTGCCTTTGTGTCCTTCAATATGTGATCTGGGTGCACTGGGTGGAAGGTGATAGTCCTGATGTACTCAGGATCAGTTAAATCACATTTGGAGTATAGCATTCAGTTCTGAATGCCACATTTTAGAAAGGGCATTGGCAATGGGAAGAGATTATGGATGAAGAAAGGAGAAGGAACACAAGTGAGAAGTTTATTATTTACACAAATGTAAGCATGTGGCTGCCAAGACCTTCTGTCCCACAGGAAAAAACTTGTGGCAATGAAATGGGCATGTAGTGGGATGTCTACCCCAGCTGAAAGCATAGATCTCTGAGACTTTGCCTTTACACCTGATCATTTTTTTGCTGGTCAGATGCAAGGGGAAGGGAGAGATCTTAGGGGCAGTCAATCAATAGGTTGCCTGGTCTTTGACCACCCCTTTGTCCTTCATAAGAGCATTGTGATTAGGAAAGTTTGCTAACTTAGCACAATAGGATTAGATAAAGTTTGCTAAAAATTATTGTGATCAGAACAAGAAGCAATAAGGATAAACAGCAGGAAGCAGATATTTGCTTGATGCTTTCCAAAAATAAAACAGACTGTCTCAGCAGATAGTCTATTTCTCCCTTTCAAAGACCTGTACATCATGTGTTAGAAGGGATTCAGGTATTGGTTGGAATAGTTTGTATCTGAGGTATTTTCCAACTCTGAGGGTATAGTTAGTCTTTTACCAGTTGGCTTCCAAAACACTCTCACTACCTCCTGCCCATGTAGTCTTGGGACAGCTAACAGAAATAATGAAATACTGATATGTCAACATGAGGTTAAACTAACTAAAAACTTCGGCCACATACAGTTTTCTTTTTATGAAGTACAAACATGTTCCTTGATTTAACTGGAAGGGTTACTTAGTATTATCTGACTGAAAAGAGTCCTCATCCTTGGTGTGCTAAGCACCCCTTCCAGTCTCATCTTCATTCTCTCCCATCTACTAGTTCCTTCTCCAATGCCTGTAAATATGATATAGCCTTCTCTATTTTAAATAAATACATGAATAAAAATCACTTAGTCCCTGCATCTCTTCAAGCAATTGTTGCATATCTCTCTTCCTTTTCATAGCCATCCTCCTAGAAAAAGTAACTTACATTTGCTGTCTCCAACTCTTTATCACCATTTTGTAACCCCTTGCAGTTTGAAGTTCCAACTCCACCATTCTATTGAAACCTTTCAAAGGCTGACAACAATCCCTCATCTTCTAAATCTATGGATCTCTTTGTCTTTCCCTTTGACACTATAGACTACCCCAATTATCTTAAACATTCTCTCCATTGGCATCTGTGACAATGCTTTCTCCTGGTTCTCCTCCTGTCATTCTCACCACTAATATACATATATACATACATATATATAGGCATATATATGCATATATAAGCATATATATGTATGTATGTATATTTATATATGTATGTGTGTGTATGTGTATATATACATACACACACACACACTCACACACACACACACACACACACACACACACACACACACACACATACCCATGTCCTCTGTCCAGGACCGTTTATTTTTCTTTCTTTACTCTCTCCATTATCAACCTTATCTTCTCCAATGAATGTTATTTATCTCTATGCTGACCTACTTAATCCTTACTCTACATGTCAGTCTCATCTTTATTTTTCCTTTTAGATTCCATTCCTACATCTCTAAACTTCTGTTGTAATCTCCATTCAGATGTGGAAGCAATTTAGATTTGAAGATCTTTCCCACCCATTAATAGGCCATGTGACCTGCTTATGTCACAGGAAGCCTAAGTCACATGTGGTGGGAGGAGCTTGCTGAGAGGAAAAGGAAGTTATGTCACAGGAAATGGAGAGAGAGAGAGAGAGAGAGAGAGAGAGAGAGAGAGAGAGAGAGAGAGAGCAGACCCCAGAGAGGTTTTGGGATGGTGAGGCTCCATGTTGTGATATTATGTACTGAATGCTTTACTGCTCTGATAGATTGGGTAAATGGCTTGTGGGATATGGTTCTCTGGTGTCTGAATAAATAGCATACTTCTTCTATCTTCTATGTGGAGAGTCTTGTATACCTTGAGATGCAGAACCATAGAGGCATTTTGACAATTATCATCTGCATTGTTATTATTGCCTTACTGATACACCTGCTATCACGTAAAATTTCAAAATATTGAAAACAGGACTCACCATTTCTCACCTAAAGCTAACTTTTCTCTAAACTTCCATAGTCCAACTGAGTGCATCACCACCCTTTAATTCACTACAATTCAAAAATTTTGAGCCATTTTAAGTGTTCCCTCTCCGTCACTCCCACATGTCTCTCAGTGCTTTCTGGGTCCTTTTGATTCTACCCCTAAAATGTCTCTCCTTTCCATCTCCTCCTCCTCAACTATACTAGTATTATCCTAGTTAAATATTTTATAATTTTAATTGAATTTTCATAATTCCCTTTTTTTAAAGTTTGTTTTTCAATCAGGAATATCCTGCCTTCTCACCCTCCTAACATATCTCCCTAGGCTTTCCTCTACATATCTGCCAAAATAATCTTCTCAGAATATCTAAAGATCTGACTATACTATTTCCCTCTCCCCATCATCTTTTCTACCTTACAAAATCCTTACCCTGGCTTATTAGTTGTTTCTGCAAACTTAATACGCTAACTCCTACCTTCAGGTTTCCCACATAGCCAGTATGATTCAAGACAAGACTTGAATCTCACTGTAAAGCAAATTAAGGTGGAACAAATCTGTCAGTATTTCTATAATTACCTATGAAAATAGAGGGATTCTACCACATTTAGATTCATAACCTCAGGATTGGATGCCTGATGTGTGGAGTGGCAATGACATAGAAGTTCTTAAAGTCAAAGAGTGGCAGTTTCAGACCTAATGCTTACAAAAGAGACCATTTTTATGGACTATAAGGGATTGATATTTTAAGGCAAAATTACACAAAAGTGCAAAAGTGCCATAAAGTGTTTAACCCCATCAAAGATGATAAGACCAGAGTAACAATGTTCAACCTATATGCCTTCTGTCTCATCCAAAGAAATCTTCAAGAGAATGAACTCGATATTTTTTCAAGTGGTTTCCTTTGATGAAAATAAGTTATTAAACAGAGAGGCTTTTGCAAACAATTTCTATTTTCTATAACATTTTCCAAATTGCGAAACTTGGAAGTTCAGAAAACAAGCTTCTAATATGTCTATTGTTTTTTGACTTAGTGAAACAAAATGCAAATGTTAAAAGCTTACCTCCAGCAAGGTATCTCATGAATATGTTAAAATTATTTTTTTTAAAAATTCTGTGATCTGTAACTATGGAGATAACTGAGTTTAACATTGTGTTCAGTATTTATAAAACAAAGGAAGTTTTTCAATAGGTTGTTTCTATAATTAAATTTTTTAAAACACATTTTATTTTGATACTGCCATCGATGTTTAGTAAATCACCCTGCATATAATATCTTTTCCAGAAATACAATTAAAAATAATTACATGTGGTGCTTGTGACTGATAACATATGGAACTCTATGCTCTTACAGTTTATAAGTTCAAGAGGCAAGCTGTTTGTAGCAATGTAGAGCCCTTAGCTTTTGGACCAGAATAAGGCAGCATCATCTTGCTGATTATAGCTTTTGGGCCCTTCTTTTGCACAAATGGAAGAGGCATTAATCAGGCAATTCTAGTTGCCAAGAGGCATAGGAGGACCAGGGTATATATAGCTGCTGATCAAGACATTTGTGTCTACTGAGAGTCACAGTCTGAATAGGGCTGCCGATGGGGCAGATTCTGAATCAGGTGGCTGTGGCTTATTACTTTTCCGACCAGGCCCCTGCTGAGCAGGGGTGAGGGTGAGCCAGGAGATAGAGACAACCTTGGCGTTGGATCAAGGTGGGCTATATTGGAAGGCTTGTATGTGTGTATATGTATCTTTTTTTGTCTTTTTTCATGAAAGCTACTTAACTGGAGCTTAAGAGTTCTTAGCCTGGGATCCATGCATTTGTTTTTACTAAAATATTTTAATAACTATTTAAATATTATTTATTTCATCTGAAATACTATGTATTTTATTTTATTAAAATATTATTCTGAGAATGAGTATATAGGTTTCATCAGATTATCAATGGAAGGGGACAGGAGTATTCATATTCATGATGCAAAAAAGATCAAGAACCCCTACTGTAGATTCTTTTTATTATCACGATCATAGACATATTGTAGAGGTGGAAGGGATCTTAGAGGTCATCCAGTCCAGTTTTCTCATTGCACAGATGAGGAAACTGAAGCACAGAGGAATGTTTACTTGCCCATTGTCACACAGCTATTAAGTGGCAGAAGCAATGTTGGAATTCACATTCTATATCCAGAATTTTTTCCACTGAACCACTCTGCGTCTTTCCTTTGTTGATCTTTTATTTTGTACAATGAAGTCTCTTATTACACTTGAGGTGGTTTTAGAGAGAGCTGGATTGAGCTGGAAAGTTTCCAATTATCCTTTGTAACAAAAGTCCTATGCATTGCTTCTATGTAGGGCAAACTGAACATATTAAATCCCTCTTCCCAATGAAAGCCTTTCAATAACTTTGGTTTTGTTGTTTAGTTGTGCCCAACTCCTCATGACCCCATTTGGGGTTTTCTTGGCAAAGACAATGAAATGGTTTGTCTTTTCTTTCAACAGTTCATTTTACAGATGAGGAACTGAGGCAAACAGAGTTAAGTGATTTGCCCAGGGTCACACAGCTAGTAAATGTTCAAGGCTGGATTTAAATTGAAGTCTTCCTGATTCCAAGCCCAGTGTTGTAGCCACTGTGCCCCTAGTTTACTAGCCATGGCATGGTAGAAATACTACAGGACTTGGAGTCAGGACATATCAGTGTTGCAGCCCAGATCTGAGAAATACTAGCTATATTTTGACAAATCACTTCACTTTTCTGATTCAGTTTCCACGCTTGCAAAAAGGGCACAATAATACTTGCAGAGTTGTGAGGAAAAAATACATCACAATATATACAGTACAATAGAAGGGTTACTATTATCATTATCACTGTCATTATTATGATTATTATTTGTTTATATTTTAACAGGAATACTCTAAGAAAATTTAACAGTGAAATCACGTCACATTTGAAAAAAAAAGAAATGAGATTGCAGCACCATTCCCTGCTGCACGGCTAACTGGCTATGATTGAAATGAATGTGATATCTAAGGAAATTTACAACAACACCTTCTAACTCTTAACTTTTTATTGTACAGAAAGAAGTTACAGCTTGACTTTCTATTTTAGGTTTATGTTCTCATGATTTAGAAAGAACAATATTGACCTAGAGGCAAGGATTTCTTAGCAGCTAATGCCCAGGTGAATAAAATGCCTCAGGCCAACTAAACTGTCATAAATAAAGCAAAGCATGTGGGTGAGATGGAGTGGTCTTCCCAAGTGGCTAGCTAGCTATTGATTCAGTGTTCTATAATAGGCAAGGTAAAATATATGCCAAGGTCAATACATGCTCTTTTACTGACATCTCATTTTAACTTAACATATTTGTTGTGCCTAATTAATTATATACATGGATATACATAAATATATATGAGTATACATATATCTGGCCAGACAGATAGATGGATAGATATGTGGAATGATGGGATTTTAGAACTAAAATAGCTTTAAGGCCACTTAGATTAGTCTTAATGGCATCATTTTATAGATGAGACCATGAAGACCAGGTTCAGCACTACATTTTAATTATTTATGTTCTTTAAAATAAATTTATGATTAATGATATGAATAATATATAAATACAATCAATAACTTATTTGACACATATTAATAAAAAACAATAATATGTTACTGATAATATGATTTATAATTAGCAGGGACTGGACACCCGATACTATTAGCAACAATGAATAAATTCCCAGAATCAAAATAGGTAGACATCTTTTTGCCAGCTTAGTTTTAGAAGGCTCCCTAAAGCATTAGGGGATTAAGTGATGTCCAGAGTCATACAAGCAATATATATCAGAGGGGAAACTTGAACCCAGATTTTTCTGGCTCTGAAAACAGCTATTTATATCCTCTATGCCAGGCTTCCTTTCCTTATTAAAATTATAGAAATATAGTTTAAATATTATTAATTTTTGGACACAATTTTGTTATTGTTAAGCTTTTTCAATTGTATCCAATTATTTGTGACTTCATGTGGGATTTTCTTGGCAAAGATACTGGAGTAGTTTGCCATTTCTTTCTCCAGCTCACTTTACAGATGAGGAAATTGAGACAAACAGGGTTAAGTGACTTGCCCAAGGTCACATAGCTAGTAAATATCTGAGGGTGTATTTGAACTCCAGAAGATCAGGCCTGGCACTCTATCCACTGTGCCACCTTGCTGCCCCTTTGGGCATAAAAGATACTAATACTCAAGCAAGCAAATCCCCTTACAAAGTCACTCTCTAAAAAGAATGCATTAAGTGCTATGGATATGCCATTTAACATTGACAATATAGTACTATTGACAATTGTAACTATAGGTTTTTTTAAAAAAAATCCATATGGACTTCATTTATAGGATTATAGTAATTGCGGGTATATTATTCTTTTGATTTTACTCACATTAGAATATAAGTTCCTTGAGGGTTGACATTGTTTCAGTCTTTGTATGCTCAGTACCTGGCAAAGTGCTGGCATATAGTATGTACTAAATGCTTGATCGATTCATTTTGTAGTATTTTAATGTCTTCCAATGTTTCTTAGGGATTTTCTCTGTTTTAAACATTCCTCATGCTACAGTCATAGCCAATTACATACATTATTTATCCATATGTTTCCTGATCACCTCCATAATTTTTCCCTGACTTTTTTTTATAATGAAGAATACCATGGATATCTTAGTATAGATTATTCTTTCCATGCTGTTGAGAATCTTCCTTCAGATATAGTTGTAGGCTTATAAAACAGGGTCCAGAGCTGAAAGGCACCTTGGGCAACATCTAACATAATCCTTTCATTCAATAGATGAGAAAACTGAGGTACAGGTAGGTTAAATGACTTGTTTAAGGTCATCACAAGGTAGCAAATGTCTGAGGCTATATTCAAGTCCACGTCTATTGAGTCCAGAATCAGTGCTCTTTTCCCCTGTACATATTATTTCCCACTAGTAGAATCCCTGGGTTGCAATGTATATAGACAATTTCATAACTAGTCTTGGATAATTAAAAATTATTCTCCGAAATTTTAAAATCAATTTATAATTTTACATATGTCAAATTAGTATGAGAATTACTTTTTTTAAGAAGGAATACTAATAAATATTTGCAGTTACCAGGATGGCAAAGAGGATTAAAAGTGTGCTACATGCAAATTTGTCAAAGCATCTATGGATATTTAATTTAGAAGCACGATAGCATTCTTAAAATATTTGAAGTGCTTTTATGAAGAAGTTTAGGCTTGATTTGCTGAACTTCATAGGGTAGACCTAATCCTGTTGGGTTCAAATTCTAGGGAGGTATAATATAAGCAAATACTTCTTAACAATTAGAATTAGCAGAAAACTAAACCATCCATCCCCAGCAATAACAAAATCTTTGTGACAAGATGTCTTTAAGAGGTTGTTAGCTAACCCCTTTACAAGGGTTTTGCAGATTGGGTTCATGCCAAATAATGTGTTAAAATAAGTGAGATGAGTTTTCCTCTAAGCCTGAAATTCTTTAGAGACTTTGTTTCTTTGATACATATGGAATATCTTTATTGCAGGTATTCTAATAATGGTGGAGGTCAATCCATTCATACCTCATCCTATGAGAATTTGAATCACATCCACCCATAACGATAGCTGGCACTAGGATTGGAGTCAGAGAGACCCGAGTTTAAATATGTCCTCAAAAAAGTAATATGACTCTGAGCAATGTTAACTTCTGTCTGCTTCAATTTACCCAACTGTAAAATGGAGATAATAATAGCACCTACCACCCAGAGTTGTGGTGAGGATCAAATGAGGTAATATTTGTAAAGTACTTAGCACAGTGCCTGGCGAATAGTAGACATTTGATAAATACTTACTAACTTTCTTACTTCTATTAATCATCCATTGAGTGGGGGCAGGGGAGGGAGGAGGTCACTCAAACTTCTGGGTTCCATCAAGGATTATTAATCTGAAGTCCATGAACTTGGTTTTTTAAAATATATATATATATATATATATATATATATATATATATATATATATATATATATATATAAATGATTTCCTTTGTTATCCTATGTATTTTATTTTATACATTTAAAAATATTATTCTGAGAAGGATCCCATAGTCTTCACTAGACAACCAAAGGGGTCTATGTCAAAAAAGGTTAAGCTATAGATTGTCTCATCACTTAGATACTAATGGAGCAAGCAGACTATTGATTAGTTCTTCGCTCTTCAATCAGACTTCCTTTTTCAGCTATGCATCTCTTTGATGATAACTTTGCTGCTGCTTCTCTTGTGAGGATTTTTTACTGATAACATGTTTCAGCCTATATATTACCACCAATCACTTCTCCATTGCCCTCTGGATGACCCACAACTTTAATAATTTGGAGAGTATTCCATGGTCAGCAGCTGTACAGTATTGGAAGAATACTGATGTTATAAAGTCAGATCTACATTTTGAGAGAAGTTTAAGATAATTAAAAGCACTACACAATTTCAATAGATAGACAGATAGACAGACAGACAGACAGACAGATAGATAGATAGATAGATAGATAGATAGATAGAACAAGTATTTTTTAATGTATTTATCATTTTTCTGGGCATGTGCTAAACACTGCCAATACAAATACAAATGTAGTCTAGCCTGCTTTCCTTGTCTTACTCAATTCTGGGCACAGACTACTATCCTGCAGCAGCTGCCTGAGATCTTTTGTATGTGTGAGTGTGTACTGATGAGTTACCAACTCTATGAGCTGTCTAGTCCACTGTGGGTCATAGCTTGAACAGTAGGCATTATTCATCTATTTAGCAGTTAGATTAATAGACTGAAATTCAGATGAAGAAAAGTAGGAAAAGGGAGTGGAGTATTTTTTAAAAATGCTTCCATCAAATAATTTAAAAATTAAACTGATAAAAGTTTCACCTATAGAGCGAGTTAGACACAATTATTGAAGCATCTTGGGAATTCATTATCAAAACTTCATCCTGGTTCCTTTTCTTAATGAAGTACAAATAATGTATCCTAGGACAAAAAATTATTTATTCTCCCACATCTGAATTTCCTGTCATTTTGAATGACATTTATCTATTGCTAATCCAAGGCTAATCATGCCGAAGTCTGACTTTTTCTTCTTTACTTCATTGATTCAGTCTTTTGCTGGGTACTATTATTCTTCCACTATATAGGATTCTTTTTTATGTTTCCTACCCCCCTTAGACCTTTGGCCCATGTAATAAAATGCACATGCGTGTGTATATATATATATATATATATATATATATATACATATGTATATATGTGCATATATATACATATGTATATGTATATATATACACATACACAATACACACATGCACGCATATACATATATACATACATATATATAGATACACAAACACATATGTAGATATAAAATTTGTGACTGATTTGGAACAGCTATCTACAGTTTTTCCCTTTTTTTACATTAAACTTTGTCATTGTCAATCTCTTTAACATGGTCAAATAGGGCTTATCTCTTGCTGCTCTTTTAGTTCTGAAGCATTCCTGTTTAGACATTTAAATATGCTTCATTCCTTCAACATCCCTCTGTACAATTGAAAGCTGGAAGAGCCTAGCCCAATCCCCCTATTTTACTAATGAGAAACTGAGGCCAAGAAAGATTGATTTGTTTAATCTAACATAGGCAATAAATAGCTACCTTAGGATTCTGACTCTTAGTTCCTTTCTTTTACCACATCTTAATTCTTGCCACCTCTGTTCTTTTCTTCCTTCAGAAAACTTTTTAAAAAAACTAATCTCAGAAAGTTTAAGGCCACACTAATCTGAATGGCTTAGATAAGCTGAATCATTCCAACATTTTACTTGTCATTTCATAGTACTGTCAAATGTGACTATTTCTGTGATTTCACTTCTCTATTATGTATGCGTCCCTTTTCCAACATCAGACGATCTCCATAGCCATTAATACTTCCTGAGTGCCTCACTCTATCAGGTGTTCTATGTTTTAATGTGCAGAGTACCTCATAGAGAGGGTGCTTAATAAGTGTTACTGACTCTAGCTTCATTATTTGCTGAAGAATAGGCAACTTAGGGAAGGAAGAGCATTATTGAGTTATCACAAAAGGACTTCTGCTCATGATGAAGGAACAACATTAAAAAGCAATTCTTTACTAAAGCATTAGTATAAGCAGATGACTATTTCTTCTCTTATTCAGTTCATTTCATCCTCTCAGTTTTTTTGTGATTCAAAAGGGAGAAAATTGAGCCACAACAAATTTATAGGAATATTGCCAATTTGCTTATCTCATTTTGAGTTTTGCTAATTACTACTGATAATGCTCAGCTTGTTCATTGGTAATTTATTTTATAGAAAGAAGACAATTTTTATAGAGAAGCATTCTCTACTATGAAGTCTTTAGCATGATAAAAGAATGCAAAGAAAATCAAAGTATTGAGATTGTTTTTTTTCTTGGAAGTGTGTTGTTTCAATAAGGAAAAATCACCTAGAATTCTCATGAATCAACATATTCCATTGGTCATAATTTAAGTGCTTATATGCTATAAATCACATGATCATTGATTTAGATGTGATGGAGACCTCAGAAATAAAAAATATTACAAGTGATATTAATAATTTAATTGCTTTAGAGAGGGAAATTATTTTTCCTTCATGTCTAGCCACTGAAGCTTTGTTATTGATGTTTAATGCTACATATTGCAATAGATCCAGTAAAAAAAGAAAATAGGGTAATTACTATTTAGCACAGTGCCTAGCACCTAGTAGGTACTGTCTAAATGTTAATTGCCTTCCCCTCTT
Organism: Phalanger gymnotis; assembly: GCA_028646595.1. NCBI lineage: Eukaryota > Metazoa > Chordata > Mammalia > Diprotodontia > Phalangeridae > Phalanger > Phalanger gymnotis. The sequence goes on from CM053622.1 coordinate 115,451,854, forward strand.
CCCTATCAAGAATAATTGGAAAATTCTATAGTATGATTGAGTCCATAGGCATGTTAACTGAGCTATGGAATATATATGTCCTATTTTATGGATTATCAAATTTAGAGACTTATAACATGAGGAAACATTAATTCAGGGATTGCTGAAGCCAACTCTTACCTAAAAGTATGTTATATATTAATTTTTTCCTTCAGAAAGCCATTTACTAGTACAACACTATATATATATATAGTGTATGTATGCATGTGTATATATATGTATATGTATATACATACATATATATATATATATATATCTTTATGTAATTTAACATTTGATCACTCAGAAGATTGTCTTCAAAAACTTCCAGAGGTCTTGCAGTGACTTAGGGTCATCTCTATGAAGGTCACCTCTTGTATAGGACTGAAGGTGACAAATATTAGAGAAATTAAATTGAATCTGCACTACTCCTAAAACAGTCTCAGATTTGCTCTTCCGAAAAAGGTTTAGCTTGGCTAGTTATTCCCATGGACTAATACAATTTTGTTTATATCAGAGGGACAAGGGTCTTTACTTTACCTACTAGCGATGACAAAACAATTATATTGCTAATTCAGTCTCCAAGAGCAGGAGGGTCTTTCAGAGGCTGGAGACAAAAAAGCGCCTCTTTTCATTTACCCTTTCAACTCTTGTCATGTACACTCCTAAAACCCCAATCTCCAGAAGAGTTAGGGCCATTAAAATTACCTTAAAGCTTCCATGAGTCTCAAGACAACACAAGAAATGATAGAGGGGGAAGGGATTTCTCCCCCATTAGCCTGCTTATATTTATAGACTTTCATAAAATTAAAGTGTGGAAAGTGGAAAATAATTTGAAAATAATTTGATTTGAGTTTCTAATTACTATTTTTCTTTATAATGATGTATTTGCTATATGCTGCATGAATTTTTGTTTCATTGTTAACATTCAACTCACATTATAAATCGGAGTAATACATGTTCATATATTACTACCTTTATTTAGCTTTCCTTACTCTAGAGAATCAGGTATAAATTGAAAGAGAAGATACAAAAAAACAGAGGGAAGGGAAGAAAAAATTATGTATAGACATAAACATGTATACAAGCCAACCTCAAATGACCAACGGGTTCAATAGTTCATTTTAACTTCAATTCAATAAACATTTATTAAGGACCTACTATGTTCCATGGGGCAACTAGGTGGTACAGTGGAGAAAATGCCAAACCTGGAGTCAGGAAGGCTCATCTTCATGAGTTCAAATACAGCCTCAGACACTTAGTTGCTATGACCTTGGGCAAGTCACTTAACCCTGTTTGCCTCAGTTCCTCATCTGTAAAAATGAACTAGAGAAAGAAATGGCCAACCACTTTTTTATCTTTGCAAAGAAAACCCCAAATGGGTCTGATCTTTGTAGCTACCCCATCTGGCACATAATAAATATTTATTGATTCTGACTCTGTCCATACTCTATTCTTATACTCCGCACTCATTTATTGAGTTCCATGGCTCCCTATTATCTACAGGATTAAATATAAACACTTTGGCTTTTAATGCTCTTCAAATCCTGGCCCCTTCTTCCATTCTAAGTACAGTATGGTCTAGCTACATTGACCTACTTGCAGTTCTTTGAATAAGGCTCTCAATCTCTGGTCTCCAAATATTTGTACTGTCTATCCCCCAAGCCTAAAATGCTTACTCTCACTTCCTGATACTGGCTTCTTTCAAGATTCAGCTCAAACCTACCTTCTGTAAGAGGCCTTTTCTGGTCTCCTAACTTCCCTCTGACCACTTTCTCTACCCCATATTAATACTTATCTCTTTCAATCACCCTTAAGTCTACTCTGAATAAATCTTGTATGTACCTAGTTATTTCCATGATATTTTCCACATTAGAGTGTGATCTCTTTAAAGGGAGATTGTATCTGCTTTTCTCTGTGTCTCCAATGCTTAACACAGTACCTGGCACATACCAAGCCCTCAATAAATGTTTGTTAAGTGACTGATCTTCCACCTCTAAATCTGTCATCAATAGCCTCACATATGCCACATTATCCTTAATAACATATTATCATATACTTATAGCCACTATGTAGCTTTCTATTTTTCATGGGACTAGTTATAACTTTTATATCCTTATAATCAGAATGTCCCCTAAATATCTATTACACAAAATAATGTTTCTGTCATGGGTGTGCTGGCAAACATTTAACAGCCATCTTTCTGGGGAAAAATGTACCCACTGAACACTTTCAAGTTTAATTTTCGTTATTAACTTTTCATATTACTTTCTTAAATTGAGGCAATCAACTAAATAATAAATCTAGCCCAGATTTTTAGTGGTTGCTAATTCTCATGTTTAAATGCTCACAATGAAATCTCAACAATTGTTTGATTGTTCAAGTTGGCTTAAATACCAATCGGATATGGATCTTGCATTAATTCTAGTATTCTGGAACAGCTCTCATGTCATCTATAGAACTTTCTTGGCATCGAATACCAGACATGAAATCTAACAAAGTATTAAGTAATAATAATAACTAATTTTATAAAACTTTTCAAATATTATACCTCACTTCTCCCCCATGACAACTCTTTGGTGTAAGATTATAGGGATTATTGTCTTTATTTAACAGATGAGAAAACTGAGTCTTGCCCATGATCACATAACTACTTTTCAATGGTAGGGTTAGAATTTGAATCCAGGTCTTTATGACTCCAAGTAGAGCATGATAGCCACTGCAATTCTTTTCCTCTCAAAATAGTCAAGCTATGTATCCTAAAGTGATGCCCATTTCAATATAATTTTCCGCAGCTGGCCACACATAGAAGATAGACAACATACTAATATACTAAAAGTACTTAAAGAAAAAGTGAACATAAATAGGGCAAGGACATTCTGAGATAAAGAATAATACATGAAAGCAAAAAGGTTTATTCATTGAAGTGTATAAATTAAAATGCACATGGGAGCCTATAAAAACTCCAGGAACCATGCTTCTATCTATCTTTTAAATTGAAGAACATACTCTGGACTGACCTGCCAAGAGTGAAAAAGGGAACTTAATGCAAATCTAAAACTGACAAATAGTTTGCATAATATACTTTTTGTTTACCTAGGAGTCAATGTTAGTGATTGTACTACCTGTGAGGTTGAGTTTTTGATGACTTTTAAAATGTTTATCATTTTCTTTCATATTAATCTATTTAAAGTTTATCAGAGGGGAAAATCAATCAAGTAGTGGCATAGTAACACCAATGAGAAAAGTAATATAGAAGTGTGCATTTCTTTAAGATGGGGACATCAAGGTTACAAAGCAAGACTAGGAGATTTCATATTACTCTAACAAGAACCTTGAAAGGAAAACATTTTGCTTCTTCAAAATAAAATTCAAACTAACAGCAAACATGTTAAAACTTTGGCCAAGGTGAATAGCAAAATCAATTGAAATCTCTACCCAGTAAACCAATCCTCTTTATATCATTTATGAAAATCTCTAGTAATGCTGAGCTTTTTAGCCTGACAGTCAACTGGCTGTTGTATGCTAAGGGAATAGCTCCCTTCTGATTTATCTTTGCCTCAGTGATGATGGGTCTAGATATCAGGTATCCATTAAATAATAAGGTTTTATTTAAACATATGGTATAGTATAAAGAACACCAATTTGGCATGAGAAGACTGAGGATCCCCATTCTGGAACTTACTACATGTATAGTGCAAACTATCTAATAGCTCTGTGACTCAATTTCTTAGTAGGTAAAAGAGTTCAATTGAACTATGAGATGATCTCTAAGATTCCTTATAGGTACGTATCTTGTGCCTTATATAAGTTCACGCCCTATTCCCCATGCTTCTCTGCTAACTGTTTCTGTCCCATTTGTCAGAAACAGGAAGGACTTCTACGTATTTTAAAAACCTGGATTGCAATAGATCACAATGGGAGGCTTTGCGTTAAGCTCTCTGAAATAATAGCAAATGCAGATTTGGAGACATTACTATCCAAGAAAACTTGAGCAAGATTTCCATTTATTATAGACCAGAGAGGCTTTTTTATTTACATTTACATTTCTTGTAAGTTCTAGGATCCCAAGTTCTACTTTTCTGATGATAACTAACTCCATTTACTCTAAACTAAATGATACCTTTGATTTTTTAATGATAAAGATATGTCTAGATTAGTGCAAAGAACGAGTCTCTTCAAAGCGTTGCATTGCTCAAATTTTCCCTGGATGTTTCTATTGGGTTGACGTCACTAACTTTATCTTATGTAATTATAACTTTTAATAGTAAAAATTCAAATACATGTAAACAATTCAGGGGACTTACTTTTCTTATTAGTTGACCAAGTTTTAATATTTTAACATATCTCTGATCTCATCTATGTAAGTATACCTTCCAGTAATACAGATTGCAACCCAACCATATTTGTTTATCATGTGCAACTCTTGTCTTGTGATTTGAATGACTGCTCACATAAAACTAGGGAATTGAGAAAATTTCATATTGTCAGAATTGTTCAGAATCTATTCTTACTAGTGGACTGACACCTTACTATATTCTTTCTACAAATTGTTTCTATAGATAGTCATCCTATGGCAACCTTTAAGAAGGAAGATCTTTTATTAACCCCAAATTACACATTGATCAATGTGTTTGACATTCTTTCAAAATCATAGATTTTTGGAGTTAGAGGAGAGACTAACAGAATCTCTTTGTTTAAGGTCATATAGATATTTAATGACAAAGCTGAGAGGAGAATCTTTAATCCCAATTCTCAGTGAATTTTTCCATTACTCTACACTACAAATACCACTTTGCTCTGAAAGGTAAATCACAGGAATGGATTTTCTAAAATAATATCTTACATGAAGAACACACAAGATTCAGGCACATATTGCACTTGTGATCACTGTTGAATCTTGTTCTAATCTCTCTCATTAAGAAATAGGTAAGAGCTAAAGACTATTTGACTTGTTGCTTAACATAAAAGCATTTTTTATCCAACACAGTATAAACTTTAGTGTGCAAATTATCTTTTTATCAATGTCATTGGTCTTAACTTTATTTTTATATTAAATATAATAATTATGTAATTATAATATAATTTTATATTAAAAAGCTTAATATCATTGCAATATAGATACAACATGAGAACATGCATATTTGTAGCTTTATACTCAATCAAATTCAACCCATCTCATGTTTTTTCTCAAAAAATGACACTTTACATGCAACAAAATGTACAAGCCTTGGAGAGTCTATATATAACTCAAGTTGGGAACAAAAATGGAAATAAACAAACAAAAACTACCCTTTAAGGCAACATGAATAAAGAAAAGAGATATTTCAAATACAAAACTATATACATGTATATAGGTATACCTGTAAATATATGTGCTTGTATATATATATATTTACAAATGAAATCTATTGTAACTTTTTTTTGTAAATATAATATAAACAAATGTACAATGAAAGGGAATAGAAAGAATCCTTTAGGAATTTTAAACACCAGCCCTGCCTCTGGGCTGAATTTAGACTACTTCTTTGTTGATACTTTCTTAAATGACCTCTGCCACCCTAAATCGTGTATCAGTAGTTAGATGAGTTTTCTAGACTTCATTATGCCATCATGTAAACATAACTCCCACAATGTAACACCACAAGCAGTCTGTCCTTAAGGATTTCCTTACTTGGATATTCAGGCATGCTGATGCATGTACTTGATGTTGGGAGCAGATTTGGAGTGTAGGGCCCAGCAGTTATTGTAAAATTTTCCAATCCATTTCCACCCATGATATTGGCAAAGATACCATGTGGGATGCTGGAACAGCCACTAACAAACTGTAACAGAAGCACTTTTTCCTCTTGAGTTATGCTTCCCACAAATTCCCAAAACCAGTGAACAATGGAATCATCTCTTTCAGAACCACTTGTGTATTCTGCATTTTTTATCCAATCACTCACATCAATTTCTAGCATACCAAAAGCATACCTCTTCACATTCATCAAAAGTTGCATAAAGGAAGGTGGAATGGACATATGGAAATCTTCTAAGAAACCATTGATCTGAGACTGAATGGCTCTTGTCTTTGGGAGTTCAGTAACAAGTTGGATATATTCCCTGTCATTTTATTTCACAGGACTTTTGTACCCCAAGGTTTCAATAGTACTTCTTCCTTTGTTCCTAACACATCAAGAATCTGCTTGTAGAATGATCTTAAAAAGTAAAGGTTAACTAGCTGCTGTGGGCAGCTAGGTGATGCAATGGGTAGAGTACTGGGCTGGGAATCAGGAGGGCTCATCTTCCTGAGTTCAAATTTAACTTCAGACACTTACTAACTGTATGACCCTAGGCAAGTCACTTAATCCTTTTTGCCTCATTTCCTCATCTGTAAAATGAGTGGGAGAAGGAAATGGCAAACCACTCCAGTATATTTGCTCGGAAAATCTCAAATGGGGTCCTGAAGTATCCAACACAAATAAACAAAAAGCTACTGTGGTTCAAAGCTAAACCCAAAAGCTGGCCAGCAAACTGGAAATAGTTCAAGTGATCAAGACTGACATAAGAGTTGCCATTAGGGTGAAAAGTTGTCCCATCAGTTGACTGGGTGAACCTAGTATAATCAGGGTTAACTATCTCATTAGATAAAATATCAAACCACAGGAGTACCACGGCTGACCCATGCGTTCCTCTCCATGGAAACACACAGCAATCCCCTGTTTTGTTGCTGATCTGTTAGCTTTGCACAATTTGTTTTAGACTCAACTTTAAAGCTACTCTTAAAATAGAATCTCTGTGAACCAGCAAGATATCATTTCCATTCACTGGCCTGTATACCACATCTGAATCTGATTGCCCTGAATGCAAATGTTTGTAACACCACTCACAAGGTTCTTTAAAAGGCTGTGCTTTTATGATATGCATGAACCTTGACATCAGTTCAGGACACTCAAAGAGGAAGTAAAAAAGGTTAAAAATGTATTTGGGAGTTTTAAGTTGACTGCATTTTTATTACCTAAAGGCAGCTCCATGGTGAGGGCGCAGAGCAGCTAGTCGGTCAGGGGGTTGAGCTGCTCCAATGCTCTTGCCATCTTCCTGTGCCTTGCTCTCTCTCTTTTAGCCACCTTGGGCCAGTTCTTGGAACCTAGCTCCCTACATTCATGGTGAAACCCATGGCAGTCCAGAGAGTCTGGAGCTCCCCAGAACAATTGAGAACCATGGTTCTAACCTGAGCTCCAGAGATCTAGGGTGGGACTGGCAAACAGAACATTCAATTGGGTGGGGGAGAGTAGGAACTGATCAGCATAATAATAGTATGGCAGCTAGGGATTTGTATAACTTCAGTGAGCAAAAAGTTATTTCTGATTGATTAATGGAGAAGAGCAGTATATTGGTGCCTTACCTTCAGTGTGACATTGGGGAGGTAGAAAGAAAAAGATAACATTTGTGAGGGGAGGTTATGTCTGGATACAGTGTGTGATGCTGTATCCACATTGCTAGTAAATGTAGTATTTCTTTGGATTCATCAATTTTCACAGTACCTCTTGATGCAGACTGGGGAGGAAACTTTCCTACCACATGATTCTTTTCCCTAAGATGGAAAACTCATTTCTTCTTCTCCTTCTTCTTCCTTCCTCCTTCCTCCTTCCTTCGTACCTCCTTCTTTCTTTCCTCCTCTTTCTTCCTCCTCTTTCCTGCTTATTGCTTTCTGTTTAATTCTTATAGCTTCTTCTTCCTTCTTTTTTTCCTCTTTCCTCTCCCCATATCTCTATCTCTGACTCTTTTTTCTTTCATCTTCCCAGAATTCTCCACTGACCACTCCTTGTCATGTACATCTATGCACATTTGCAAAGGTTTTCCACAGACATGCCTTGCTCTACATCCTGGGATTTCTGTGCTTCAAAAGACAGTTTACATTCATAAACATTAACCATATATGTGGCCAACTGCATGATACTGTGAGATGTTCTAGGCCCGTTGGTTCTCAATCTTTACTGGTCATATTGGTAATCTTTATTGGTAATATCAATGTTCCATATTGATATTAATTGCATTAGAAATTAAAGCATCTTTGTATTATTATGAAAAATAATTTCGAACCCATGAAAGACTCCGGGGGACTGCCAATGATTCCCATACCTCACTTTGAGAACTGTGAGTGCTTCTAAATCTTGAATCTAAATGATACTCATGAATTCAGAGCTGATATGAATGGAATCATTACAGATACATTTCCAGTCTTTAATGGTATCAAACAGTTCTGTGTTCCAGAACTCTTTTTTCATCTTTATTAAAATGAGACAATTATTAAAATATACTATGAACATGTGTTAAAACCCAACTCCCTATTTTTGTAAAGCCCCTTTTTTCTCATCACTGCTTCACAGTGAACTATTGTTTAATCATAACAATCTCTGATTCCTCATCAAAGAGTTCAGAGATCATCCCTCTAATAATACATTCGAAACTTTGAACAAGATCTAAGATCAGGTTTGCCAATTGATAGTTTGAAGAATATAACTGCTTTTCCTTCCTTAAAATTGGAATGATATTTGACCACCTCTGGTCTTGTAGAACCAATCCCATTTTCAACAATTTTTCAAAGATTACCAACATAAATCTCATCCTTCAGTTCTTTCATAACCCTGGGATGGAGTTCATTTGTACCTAGTGATTAAAGTCACTGAAAATGGTTAGATTCTCTGTTGCATTGCCTAACTTATCTTGTCTTTCAATTACTTGTTAAACACTTTTTTGGTTCTGTCCTTCGCAGTTCGAAAATCTTTCTCATTCGAAGAGAAAATAAAAGTAAGATAGAGGTAAAAAATTCTACCATCTCATTGTCACTAATTACTATTATTCATTCCATGCTCAACATTAGTCCATGACTGTCCTTGATTCTTCTCTGGTTCACAACTTAGCTAGCTCCTCCATTCTGATCATATCATCATTGATCACGTATCAGATTAGTTTAGGATTTTGTCTTCCTGACCTCACAGAGATGTGTCACGCTTTTGTGCCCATCTTCAATTAGCTACCTTTGCTTCAATTTTCTTTAGATGGATTTTAAAGAAGTTACTCAACAAGTTCCATGTTTAGTCAATATAATTAAATCCCTCCCCCTCTCTTGTTTATGAATATTTTTATAAATTGTTTAGTACCATGAGATTGCCTTAAAAAGATAATGGGTATATATGTTTCCTCAAAATCTGTCATCATTGAGTTTCATTGCTTTTAATTATTTCCCTAGTATGAGGGATACGAGATACTTCAAATTTCCTTTATCTATTCATTTCTTTGTTTGTTGGGTAGAATGTTTTAGAGTACTTATTAATTTATATTTCCTCTTTTGAAGATTGTGTTCTTTGACATTCTATCTATTGCTGTCCCTTCATAGTCTTTAATGTATCTCAAAAGTCATTTCAAAAATGCAAAAATCTTTGCCCTTTGAATGCTCTAGACATTCTATTATTTCCATCATGCTAATCCCCATCCTTGGGTTACCACTAAGTTTCCTTTATTCCTACTTTGAAGTCCTATTGGGATAAATTATTAAGTAGTCGTTAGATGGTAGGCTATCCATTTATACTATTTAACATAAAATTAGTCCCAAACACTGTACAATATTTTTTCTTTTCATCTTTGATGCATCCTTATCACTTATTCCACAGCTATTACAAACCTTTTCCATTTTCCTTAAACTAAAACATTTGAGATTACAGAGAAGAAAAGGGCATAGAAAAGGGGAAAATGAAAACCATACCTGTGTTTCCATAAACCAAGAGAAAATGATACAACTGAATGCCTGGAGCAGCAGAATCCATCTGTGAATAAGCTAGCAAGGAGTGCATAGGCACAGGTAATATGGTAAGTGGAGAAAGAAGATCAATGTTAATTTTACTCAAGAATTGCCCTTTGGACCCAGTGGCCAGTTATCTTTGGATCTTGCCACTATTACCAATTTTATGCAGGCACATGTAAGAAGCATTATAGGGCTTCTTAAGAAAGCAAAAGAAGGCCAAGGTTTTTTTTTTAATAGAGAGTGGCAATTGATTAATTTCCTGCCTTCAATTTTTTTCATTAACTTTATTAATAATTAATTATTGATTTATTAAATAAATTATTAATTAATAATTTATTAAATAAGTTATTTATTTTTAACATTTTTTAAAATTTTGAGTTCAGAATTGGCTTCCTTCCTTTGGTCCATCCCTACCCACTAAGAAAGCAAGTAATATGATATCAATTATACATGTGAAATTACACAAAACATATTTATAAAATAGCCATGTCACATATAGCAAGAAAAATAAAAAGTAAAAATAATTGAATTTGCACCCAGTGTTCAACATCTCTTCTCTCTCTCTCTCTCTCTCTCTCTCTCTCTCTCTCTCTCTCTCTCTTTCTCTCTCTCTCTTTTTCTCTCTGTCTTTCTCCCTCTTCCTCCCTCCCTCCCTCCCCCACTCCCCATAGTATTTTTCATCATGAGTGCTTCAGAATTGTCTTAGATCATTTTATTGATCAGAGTAACTAAGTCTTTCACAGTTCATCATCATTACAAAATTGCTGTTGCTGTGCACAATGAATTGTTTCTGCTCACTTCACTCTGCGTCATTTATATAGATCTTCCTAGGTTTTTCTGAAAATCATCCCTATAATCATTTCTGATAGCACAATAGTAATTCATCACAACACAATCATATGCCACAACTTGTTATTTCACAATTGATGGAAATTCTCTCAATTTCCAGTTCTTTGCCACCACAAAAGAGCTGATATAAATATTTTTGTACAGATAGGTCATAGATCTGTCCTATTGTCCTAAGTTGTCTGGGTCTGGAAAAATGTCTTCCCTTGACCTTTTCTTCACTAGTCCACTCCAGAATTAGAATGGACACATTTTAAAGATGTTTGTAGGGAAACACTGGGAAAGTTCACCTGGGTTCTTGCTTCTACTTGGCCATCATGGTTCTGCCCTTACACTAGACTTCTGTCACTTTTGCTTCTTTGTGTTTTTTATTGCTGTTTGTTGACTGGAATATTAAGACAATATTGATCCTAGAGGATCAAGTAAAAAACTACTTGAAATAATAAACAACCTTAGCAAAGTTGCAGGACATAAAATAAATACACATCAATTATTGGCATTTCTATATATTACTAACAAAGCCCAACAGCAAGAGATAGAGAACATTATGAAATGCAAAATGGATAATTTCCATTACCTTAAATTGAAAAGTTTTTGCACAAACAAAGCCAATGCAACTAGGATTGGGAAGGAAGCAGAAAACTGGGAAAGAATTTTTACAACCGGTGTCTGATAAAGGTCTCACTTCTAAACTATATAGAGAACTGAGTCAAATTTATAACAATACAAGTCATTCTCCAATTGATAAATGGTCAAAGGATATGAACAGGCAGTTTTCAGAGGAAGATACTAAAGCTATCCATACTCATATGAAAAAATGCTCTAAATCATTATCAATTAGAGAAATGCAAATCAAAACAACTCTGAGGAATCACATCACACTCATCAGATTGGCTAACATGACGGAACAAGAAAATGACAAATGCTGGAGAAGATGAGAGAAAATTGGAACATTAATACATTGTAGGTGGAATTGTGAATTGATCCAACCACTGTGGAGAGCAATTTGGAACTATACCCAATGGGGGCATGATGTACATACCCTTTGACCCAGTAATACCACTTTTAGTTCTGTATCCAAAAGAGATCACAAAAATGGGAAAAGGACCCACATGTACAAAAGTATCTATAGCAACTCTTCTTGTGGTGGCCAAGAATTGGAAGTTAAGGGGATGTCCCTCAATTGGAGAATGGCTGAACAAGTTGTGGTATATGAATGCAATGTAATAGTATTGTGCTATATGAAATGGTGAGCAAGAGGACTTCAAAAAAAACCTGGAAAGACTTATATGAACTGAGGCTGAGTCAAAAGAGCAGAACAAGAGAACATTGTACATAGTATAATGTGTGATGACTAACTTTGATAGACTCACTCTTCTCAGCAATCCAAGGATCCAAGACAACTCCAAAAGACTTAGAATGGAAAATCTATCCACATCCAGAGAAAGAACTTTGGAGTCTGAATGCAGATGGAAGCATAATATTTGCTTTCATTTTATTTTGTTTTGTTTTGTTACTTCTTTCTTGTAGCTCCTCCCATTAGTTCTAATTCTTCTTTACATCATGACTAATGTGAAAATATGTTTAATGTGAATGCACAAATAGAGCCTATATCACATTGCATGCCATTTTGGGGATGAGGGAAGTGAAGGCGGGGGAGAAAATTTGAAACTCAAAATCTTATGAAACTGAATGCTGAAAATTAAAAATAAATGATCTAATTAAAATGGCTAAAAACAGGGGGACAATGTTGACAGAAATTCCAACAAATCACACCATGACAGGAGATGACTATGAGATCTCAAAGATTATTCCAGAAGAATGCAGGTTCAACCAAGTGAAAAAAGGCTTTGAGTATGACCCCTAGAACAGGTTGTATTTATTTTTGGAGAACTAGTTATGCTAAATATGGAGAGACTTATTTTCAGTACATTTATAACTAGGTGATGAACTTTTTTTCCCATGGGGACATGTTAACAAAAAAGAAAAAGAAAAAATTGCCTCCAACTTTGTGCAAGCCCTTTGGTTTTTCTCTTTGTTTTGGTTTTTTGGTGATGGTGGGAGAGTAGCCAAAAAAAGAAAGTACATGGAGTGTTAAAAATTATATAACTTTTAGATCATCTCTGAATAATAATTTAACTGTTAGCATTTCATATGTGATATTCTTTTCAATTGCCTCACATGTTTATATACTGCTAAAAGTTTCTAAATTATATTACTCTGGCATATTCTCTATAAAAAAAAACAAAAAAAACTAGCAAACATAATGATGTTTTCATTAGTTGGGAGAATAGCTTGCAGGTCATCCTTGCAAAGATATGTGTGGGAGTTTGAAGAGTTTGTTTCATTATGTGCTAAAAAGGCAAAAATAAATTTCATTTGATGGGATACATAGTAATCTCACTTTGCACTGTTAATCATAAGCATAAGCTGAAAGACTACCAAGAAGATAATGTCAGCTTTTGCACCATCTTGTTATAAGAATAAAAGGATAGAGAATTTCTAAGAAGAACTTCACAGGATTCTTCAAATCAATTACTAACAGTACTTTTTAAAAAATGTAAATGGATGTGGAAAACTGTAAAAATATGTTGGAAATATGCTGCATGATTAATAAGTGAAAGTGGCTCTAAGTTTGTAGGTTAGCCTGAAGTTTCATGGTGATTTATCATGACTAGTAATCATGTGTTCTGAATGATAACACAAAATATGAAATTAATTTCAATAAGCAGAAAATTATTGGTTGCTCCTGTCAGAGTAATTTTCCAATGTGCTGTCCATTTATAATTAGACTATTGACTCACATAGCAAAGTTCAAAATTAATAACTAAATAGAAGAATTGGTAAATAGAAATGAATAACTAACTTGTTCAACCAAATACTAATGTCAAAAAATGGGAAATGAAGTAAAAGAAAATAGCGACATAATCTATCACTATTTTAACACCAGTTTAATAAATAAAAATCAAGAAACATAATATGGAGGCCAAAAGATCCCAGAAACTGATTCATCCAGGAAATATGTATTTTCCTTGTCAATGAAAGAAATATAACTGTCAGAGGTAACCCTGAGTTAGAATATAAAATAATTTTAAAAGCATTACGAAAGATGATGTTGAATGTTACTACTTGAGAATGACATTGTGTGCATTCTAGATTTTTTATTTTGTTCAGTATTTCATATGTATTTAACCTATTTAATTCTCATTTCATAATTATTTTGAATAGCCCTCTTTTCCAAATTTTTCTTCTGCTTGTTTTTGAGTTTTAACTTTTTTTTTTAGATTGGCAAGAAAGGTCAATCTCACTTTGGTAAAAATGAAGCACATTCCAGGACAGGAAGTGTCCCAGCAAACCAGCAGCAAGCCTCATCTCAGCAAACCAGCAGGTGATCCTGAGGCCAGTGTGGTAGAGCAGGCAAACGCCACCAGCAGGACTCCCCCACCCATGCTATGTGCCTTTACATAGCCAGAGGGACCAGTAGACTCCAGCTCAAAGAAAGACCATATCCTTAAGTGCAGGCCAGCAGCCCAGGGTGGATGGGCATCTTCTGGTCAGCAGAAATTCATATGCCTCAATGCAGCCAGGGCAAACAGGCATCCTCCAGGGGCCAGACTCACACATGCTTCAGGACAGCCCCAGGGAAATGCAGAAAAAATCCACCTCTCCTTAGGACATGCCAGACACCACCACTAGAACCCCAGCTTAGCTCCAGGTAAACTGCAGGACCCTACAGCCTCTAGCAGTGAAAGCCACCCCCCACCCTCAAGACTCAAGACTGCACCAGATGCAAAGGTCCCCCATGGTCCTTAGGGCAACATTGGCATAGCATCAGGTAAACAGCCAGGCCTGCAGCCAGTGGAACAAGAAGCCTAAGATAGAGCCCCTTCCACTGCAAGAGCTGAGATCAAAAGAAAAAGGAAGATGAGCAAAAAACAACAAAAAATGAATCTGACCATAGAAAGTTATTATGGGTACAGGGAAAACCAAGACAGAAAGAGGACAATAATGTCAAAACATCTATGGGAAAAACCCCAAAGAAAAATGGGAAGTGGTTGCAACCCTTGAAAGAACTCTTGGAAGGGCTTAAAAAGAGCCTAAAAAATCACATAAGAAGAAAAATGGGGAAAAGAAATTAATGATTCAAGAAAATTATGGAAAAAAGACACAATAGCTTGGAAAGCTGCTTAAAAAGTAGAATTGGCCAAATGGAAAAGGAAACACAAAAGATAATTGAGGAAAACAGCACCTTAAAATTTAGAACTGAGCATGTAGAAGCTAATGACTCCATGAGACATTATGAATTAATCAAGCAAATTCAAAAGAATGAAAAAATGGAAGAAAATATAAAATACTTCATGGAAAAAAAACAACTGACCTGGAAAACAGATCTAGGAGAGACAATATCAGAATCATTGGACTACCTGAAAACTATAATCCAAAGGAAGACCTGGACAGTATCTTTCAAGAAATTATCAAGGATAACTATCTCTGATGTCCTGGAACCAGAAGGCAAAATAGGCATTGAAGGAATCCACCAATCACCTCAGGAATAAAATAAAAACCCAAGGAACATGATATCCAAATTCCAGAACTATCAGGTAAAAGAAAAAAGTATTATAAGTAGCCAGAAAGAAACAATTCAAATATCAGAGAGTCACAATCAGGATAACATAGGACTTTGCAGCTGAAACATTAAAAGACTGGATGTCAAAGAATGTGATATTCTAGAGGGAAAAAGAGGTAGGACTACTACCAAAAACCACTTACCCAGAGAAATTATGCATAATACATCAAGAGGAATAGTCATTCAACAGAATAGGAGGATTTCAAGACTTCATAAAGAAAAGACCTGAACTAAAGCAAAAATTTGACCTCTCATATCAAGAATCAAGAGAAGTATAAAAAGGTAAAAAGTAAAAAGAAAACAAGGGACTCAACAGAGCAAACCGTTTATATCCCTACATAGGAAGATGACACTCGTAACTCTTAAAAATTATATCGCTGATGGAAGGAACATACATAGACAGAAGCTATGGGTATAAGTTGAATCTGAGGGAATGATGTAAAAAAAATTAAGGGATGAGAAAAAGGGGTATAATGGGTGCAGAATGAAGAAAGAGGTAGAATGGGTAAATATTCTCATATGAAGAGGTGAAAAAGATCTATTACAGTGGAGGGAAAGATGAGAGGAGAGTGAGGGTATTCCTTGAACCTTAATCTCATCGGTATTGGCTCAAAGAGGGAATAATACATACAATCAGTTGAACATAGAAATCCTATCTTACTTGTCTGGGAAGTAGTAGAGGAGGCTATTAAGTAGGCTGGTATGCCGGGACTGACAGAAGGGAGGGCAGATCAGCACAGGTAGGAGACAGAAGCAGAACACTGATGAGTTGGGAAATGGTGAAGGGATAGAGAGTGCAAACAGTAGGAAGAATAGGATGAAAGGGAATGCACAGGTAGTAATCATAACAATGAATGTGATGATGGGAACTCTCCCATAAAGTGGAAGGAGATAGTAGAGTGGATAAAAACCAGAATCTTACAATATGTTTCTTTCAGGAAATCCACTTGAAGCAGAGAGACACATACACAGTAAAGGTAAAGAATTGGAGAAGAATCTATTAGGCTTCAGCTGAAGTAAAAAAAAAAAAAAAACAGGGGTAGCAATCCTGGTCTTAGACAAAGAAAAAGCTAAAATAGACCTAATTAAAAGAGATAAGAAAGGAAACTACATCTTGCTAAAAGGTACCAGAGACAATGAAGCAACCAAATTAGAAGAGCAAAGAATTCATGACCAAACATGAGACAGAAAGCATTACAAAATGTAGAATAGATAATTTTGATCATATTAAATCGAAAAGCTTTTGTACAAACAAAATCAATGCAACCAAGATTAGAAAGAAAGCTGAAAGCTGAGAAACAATCTTTACAGCCAGTTTCTCTGATAAAGGCCTCATTTCTTTTTTTTTTAGGCTTAAAAGAATTTATTTTTCTTCTGTCACAGATGAAGACAGTTTTTATCATTCATTTTTTAAAATTTATTTTTAATATGTTTAGTTTTCAGCATTGATTTTCACAGGCGTTTGAATTACAAATTTTCTCCCCATTTCCACCCCCCCCCCC
>CM053622.1:115469133-115507905 GCA_028646595.1 Phalanger gymnotis
GCCATTTGAGTTAGTCTATTTTTTAAGGTGTTGTTTTCTTCAGTATACTTTTCAGTATTTTTTTGAGTCTCTTTTAGCAAGTCATTGACTTGTTTTTCATGGTTTTCTCTCATCCTTCTCATTTCTCTTCCCAATTTTCCCTCTACTTCTCTAACTTGCTTTTCTAAATCCTTTTTGAGTTCTTCCATGGCCTGAGACCAATTCATGTTTTTCTTGGAGGTTTTTGTTGTAGGCTCTATGACTTTGTTAACTTCTTCAGACTGTATATTTTGGTCTTCTTTGTCACCGAAGAAGGATTCCAGAGTCTGAGACTGAATCTGGGTGTGTTTTCGCCACCTGGCCATGTTCCTAGCCAACTTACTTGACCCTTGAGTTTTTCAGCGGGGTGTGACTGCTTGTAGACTAACAAGTTCTATGTTCCACGCTTGGGCGCTTGGGTGGACGCGGTGCCTCACCAGCACTCCCCCTTCCCAAGAACTCCCTACCCAGACTGGGCTTAAATCTTCAGCAGGCTCTTCACTCCTGCTCTGATCAGCCACTTAATTCCTCCCACCAGGTTGGCCTGGGGCCAGAAGCAACTGCAGCTGTAGTTCTAAAGCTGCCCCACCTCCGCTGCCCCAGGGGTGGTGGCTGAACCGCAAACTCAGTCCTGCAGCTTTTCCCACTAACCTTCTCTGTTTTCTTTGCTGTTTGTGGGTTGTGAGGTCTGGCAAATGTCACAGCTCAGTAATTCAGGATGCTGAGGCACTCTCTGCTTGGCTCATGGTCTTGGCTCATGGTGGGGTAGGCTCGTGGTCTGGTCGGTCTGCGGTCTGCGCTGCGCACGCTGGGCTCTGCTTGGCTCAGCTCCGCTCACCTCAGCTGGGAGCTGGGAGCTCCATGTGGGACAGACCTTACCTAGAGACCATCCAGGCTATCCTGGGCTGGAGCCCTACTTCCCTCTGCCACTTTGTGGGTTCTGCAGCTCTAGAATTGTTTCAGAGCCATTTTTTTATAGGTTTTTGGAGGGACTTGGAGCTCACACCAGTCACTGCTTTCCAGCCACCATCTTGGCTCCGCCCCCTAAAGGCCTCATTTCTTAAATGTATTGAGAGCTGAGTCTATTTTATGAGAATACAAGCCATTCCCCAATTGATAAATGGTCAAAGATATTAACAGTCAGTTTTCAGATGAAGAAATCAAATCTATCTATAGGCAGATGAAGAAATGATCTAAATTACTTTTGAGTAGAAAAATACAAATTAAAACAATTCTGAAATGCCACCTCATACCAATTAGATTGGTTAATATGGTAAAAAAAAAAGGAAAATAATAAATGTTGGAGAGAATGTGGAAAAATAAGGACAGTAATGCACTGGTGGTGGAATTGAGAACTGATCTAACTATTCTGGAGAGCAGTTTGGCACTATGCCCAAAGGGCAACCAAACTGTGCCTATCCTTTGATCCAGTAATACCACTATTAGGTGTATATCTCAAAGATATCATGAAAAAGGAAAAAGGACCCACATATGTAAAAATAAACTTGTGGTGGCAAAATATTGGAAATTGAGGGAGTGCCCATCAGTTGGAGAATGGCGGAACAAGCTATGGCATATGAATGTAATGGAACACTATTGTGCAATAAGAAATGATATATTTCCCTCACACCCTATTTCATATTTCAGAAAAAAACAACCTGGAAAGACTTGTACAAACTGATGTAAAGTGAAATGGGCAAAACCGGAAAAACACAGTATCAGCAACATTGTGTGATGATCAATAGGAATGATTCAGTTTTTCTCAGTGACAAGTACAAATTACAAGACTCACAAAGGAAAATGTTATCCATATCCAGATAAGTAACTAGTGGACTATGAATGCAGATCAAAGCGTATTTTTTTACTTACTTTATTCTTTTTTTCCCTTTTGATCTGTTTCTTCTTCTACAACTATGATAAGTATGGAATTATGTTTTACAAGGTAGCACGTGTATAAACTATATCAAACTGCCTACCATTTTCAGAAGAGAAGAGGAGAGGGAGGGAGGGAGGGAAAAATACTGGAATTAAAAATCTTGTAAAAATGAATGCTAAAATTTTTTTGATATGTAATTGTGGGAAAATAAAATGCTATTTAAAACAAAACAAAAATCAAAAAATAAAATCATTTTCTTTTTTGCTGACATCACAACCCATGGTACTTCAGCCTGTTGGTTGTTTGATTCGATTGTTTTGCATACTTGGCCAGTCTCTACTCCAGTGTTCACAGAGCTGTCTCTCTATCTTTCTAAGCTTCCTTGGGCTGGGGAAAAAATGACTCACTTTGATTTTTCCTTGGATTTCCCAATCTGTATTCATTTTGACCTGATTTCTAGGTCATTATGGAGGAGGGTATGAGGGAACTAAGGCAAAATTGTTGTCTCTCTGCTATCTTGACTCTGCCCAACCCCCTCCCCCATATACACTGTAGTATTCTAGAATTAAGTATGATTGGCACAACGCCTATTCAAAGAGTTAAACATATGCACAAAAGAGATTGACCTAAAAAAGAAAACAAAACATAAAGGAAAATCTAACCAACAGAGGAACCATGTATCTTGTCCAAACAATGACATGCATTTGGATCTGTAGTCCACAAGTACAAATATCTTGGTCAAGTAATAAAGCTAGTAGGTGAGCTGGACTCAGAACTGAATAAAAAGGAAAGAAGAATATGGCTTTTATTTGGAAAAATGATCTAGAGCTTTCTCTATAAGAAGCTGCTCCTTGATATTAAAAACCCATTCTTGATATTAGAATTTTCTTCTTGCTCTATGTAGTCTCTATTGTGAGATAACTCTAAATAAAATTTCAGATGAATCAAGGATTATAGAGCGAAATGTGTGTGGTGCTTATGAAAATTAGGTGGTGCAGTGGATACAGTGCTGGGCCTGGAATCAGGAAGACACATTTTCCTCAATTCGAATCTGGCCTCAGACACTTTATAGCTATGTGGCCTTGGGCAAGTCACTTAATCTTGGTTGCCTCAGTTTCCTCATATGTAAAATGAGTTGGAGAAGGAAATGGTAAGCTAATTTAAAAGAAAACCCCAAATGGGGTCAAGAAAAGTTGGACATGACTGAAAGAACTGAACAACAACAAATGGTGATTAAAAGGGGCACCTGAATACCGTCAATGAAGATCCGTACAAAAAGTGACATAAAATATATGGCAAATGCAAGACTGGAAAATGAGATGGGCCAGTCAAGTAATAAGTAAAAGATGAAACAGATGGACCAAGTACTACATTGGTATACCTGGAATGTTAAACTATATGGAACAGGTTCTTAGCCTTGTTTCTGGATATGTAGTACATACATTATGATAACTATTACAATATGATTGGTTTTCTTTTTAATACAATGTATTTATTTTATGCATCTAAAAACATTCTTAGAAAGGATCCATAGGCATAACAGGATGGCCACAGAGATCCATCACAACCACACACACCCACATACACACGCAACGTTAAGAACCCCTGACCTAGCAGAAGGCCTCCAGTGACTTGAGTAAATCTACTATATAAGATTTCTTTGAGAATATGGAATAGATTCTTTTGCAGTGAGAGTCTTTGGATTGTGGTCTACATCACATTGATGATGATATAATCATAGACTAAGATCTAGAAAGGAATTTAAAGAGCATGTGGTCCTATAAACTCATTTTAGTTATTTTTATTAATTTCTTTACTTGTAGCTTTCAACATTCACTTACACAAGTATTAAATTTTCTTCCCCTCTTTCCTCTCTCCCTCCATCCCCAAGATGGCATACAATCTGATGTAAGCCCTACCTTGCTATCAAACACATTTTCACATTAGTCATGTTGCACAGAAGAAATATAACAAATGGGAGAAACCATGAGAAAGAAAAACAAAACAAAACAAAAAAGAAAATAGTTTGTTTTGCTCTGCATTCAGACTCCATAATTCTTTCTCTGGGTGGGGATGGCATTTTCTATCATAGGTCCTTTAGAATTGTTTTATGTTCTTGCATTGCTGAGAAAGGCTAAGTCAATCAAAATCAATCATTGAACACTGTGACTATTACTGTGTACAATATTCTCCTGGTTCTGCTCACTTCACTCAGCATCAGTTCATATAAGTCTTCCCTAGTTTTTCTGAAGTCTGACTGTTCATCATTTCTTATAGCACAACAGTATTCCATCACATTCATATTACCATAGCTCGTTTCAGCTATTCCCCAATTGATGTGCATCTCCTCAATTTACAATTCTTGGCCACCACAAAAGAGTTGCCATAAATATTTTTGTGCATGTGGGTCCTTTTTCCACTTTTATCATCTCTTTGGGATACAGCCCTAGAAGCAATATTGCTAGGTCAAATCATATGGCACATTTTATAGCCCTTTGGGCATTGTTCCAAACTGCTCTCCAGAATGTTTGGATCAGCTGACAGCTTCATCAATAATGAATTAGTGTTCCAACTTTCCCACATCTTCTCCAACATTTATCATTTTCTTGTTCTGCCATGTTAGCCAATCTGATAGGTATGATGTAGTACCTCAGAATTGTTTTAATTTGCATCTCTCTAATCAATAGTGATTTAGAGCATTTTTTTCATATGACTATAGATAGCATCAATTTCTCCCTCTGAAAATTGCCCATTCATATCCTTTGACCATTTATCAATTGAGGAAAGACTTGTATTCTTGTAAATTTGACTCAGTTCTCTATATATTTGAGAAATAAGACCTTTATCAGAGACATTGCTTGTAAATATTCTTTCCCACTTTTATGCTTCCCTCCTAATCTTGGTTTCATTGCCTTTGTGCAAAAAGCCTCTCAATTTAATATAATCAAAATTATGGGGCAACTAGGTGGTGCTGTGAATAGAGCACTGGCCCTGGAGTCAGGAGGAACTGAGTTCAAATGCAGCCTCAGACACTTGACACGCTTACTAGCTGTGTGACCTTGGGCAAGTCACTTAACCCCAATTGCCCTGCCTACCCCCCTCCCAAAAATATAAAAAAGTAAAGATATATGTAATCAAAATGATCCATTTTGGATTTCATAATGTTCTCTGTCTCTTGTTTGGTTGTAATTTCCTCCATTTTCCATAAATCTGACAGATAAACTATTCGTTGCTCCCCTAATTTGTTTATATTATCTGCCTTTATACATAAATTGTGTAACCATTTGGACTTTATTTTGGTGTTCAGTGTCAGACATTGGCCTATGCCCAGTTTCTGCCATACTATATTCCAGTTTTCCCAGCAGTTTTTGTCAAAGAGTGAGTTCTTATCCCAGATTCAGGCATTTTTGGGTTAAACAGTAGATTGTTATAATCATTGACTACTGTGTCTTGTGTACCTAACCTCTTCCACCAATCTACTCTTCTATTTCTTAGCCAGCACCAAGTAGCTTTGATGATTGCTGCTTTGTAATACAATTTAAGATCTGGTGTAGCTAGGCCACCTTACCTACCATTTCTTTTCATTAATTCCCTTGATATTCTAGAACTTTTGTTCTTCCAGATGAATTTTGATATTATTTTTTCTGGCTCTATAAGATATTTTTTTGGTAGTTTGATTGGTATGGTAATGAATAAATAAATTAATTTAGGAAGAATTGTCATTTTTATCATATTACCTCACCATACTCATAAGCAACTGATGTTTTTTTTTCCAGTCATTTAAATCTGACTTTATTTGTGTGAAAAGTGTTTTGTAATTGTGTTCATATAGTTCCTGGATTGGTTTTGACGTGTAGACTCCCAAATATTTTATAATGTCTACAATAACTTTAAATGGAATTTCTTTCCATCTCTTGCTGTTAGGTTTTATTTGTAATATATAGAAATGCCGAGAATTTATGTGGGTTTATTTTATATCTTGCAACTTTGCTAAAGTTATTTATTATTTCTAGCAATTTTTTACTTGATTCTTTAGGATTCTTTAAGTATATCATCATATAATCTGCAAACAGTGATATGCAAACAGCATATAATCTGCAAATCAGATTTTTCTTTGCCTATTCTAATTCCTTCATTTTTTTTTCTTCTCTTATTGCTAAAGCCATAATTTCTAGTATCACATTGAATAACAACGGAGATAATGGACATCCTTGTTTCACCCCCAGTCTTATCGGAAATGCATCTAGCTCATCTCCATTACATATAATGTTTGCTGAAGTAGATGCGACTTACCATTTTAAGGAAGGCTCCATTTATTCCTATGCTTTCTAATGTTTTTAATAGGAATGGGCATTGTATATTGTCAA
Source organism: Phalanger gymnotis (assembly GCA_028646595.1). Classification (NCBI taxonomy): domain Eukaryota; kingdom Metazoa; phylum Chordata; class Mammalia; order Diprotodontia; family Phalangeridae; genus Phalanger; species Phalanger gymnotis. Next base: position 115,475,395 of record CM053622.1, read on the forward strand.
AAGCTTTTTCAGCATCTATTGAGATAATCTATGGTTTCTGTTAGTTTTGTTGTTGATATGATCAATTAGGCTTATAGTTTTCCTAATATTGAAGCAGCCCTACATTCCTGGTATATATCTTACTTGATCAAACTATATTATTCTTGTGATAAGTTGCTATAATCTTTTTACTAATATTTTATTTAAAATTTTTGCATCAATATTCATTAGGAGAATTTGTCTGTAATTTTCCTTCTCTGTTTTGACTCTTCCTGGTTTAGGTAACAATGCCTCATTTATATCATAAAAAGAATTTGGTAGGCTTCCTTCTTTGCCAATTTTCCAACATAGTATATGTAGTATTGGAATTAATTGTTCTTTAAATGCTTGATAGAATTCACTTGTAAATCCATCTGGCCCTGGACATTTTTTCCTAGGGAGTTCTTTGATGGTTTGTTCAATTTCTTTTTCTGAAATGGGGTTATTTAATTTGCTTGCTCTTCTGTTAACCTGGGCAATTTATATTTTTTCTAGACATTCATCCATTTCTCTAAGATTGCCAAATTTATGGGCATACAATTGGGCAAAATAATTCCTAATTATTGTTTTAATTTCCTCTTCATTGGTGTTAAATTTACCTTTTTCATTTTTGATACTGGTAATTTGGTTTTCTTCTTTCCTTTTGTAATCAAATTAACCAAATTAACCAAAGGTTTATCAATTTTATTTTATTTTCCATAATTTATTTTATTTTCCATAATTTATTTTATTTTCCAGCTCTTACTTTATTAGTTTAATAATATTCATAATTTCAAGTTTATTTATCTCTCCTTTGCTTTACAGTATTTTTAATTTGGTATTTAATGGAGGATTTTTAGTTTGTTCTTTTTCTAGCTTTTTCAGTTACATGCCCAATTCGTTGATCCCCTGTTCAGAGATATAAAACTTCCCTAAGAACTGCTTTTGCTGCATCCCATAAGTTTTGGCATGTTGTCTCATTATTGTCATTCTCTTGGATAAGATACTGATTATTTCAATGATTTGTTGTTTGACCGACTCATTCTTAAGGATTAGATTATTTAGTTTCCAATTAAATTTTAGTCTATCTTTCCATGGCCCTGTATTACATGTGCTTTTTATTGCATCATAATCTGATCTGAAAAGGACACATAGACTATTTCTGCCTTTCTTTGCTGTATTGTGAGGTTTTTATGCCTTAGTACATGGTTAATTTTTGTGTATGTGCTATATAGATCTGAGAAAAAGGCATATTCTTTTCTATCCCCATTCAATTTTCTCCAGAGGTCTGCTTTTCTAAAATTCTATTCACCTCCTTAACTTCTTGTTTCTTTTGAGGTTAGATTTATCAAGTTCAGAGAGGGGGAATATAGTTTTGCTGTCTATTTCTTCCTGTAACTCCCTTATCTTCTACTCTAAAAATCTGGATGCTTTACTACTTGATGCATATATGTTTAGTAATGATATTATTTTATTATCTATGGTGCCTTTTAGCAGGATATTGCTTCCTTCCTTATCTCTTTTGATTAGATCTATTTTTGCTTTTGCTTTGTCTGAGATTAGGATTGCTACCCTTGCTTTTTTTTACTTCAGCTGAAGCATAATATATTCTATTCCAGTCTTTTACCTTTACCCTGTGTGTATCCCCCTGTTTCAAATGTGTTTCTTGTAAAGAACATATTGTAGGATTATGGTTTTTTTTTTATTCTATTCTGCTCTTTACTTTCATCTTATGGGAGAGTTCATCTCATTCACAATGACAGTTATAATTATTATCTGTGTCTTTCTTTACATCCTATTTCTCCCCCTGTTTATGCTTTTATTTCTCTCTTCTACCTTCCCTTTCTCTAAAGAGTTTCACTTTTGACCACTGCTTCCCTCAATCTTCCCTCTCTTCTATCAGCCCCCCTCCCTTTTCTTTCTCTTTTTCCTTACCAATTCTTCCCTCCATTTTAACCACCCACTTGCTTTATTTCCCTCTTCCTCTCCTACTCTCTGTAGGGCAACTTAGATTTCTCTACTTAACCGAGTATGTTATTACCTCCTTAAATCAAATCAGATGAGGATAAAGTTCAAACAATGCTCATCCCCCTCCCTTCTTTCCCTCTACTATAATATGGTTTTGTGCCTCTTCATGTGATGTAATTTATCCTTTTCTGCCTCCTCCTTTCCTCTTCTCCTCTTACAATTCCTTTGTACCCCTTAATTTGTTTTTTATCATCATGTCAGTTAATTTATACCATGCTCTCTGTCTATGTATATCCCTTTCAAATGTCACAATAAATATAAAATTCTCAAGATTCACAAATATTGTCCTCCCATGTAGGATATAACCAGTTTGCCCTTATTGAATAAAATGTTTTATTTAAATTTTCCTCCTGTTTACCTTTTCATATCTCTCTTGAGTCTTGTATTTGGAAATCAAATTTTCCATTGAGCTCTGGGCTTTTCATCAGGAATTTCTGGAAGTTCCTTATTTCATTGAATATCTACCTCCTTGCCTGAAAGATTATGTTCAATTTTGTTGGGTAGTTGATCCCTGGTTATAGTCCAAGCTTCTTTGCCTTACAGAAATTTTGTTTGACTGATTTTTGATGCCCCATAGAGTCATTAGCTTTTACTTGCCCAATTCTAATTTTTATTGAATTGTTTTCTCCAGTTGGGTTTTGCACCTCTCTATCCATTTGGCCAATTTTACTTTTTAAGGAGTTATTTTCTTCATGAATTTTTTTTCCATTTCATCAATTGTATTTTTAAGAAAATTTTTACAATTTTTACTCTACCTTTCCATTTTGACTTTTAAAATCCTTCTTGAGCTCTTCCAAGAATATGTTTTGGGCTTGAAAAAATATTCCCTTTTGAGGTTTCAAATGTGGGTATAGCGTCAATGCTTCTGAATTCATATTTTGATTTTCTCTATCCCCATAGCAAGATTCTATGGTATTTGTTTTTCTAATTTGCTTCTTGCTCATTGTGATTGCCATTTTCCTGGCTTTTAAGGTGGATCTCTGTGTCTGGGGCACAGGGGACTCTGTCTCTTGCTTCTTGTGTTGGGGTTAGGGGCCTAGTTACTGGCTTTGCATGCTGTGACCTCTGGTTCTGACAGGTAGGAGCTATATAATCCTGTAGTTTACCAAAGGCTGAGCTAGACCTGGCTGGTGTTTCCCAATGCCAAGGCTAGGTGAGGTTTTTTCTGCATTTTCCCAGGCTTACACTGAAGCTTGAGGTGCGAAGCATGCTGGAGGTGTCTTCCTCCCCTAAGCCTATGCTAGAGTCACCACCCTGAGGCTCAGGATTTCCTGGATTTTTCCTGAAGCAATATTCTCTGGGATTTTCAAGGTCAACAAGAGAGAAGGTGAGAGCATTTACTGTTTACTAGACCATCTTGGATCATGGAAGTCTAAATAGGTGATTTTCAAACATTTCGTCTGTGGACTGATATCCCCAGGAGTAGCTGTTGCTGCTGCCACAGGCCCTGTGCAGGACTGTGTTATTTTTTCACCCTGTTCTGACAGATGCCCCTCCTCTGTTAAGAGGCCTGGGAATCACCACTGCTGCTACTGATTCAGTCTGCTGGGGTCTGCTCTGGTCTTGCTATGATCGGGTCTATGCTGGTGCAGCCTGCAGGCTAGACTGCTGCTCCTCTACCACTCTGGTGCAACAGATCCTTCCTGTGGACCTTCCAGGTTGTCCTGGTCTGGATCTCTGCCACACTCGGTCTTTTGTGGATTCTGTCAATCTAAAACTTTTTCAGATTCACTTTTGAGAAGTATCTGAAGGAATTTGTGGGAGAGCTTAGGTGAGTTGCTGCTTTCCACCATCTTGGCTCCACCCCTCTATAACTCATTTTAAAGAAGAGGAAATTGAGGTTCTGGCGGGTTAAATGATTTGCTTTAGGCTATATGTTTAGAATTTGAAACTAGATGCTGAATTCCAAATAGGAACTAATAGCACTACTACATTCTCTTCAAATTTATATACTGTAATACTGAGGAGATAGACTTCCTTGTGACTTCTTTATCTTTTCAGAAGGCTTTCATACTTTAAAATAATTTCAAAAATAAAAAAACAAAATATCATCCACTGTGAGTGGTAGAAACCAAGTACGATATTTTCAGACATAGGGATGAAGCATATTATAACATGTGTGTTATATGTAAATAAGGCAAACAAAAAAAAGAAAATTAACCGTATTGTTGACATTTCCCTGCCACCAAACAAGAAACAAACAAATTAAATAATTTTCTGACAGGTAGATTGTATTTTTGCTTGTGTTTTTCATTACTCAGTTCTTGGGTTCTTTATTAGGACAAAAACAAAGTTTTCTTTTATTTTTAACTAGCTTCAAAACTACTTTGTTAAGTCATTATTTAAATTAGACACTGTTACTAGGCTAATTAAAAAAGCACTATTTATATTCAAATTTTAGCTAAGAATTGTATGCATTTCTTTTAATAGGTTTCTTCATTAACATTTAGACTTTGTTCTTAAATTTGAGGTTATTTATGACTAGTAAAAAATGAACATGATTGTTTGACAGAATCTTGTCAGCCTGACCATAAATCTATCAGTCAATAGTGTTGTGAGTTTATCCTTATTGCAGTACAGATTTTAGGTACATATTTCATTTCAGCATAAAAAATAAAATATAGAACTACAAAACATTCATTTTATTTACTATATTTTTGGCATTTTAATCTTTTCTGAGAATGAGGCTACTTTTCATTTATTTCTTCTTGCTCAGATATCTCTTGTGTTTAATAAAAAAGGAAATATATCTGGGATGTGCTATCATTTATGTCTTGTATATTATTTAACAAGGTGAATGAATACAAACCTGTTTTAAATTTTAAGAATGACTGCATATAGAGCATACATTTTTGCAAAGTCACCTTTGACCATAATACTCTTTGATGCCTTCTGTTTTCATGCAAATGAATAATTAACAATTGGATCATCTAATAGAGATTGTTAATAATTTTTTTTAAATTGTGTTGACATTTTGGCATTCAGTCTAATTTTTTTCAAAGATGAAAGTTATAAATTTATTAAAAGTTTTATACCCCGAGTCTATTCTCATTATATTATGTGTAATTTAAAATATTAAACATTTAGTTTTCTTTCAAATGAATTTGCTTAGTATACTCATGATACTATAAATATAGTTTCAGTTTTAATTTATTGGGTAAATAAATGTCTTCAATAATCCCTTGAAAGAAAAATATTATCTCGAGTGAAAAATTCCAGATCCACTTAATTATTCATGTTTATAGGATAGTTGAATAACACAAATTTAATTTATCAATTAATTTTGATTCATTCTGAGAGTAGAATGTTTCATTCTTTGTATTTATATCCTCAGCACCTGGCAAAGTGCCTGGAATATAGTTGCTTATTAATGCTAATTGACTGATCAATTGAGCTAACCTTTTACAGCTTTCACTAAGATCATGCAAGTGAAGCAATTTAAATTTAATCTCCTCCCCTTTCCTCTACTCATACTTCACTGATATATTGATAGATAGGGAAATATTAGAGTAGAATTAAGATAGCAGAAGTAAGGTGTGTGTATAATTTAAAGACCACATAATTAGACTATGTTTATTAATAAATAAGAAGAAATTATAGGATGCATTGTTTATATGGTACTTAAGTTTCCTGCTCTATGCTTTCAAGCATAGATATTTGACATGTGATGTGTCCATATGTTCTTAAAATTATTTCTTGATTTGGTCAATTCTAACCAATGGGTCAATTTATTTGAGGGAAGAAGAGAAATGAGACTTAATTTGGAATTGCATAAACAAAAAAGAAAGCCCAACATGTTTCTCTCCTTCATTTCAATTATTGTGGCAGAGTCTAGGAATAGCCTAGAATTCTGAAAAACTGAAATATAGGGGAGAATAAGAACCTTGCTTAGGGTTTGAAGGATACCACCCTATTATCCTTTAGCTAATGCACTATAACAGAATTGATAATATCTCACAAATCTTCTTCATTATTGACCTATTCTCCTTATTATAATTCATATAAAGAACATGAGAAAATGTACTTTTTTACTGCATGCTTATAATTTTGGCTGAATTCCCAGGTAGTACAGGAATATTAGGTACAAAACATATACTTTTGAGGTATAACCATTTTAGGAAGCTATAGGCAAAGTACCTGTCTTGAATAGTTTGATATGCTATAAATCTGAAATTTTAAAGGAAAAACTGAAATTATTTTCTTCTTAGATATGTAAACACAGGTATTTTCCAGAGCATCAGAATTTTGTAAAATAGACTATTTCTTCTAGATAAGGCATAAGGTGAAAGAATTCACTAAATTCTAATCCAATTATATCTTAATGGCATAAAGACGCTTTTGATTTCTCAAAAGTTGTGAATGTAAAATATGAGCCCTGGGAGAACCTACAAAGTTTCAAAGGGTTTGAGTATGAGGACCACAATGTGCTATACTATCTATCATTTAATTAAGAAGTTTAATTAAGGTGAGGATCATCACCAGAGACTTGGCCATTAGTTGATCGTGTTTTTTTTTTCTCTCCATGATAACACTAATAACTAAGGGGCTGAGGATTTATAATCTTTGTAGGTTGAAAAAAAAATACATGTTTCAGTGGAAAAAGCTTGGAGTCAGGGCCTGCATTTAAATTTTACCTCTCTCTTATAAACTTTGTGATCTGGAATAAGTCACTTAATGCTTTAGGTCTCAGTTTTCTCATTTGTAAACTGAGAAGATTGGATTGGGAGGTCTCTGAGGTACTTCTCAGCTCTCTCTATATAATCTTATGAATACAGATACAGTGAAATTGACAATCCTTATGTTATTGAATTAAGGTATTAGCACAGTGCCTGGCACATAGAGGGTACTTACTAAATGTTTATGGATTTATTGTTGTGGGTTATTGACACAAATCTCTAACATCAAGAGCTATTCCCCTATTCACATATAAGTGTTTGGGCAATATGAACAATTTTCAAAAAGATTTGTAAAATATAAATGGTCATAAATGGTAGGATAAATACAAATTCAAGCAATACAACAGCTTCACCTTAATTTGTGCACATTGGGATAAAATATTTTTTAAACTGATAATAATGTTGAGGATCTTTAAGAGTAATCTTTTTAAAATTAAAAAAAAAATTCTTGGAGGGGGGAAGGCTAGGCAATTGGAGTTAGGGACTTGCCCAAGGTCACACAGCTAGTAAGTGTGTCAAGTGTCTGAGGCTGTTTTTGAACTCAGGTCCTCCTGACTCCAGGGCTAGTGCTCTACTCACTGCACCACCTCTAGCTGCCACTTTATTTCCTTTGTATTTTTATCCCCTGCCTCCATTTAACAGTTGACAAATTCTATATATCTTTCCTCTAGCTAGTTACATTTAACCAAATGGCATTTCTTTAAGACATAGGTCTCACATTGAATAGAGTTGAATATTCTTGCAAATTCAGCCCAGCAACACTGAAATTATGGGAAACTGAGGGAGAAACATAATCATTTAGAAGTTGATAGAAGTTGTTAATGGGAGTATAAACATTCATTTCCATTGGATTTGATTGGAAAGGACTCAAGGATGAAGGTCTAGAACAAGCTTGGGAACTCCTGTTGCTTGAATGAAGATTTTTTTTCTAGGACACCAGTACCTAATCTGGATTGGAGTCAAGCCTACTTCAGTAGACAAGACCTTGGCTTGGTCATGGTTGATATAGGGATTTCTATTAAAGTGCTCTTTAAATGTTTTAAGGTGGTGTTCTGGGAACTCGTTTTCTTTTTTTTTTTCATTTTATATCCAAATGCCATCGAATTGTCTTTCTTTCTCTTCTCTTCCTCATTTAGCAAATTATCCAAAGTAGTAAGTTGGAAAGAGACATCTTTTCCATTCGTCTCAGATTACACTGGGCTCCTTGATGGTTGAGCAGCACTCCTCCCATATTCCACTATGTTCATCATTATTGACATGACTTTGTTATCTTTTCCTCCTCCTCATGACACATTAAAAATTGTCTTTTCAAATCTGTTATGTCCAATACAACCTCCTGTTTGTAACTTGTCTAGTTCAACTGCTTATCACATCTCTATTTTCTTCAATTATGTTTTTATTTCATCTCCAAGCAAATCTATGACTATGATATTAAAATCCCAGTAAGCTCCTTGAGAATGGGGACTTTCTTTTTGCCTTTCTTGGTATCCCCTGCACTTATCACAATGCTGCAAAAATAGTAAACATTTAATAATTGTTTGTTTATTTATTTTGACTTAGTTAAGATTCGTTGCAATATTTTTCTACAGATATTTTCCATCTTTCATCTGCCAGTTGTTGCAGTTTCATCCCTACATGCCTTTGAAATGTCTTTCCTTAGTTTGGGCTCCTTTGAGGTTTTCTTTAAATTTATTTTTATCACCCCTGCTTTTCACTCTTGTATGAGACAGGACTTCCCATAATATTTCATCATCCTTCTCAATAAATTACTTTACAAATGATATTCTGTTTTAAAAAGGTTATGTAATGGCTGCCATGTATCTCCAAATGGCTGAATGAAAAGCACTTATTAAGTGTTGACTCTGTGCTAAGCATTGTGCTAAGTACAGAGATGGAAAAATGAGATCCTATGCCTTTAAGGAGCTTAATTATTTTTCCCCCTTTGGGAGGCAATCGAGAATAAATGACTTGGACAGGATCACACAGCTAAGTCTCTGAGGCCAGATTTGAACTCAGGTCCTCCTGACTCCAGGGCCAAATCTCTACTCACTGAGCCACCTAGCCGCCCCATAGTGGCTTAATAGATTATTGCCTGACTGGCAAGATTGCCTCTACATGTGACTTTATAATGGTTTATATAATGTTCTCAAAATATGTTTCTCATTCCTCCCTCATGCTTCAATTCCTCTGACTCTTAACCCCTGCCTGAAATACCTTCCCTTCCACCCTCCACCTAGATCTAAATGTGACTCAGCCTTCAAGCCTTGGCTGAAGTTCCAGTTACTGTGAGAACTGTCTGGCAGAAGTTATGTTTTCTTTTACATTTATATTTTTCTTTAAACTTTTTTTTCCAAAATAAATCTGTTTGGCTATAACAAGCAGAGTATATATTATAATCTCTGAATTACAGGTAAGGAAACAAGCCCAACAGGTTTAAGTGATTTGGTCAGATTAGGCAGCAAGTGACATCAATGGTATTAGAACAGACCTCATGAACGTAAGTCCAATTTTGTCTATATTATACCCTACTTCCATTTTACTTAGCAACTTGTTTAAATAAAGACTTCAAATTATTTGACCAATTTTCCTTTCCCCTAGTATTATTTAGTAAGCTAATTGAATTAGCTCACTCTTGCTAAGACCCAACTATAAGAAATGAACATTCCTGAAAGAATTTAAACTGTTCCTGTCTATTTTCCATCAACCCTATGGGGAATGGTTCAGAGAAAGCTTTCTTAGGAAGACAATATGTGATGATCCCTACAATATCTTATTTATTATTGCTCTCTACTCCCTAAGTGTGATTGTCTGTGTTCCTGGCTTGCATTAGTTTGGTTCTGAGTCTCAAGGGACGGAAAAATGTTTACATCCATTTCTAGTTTGACTCCAGAATTTATTAACAACATGTGAACCACTTACTAATGACACACAAACTCAAGCAAAAAGGACTTGAGGAGAGGCCTCCTTCCCGCCTAGCTAACCTTTGAATATTGCTCTAGTTTGGGGGAAATGAAAGTATGTTTGTATCTCTAGGAAATTGACTCTTTTCAATCTGTGGACTAATTTGGTGCTTCCTAAGCCATGTAAAACTTTGTAGTGTCATATTGTTGTAAACAAAAGAATACTGGAGACTATAAATTTAGCAATCTAAGATTGAGTAGGCTCTATGCATTTTTGAATACATTCTTGAGTCATTCAACTAGTCATAAGCAACTGATTTGATAATCCTGTACCTTTGGACCATTATTCTGGCTGTTTCTATCTATGTGTTCTACCTCTTATCTCTGGAAGAGGGGCTAAAGTTTATCTATCCTGATCAATATTTAAGAGATGAGGACTCTTTCTGGGCCTGAGTTGTAAAAGTTTTATGTAAGTTGTATAAGATTCCTTCTTTCTTCCATCTCAGTTAACCTCTCTCTAGGCCTATATTCTCTTCCCTGTTCTTAGTCATCTTTTCTCTTTTTTTCTTTCTATTCACTACCACTACATTATACTTTAAACAATGACATATTGATCTCTTCCCTCTACCCAAAGATCCCCTGCTATTGGATGAAGTGATACTATAACAAGCCCATATCTTGTCCTATCTATTTGATCTCCAAATCAGTCCATAGACTGAAGGGAATTAATTTGAGACCGTCCCAGAGAAGACTTCAGCCCACATCTTTGTGCTTTCTTTTGCCTCAGAACACCTCCATGATTTTCTCTGACACTTTTATGGTGAGCAGCTCTGCTAAAGGCAACTTTATGAAAGGTCTCAGTGGAAATTCTAAAGTAGTTTCTTTCTCTCTGAGCTGTCTTGGCCTTGTTACATATACTCTGTCAGGAGAGACTATGATGTGTTTAGCAGAAAATCTGAGGGACAGTTTGAGATGCTTCTGTTGTGTAGACAAAGCCTAAATTCTGAATTTTAAGGGGAGAGTATATTTTTGGTGTCTATTTTCAGCTGTTTTTTTTCCCTGAAGAATTATCCCTCAATTACAGTGTTAGCTTGCAAATTCAAGGTGATAATATGGTATAGCAGGAAAACAATATAGTCGAAATAAACATTTATATATTCTCTACTATATTCCAGGCACTATGACAAACATTTTTACAAATGTTAGACTTCATGGTCCCTCTTCTCTTAATTCTCTCTGAAAGTTACATATACAAGTTATTTTATTATTATATGTCTGTGATTCAATATGAAAAGGATTGAGCTTTTTTATTAGCAGTTGACCTTTTTAATCTATTTTTACTCTGTATTTTGTTATAGTTTTGCAAGTTTCAGACCTCCACAATCCCTCTCCAGGAACACAGCTCTCCTCTGTCCCCACAGATATAGAAGAATGACTGAAGGAAGTGAGGTGAGTGAAAGGAGGAGATCGAAAATAAAAATGATGATAATAACCACTAGCACTGCTTTGAGATTTACAAAGCACTTTACAAATATTATCTCATTTTATCCTTAAAAGGAATGTAATCATTTATATATCACCTGCTAGGTGCCAGGCACTGTGCCAGGCACTAGTATCTCATTTGAGAGTCACAATTACCCTGTAAAGTATTGACTGATATTAGCCCCATTTTACAGTTGAGGAAACCAAAACAAACAAGAACTCAGGGATTTTCCCAGGGTCATCTAACAAGTAAGTGTCTGGGGCCTAATTTGAACTGAGGTCTTCCAGACTTCAGGCCCAGTTACTCTATCCACTGAGCCACCTAGCTGCCTCTACAATAACCCTAAAAGGTAGACAGGGGATGTGTTGGTAAACATTTAACAACTGGATCTTGATTCTCTTTAATTTATATATTGGCATTTTCTCCATCACTTTCTTAAGTCTATATAATCAATAGAACAATCAAGCTGAATTGTAGGGTAGTGTTAGCAGGTTTCTGAGGTTTAGATGTTCACAATGAAAATTTAACAATGGCCATGTAGGAGCCAGCTCCAGCACTCTACTGAAGGTAGTTGGTGCTACTGATATTTCTATTTTACAGATGAGGAAACTGAGGTAGACAGTGCTGAAGTTACTCATCAAAGGTTATGAAAGGATCTGAAGTGTGGAAATGGTTCTAAAGCAATTGGGTGAAGGTAACAGGCAAATGCTTAGAAATTGCAGGGGCCAGTTTCTTGGTCACCACAGTTGCAAAGTAGAAGAAATACTGAACTTAGACACAAGAGAAAAATGGATTCAAATAACTCTGACATTTACTAGTTGCATGATCATTGCCAAGTCATTTAATTTCTCTAACATCAACTTCTTCATCTATAAAATGTGAATAATTATATCTGTGTTACCTACCTCACAAAGTCATTACAAGGAGCAGATGAGATGATAAATACAAAATGATTTTTAAACTTTAAAGGTCAATGGAAATCTTAGTTATTGATATTATTCATTTGAATATGTGATTTCATCAACTCGAGACGCTTCTTTTTTACCGATACATATCACAACCCAAGTCACCATTCTGGTTGACTATTGTCTTTGTCTCTCATAAGATCAACACAAGATATCTACCCAACATACTAGGTAGCTTTCTTGTTTTCTTCTGACATCAGTAAGGTATAAGTATAGCAATCACAAATTCTCACTACTTTGACCCACCTATTTTTTCTTTCTGTCATATGAGTCCTTGATGGCATCTTTTGCTCCTGTCCTTCATGGTTCCACTTTGATTTTATGTTGCAGCTCATAACTAACATGCTGACTGAAAGAATAAAAAAAATAATATCTGCTTACTATATGCCAGATACTATGCTAAATGCTGGGAATATAAACAGAAAAAGTGAGACAGTCAGTTCCCAAGAAGCTCTCAAGGAGTTGGGGGAGACAAAACAACCACAACCACAAACACAACCACAACAGCGGTTCAGTTACAGGGTGATGAAAATGCCTGGAAGTCCTAAGGAGCAGTGTTAAGGTGCCTGACAAGACTAGGAGTATGTAAGTTGTATCAGTGGGTCAGAAGACAGTGCTAGAAATCTGGAGAGTATGGAAGTACCTGAGTGGATAAGGCTTGAAGGACCTCAGGATACAACGGTAAGATAGATGGTAAGGAGTCTCTTCCTCTATCTCATTGGAGACAGGAAAGGAATAGCTAATGACTCCTATCTTATCTGAGCTATATGAACAATCAGGAATCCTAGATGGGTTCTGGTAGGCCTGGACTCCACAAAGAAGGAGAGAGGAAGGCAAAGAGAAGAGAGAGTCCTTCGTAGTAGGAGTTTTTCCAGCTTCCTGGATAATGGAGATGGCTTCTGGACAGCGCTGGGCCAGATTTCCTTAATCCCTCAGAATTACATTTGGCCTCCTTGAAACCTTAGGAGCATCATTCCCTAGGGCCCAAGATTCATATCTTTCAGAATCTGACCCGTGTTGCAGATTGAACAATTCAATTCAATCCCTTAGCAAATATTTGGTAAGCACCTACTATGGTTCAGACACTATGGCACCAAGATAAAAGAAAATAGAAAGAAAAAGTCCTCCCCAGGAAAACAACACACATAAAGCTAAATAAATACAAAATTAAATCAGGGGAACACTGACACCTGGTTGGATCTATAAAGAAAATTGGAGAAAGTTGAAAGTTAGCAGAGGGCACAATATCCCCCCAAAAGGAAAGCTAATGATACATAGCCCCATATTCTCTTTTACCTTGTCTTTTTCTATACCATAAGAATGGTGACAGCTGGAATTAATGATAGCAATAATAAAACTTTTATGTATATGATGTTTTATTGCTACAAAGTGCTTTCGCATGAATTAAATAATTTGACCAAAGAAACATATTTGAAAGTTTCGTCTTTCTTACTATGAAAATCAAGAGAATAGACTGGCAAAAATTAAAGAATCTTAGAACCTGAACTCTTTCTGAAATCTATATAAAATTTATCTACCACAGAAATAACATAAAATCTACCAAGTATATTAAAATAATATGAATTTATGATATAATGAAAACAAATATAAGTTATACCCATCAGATATTTAAAAATATGTTTATGTACCTCAGTAATCTATTTTCCTTATAAATACAGAAATTCATAAACACGAAAAGTCTCATATGCCTTTTATTTCTTTTATTCAATTGGATATTTCACAACTGCTACTTTTCCAAGTTCATTTCATTACTTTCCTCACAAATTGAATCCTTTGATAATTATTTTCTCACTTAATTCTGAACTACTAGCTACCCATTTTAATTTATTTTCAATTAGGAATGCTGAAAATATGGTAGACCTGATGTCAGGAAGATCTAAGTTCAAATCTGGCCACAGACACTTAGTAGTTCTCTGAATCTGGGAAGATCACAAATTCTGCCTTAGTTTCTTCATCTGTAAAATGAAGATAATAATAGCACCTGATTCATAGGGTAGTTGTATGGATAAAATGAAATATTTGTAAAGGGCTTTGCCAGTCAGTTAATAAACATTTGTTAACTTCCTGCTATGTATCAGGCCCTGTGCTAAGTGCTAGGGACAGGAAATGAGACAAAAGTCAGTCCCTGCCCACAAGGAGCTTACGGTTTAATGGGGGGTTGTGTGTGGAGATAACATACAACCAAATATATACAAAGAGAGCTACGTACAGGATAAATAGGAAATAATTAGCAGAAAGAAGGCACAAAAATTAAGATGGGTTAGAGAAAGCTCCCTGTAAAAGATGAGAGTTTAGTTGGTACTTAAAGGAAGCCAGAGAGGTCAGTAGTCAAAAGGAGGAAGGAGAACATTCCAGTCATGGGGGACAGATAGACAAAAAAATGAGTGGAACCAAGAGATATAGTATCTTTGGAACAACAAGGAGTCCAGAGTCACAAGACTTAAGGATATGTGACAAAGGGTGAGATGTAAAAAGACTAGAAAGGTAGGAAGAGGCAAGGTTAAGAAGGGCTTTGAATTATAAACAGCATTTTGTATTTGATGCTGAAGGCAATAAAAAGGAAGTTCTTGGAATTTTTTGAATGTAGGTAGGGAGGTGACATGATCAGACCTGCACTTAAAAAATCATTTTAGTGACTGAATAGAGGATGGAATGTGCTAGGAAGAAACTTGCAGTAGGCAGATTCACTATCAGTCTATTGCAATAAGCCAGGAATGAAGTGATGAGGGCCAATAGTGGTAACAGTGTCAGAGGAAAGAAGGGATATATATGGAGGTGATGCAAGGCTGAAATTGGTAGGCCTTGACAATATATGGTATATAGAGAAAGAGTAAGGGATCAGCAATAGGTTCTAGGTTTGGGCCCGAGAGTCTGAGAAGATGGTGTCGCTGTCTACAATAAAAGAGGACATGGGAGGAAGGAAAGTTTTAGGGGAGAAAATAATGGTTTTAGTTCTGCATATATTGCATTTTAGATGTTTTCTACTGGATATCCAGTTTGAGATGTTTGAAAGACAATTGAAGATGGGAGATCGGAGGTCAGCAGAGACATCAGAGTCTGGATGGGCAGATTTGAGAGTCACCAGCATAGAGATGGTACTGCAATCTTTAGAAGCTGATGAGAACAATCAGTGAAATAGCATAGATGGACAATAGAAGTGGGTCAAGGACTGAACACTAAGGGATACCTATGCTTAGAGGGCATGATCTTTGCAAACTTGAAAGCTAAAAATACTAGCTATCAGATATTGTTGGTGTCTTTGCACTCAATGTGAAATTAAAGGGACTACTGGGGCAATTACTCAAATAATTGAAGAAAAATTGTGAGAAACAAGTTATGAATTCACTTATCTAGAATGGCTACAGACCAAATTAATGAAATATTATTCAACTCTCTACTTAACTACCTATGCTGATAGTGAAAGGAAATGTAACATTGGTATCTCTTATGTGGGAAGATGTCAATCTGAAATCATTCCAATATTTATTTTTGCAGAAATTGTTTTTGCAGAAATGCTGTATTTATATAATTTTGGTATGTACTGAACTATAATAACCTAATTAAAAGTGGCTAAGGAAGTAAATTGCCCATTCCAAATGCCTATAACATCCTAATGTTAGCATTTGGCAATGAAAAACATGCCTACGATATGGCCAATAAAACAAAACGGGTACACTGATGAAAACAATATTCAACAAGCCTTAAATTAAGTAATTCATATGAAATGTTTTTTTTTTTTAATTCTTGTAAAGCTTACCGATTTCTATGGCTAATTGAACTTACTTTATTACTAGGAGTCCACTTTATCTCCATGTCTGTGATGGCCCACTTGATAAAGTGCTTTTAATATGGGTATAATAATAAAATGAAGCATATGATTTTTCTATATAATCTTAAAATTAGATAAAGATGCTCACTAATATGACAACTGGGTTCCAAGTGCTAAACTTGGAATCAACAAGACTCGAGTCCAAATCCAGCCTCAGATATTTACATACTTTTGTGACTTTGGACAGCTTAGTTAACCTTTGTCTTCCTCAGTTTCCTCATCTGTAAAATGGGGATAATAAAACACCTACCTCAGAGGTTTGCTGTGAGAATCTGAGAGAGCATAGTTAAAATGCCAAAATGATATATAAATGTTGTTATTGTTTTCATGATTTCAGAAACAGGATTTTGTTATTAACTAGAAAGGAATGGCCAGTTATACCTTTGACCCAGAGACCAGACTGAGTCTCAGACAGTAACAATGAAAGAAGTTTCAAGCAACAAGGTTACAAAGGACAAGACAATTAGGTTAGGAATCAAAGTGGTTCCTTAGTTTAGATAGTTGTTAGCAGGAGCTGGTCTATTTCTAATGATTCCTTTGTGCAAGAAGATTATCTGTGGCATATATGACCACAAAAGGTTATAGGTCTTACGGTTATTGATAATAAAAGGTGAGAATTTGTAGATGGATTCCAATCAGCACTTGTTTAAAGGGTTCCCATGCTGATGGGATTCTGGGTTCACTAAAATAATAGGTATTAGTAAATAATCAAGTGCTACTTGAGTAGTATGCCCAGAAGCCTACAGATTTCATTAGTGACAGGACAGGGCAATAGAAGTCTAGGTCAAGAACAGGTCATTGCTTTGGGGAAAAAGAAACCAGAGAAAAAGAGAGCAAAGTCAAGGACCAGGGAATCCTGGCAAAATTGAGAGAAACAGAGTTATTGAGATAGGAGATTAGAAGTAATAGGGTAATGAAACAAAGTGATCAGAGTAGGAGAGAGAGAATGACTCCTTGGCACCATCAGTGTCTATCAGAACTTAGAGAAAGCAAAGAAAATTATCAAAGTTTGGGTGTATACACACATACACACATGCATGCATACATACTACATATACACACACATATATACATATGTGAATATATACATATGTAGACACTAAACACTTTACATAAATATTAATACTTGACGAATATTATTTCCTTTGATCATTCTGGGATCTGACAGTTCTGAAGTGGGCAATAGATGAAGAGCCCCATAGATGAATAGAATGTGGTATCAAGGGGATCCAGGAGAAGGCAAATGGCAGAGGTCTAGGTATGCAGAAAATGGTTTTAGAAAGACTGGGAACAAATATTGGGCATATAGGCATAGGCCTGGGGGCAGGGAAAACTGTCTGGGGAATGAAAATGCCTGATGTGTTGTGGAGTACGGAAGAATATTCAGTCTAGGAGAAATTTGAACATAGGCCATATAACAAAAACAGAGATAAAGGCAAAAGATGATGAGACAGGATTCAGTGACAGAAACTATACTATGAATGAATAGTTTTAGCAGCAATAAGACTGTGCCCTAGTGACTTGGATAAAGGAACAAAGTCCAAGGACAGTACTCTTTACATTCCACAGCTGAGGGACAAAGGAAGGAGGGGGTACAGTAACTACATACATCCAACAAGCTAGATAACAAAGAGATTAGTGGCTAGGATATAGGATGGAAAATATCGTAATAGTATAGTAGTAGCTCAGAAAAGGCAATGTCCAAGAAAAGGGGCAGTAATTAACCTCATAGCATGACTTTTCTGTAGGTAAAGTCACAGAGTATGAGTAATAGACAAGACAAACTAGGTACCTTAATGCAAACAATTAGTCGGCTTCATGAGTATCACTGAGTCTTGATTGAATAAGAATAATGCTACTAATTAGCATATAGAAGACTATAGGGGCAGCTAGAGTCAAGAAGACTCATCTTCATGAATTCAAATCTGGCCTGAGACACTTACTAGCTGTGTGTCCCTGGACAAACCACTTAATATAATTTGCCTCAGTTTCCTCATCTGTAAAATGAGCTGGAGAAGGAAATGGCAAACCAATTCTATATCTTTGTCAAGAAAATATCAAATGAGGTCATGAAAAGTCAGACACTACTGAAAATGATGGAACAACAACAAAATAGAAGACTATACTTTATTCAAAAGGAGAGAATAGATTTAAAAAGTGCAGTGGGGTCATATTTTATATTAGGAAATTCATGTACTGAGGGTATAGCAGGATTGGGGAAACATTTGGCTGAGAACAAGGAAATGATAGGAGAAAAATAAATGATGGTACGGTAAGATCGTATGACAGTCCGCCTCAAAAAGGGAATAAAAGGGAATAAAAGATGATAGATTGGTGAAACCAATTGCAAACCTTGCAGACTGGAAGGATTTGCTAGAGATTGGGCACATCAGCTCTCTTGATGTTTGCTGAAATAAAACATTCCTTAAAACAGAGGTACTGATATAGTCTTGGCTTATCTTAGAGATAACTTTATTTTTCCAAAGGCAGAGAAAGTATCAAATGAAATTATTATATACCACATAAGTCTGACCAATAGAAGGAATAATTTACTGAAATAGAAATGATAAGAAGCAGGAACTGACTATTTCATCTCACCCAGACAGGGATCCAAGTGACTAGAAAGTATATGGAGGGGAAAAATTGATAATTAGCCCTAACTAGATGATTAGATTTCTACTTGTTCAAAGCTTCTA
Source organism: Phalanger gymnotis (assembly GCA_028646595.1). Taxonomy (NCBI): domain Eukaryota; kingdom Metazoa; phylum Chordata; class Mammalia; order Diprotodontia; family Phalangeridae; genus Phalanger; species Phalanger gymnotis. The sequence goes on from CM053622.1 coordinate 115,493,990, forward strand.
TTTGTACCTAATATGCTAAACAGTGGTAGCAGTGTATTAATTGCCAATTTAAAGCAACTCTTAGCTATTGAAAAAGAGCTTAAAGCTAGACCTAGAGATTTTTATTTAGACAATGTGAATGAAAAGACTAGATGACTATTGCTTGACTCTTGAGGACAAAGCTAGGAACAATGACTAGAAGTTTCGAAGAGGTCGCTTTAGGCTTGAAATGTAAGTGTGGGAATCCCTTGGACTTTTCAACCAGGATCAGTCAAGGAGAGATATAAACTAGCTGTGAGCAAGGCCTAGACATCTCTATAAAATCAAATATCCCAGGCTACTTTAAGCCACCACCTAAAGTTTGTTGGTATACATGAGTATACCGTTGCTAAATCAACCAAAGGCATTTCAAGTAGGTGCAACAGGATATATATCGGGATTGGTTGAGGATATTGAGTAATTCCTTGTAGGTGCTTGTATAAATCAGCAAGCTAATTTCCCTTTAGCTATTCAAGTGTCAAGCAGCATAGAAGAACGAAACATTTTAGCCAAGTCCCTGAGAGTAAATCATTAGGAAAGAAACCTCAAACACACCTCAAGCTCCACCCCCCCATCTCCTTGACCAAAAGAAGATCTTATAAGCTTAAGAGGACTGGAGGATTTGGACTTCTCATTGGTGTCCTAGTAATATATCCAGAATGAAAATGACTAGTAGCTCTATTTACACTGGGAACAATAGAAAAACTAGACATCTCGAGAAAAGACTTTTGCCATCCGTAACTTCTTACCTTGAGCCTTCTGCACTCTACATATTTGTGCTAGAATGTGTCGCAAACTTTTTGAGGAAATATTTCACACCAACTAAACTTATTATGCCACCTCATTAAATGTTTCATTGTAAAAGTTAAATTATTCTGACTTACTAATTGATAATCATTGGGTGGAAACAGACTGGTGGGGGTTTATATTATAGTACTTAGTAATGGCAAGTAAAGTGAGACTTTTTGCTGTTTTTTCTTTTGGAGTGCTTCTCAGCACTAAGTCAACAAAACGCCTTTGATTGAGACTTACCTTTGATTGAATTAAGAGTCTTTGATGACCTGCAAAAGTCACAAGAAAGCCTAAGTCCCATGAGTTTGAGTCACATGGTTGTGACGACTTCTGACCCAGAAGATATGTATATATACTCTGAGGTTTGCATTTTGCTTTGGGGCTCACTCATTGGAAGAGTGTTCATGTGATTTGACCAGCTGAGAATCTGAGTAGCTGTTAAGGAGGCACTGACTTCGAAAACCCAGATGTTGATGCTTCTCTCTCTCTGGTGACTATGTATGTATTGCTATGGACAGACAGAAGTTCGGTCTGCTGATTTGTGTTGTTTGCTCTGTTTATGTAATTTCTATTTGTGTTTTCTCTGAGGTTCAGGGTGCTGACTTTTTCCTCTGAATTAAGTGAATGGTATATGTATGTTTAATTAAAGTGAGAATATATACTCTTTAAAGTTGCTTTCCTTAGAAAAGCAGATCATAGAACTTGGGCTAGCAGCCCTCCTGTGTGCTGGTGTTGTTGTCCTTTCACCTCCACAGCAGCTGCAAGCAGCACTGCTGTTACATAGTTGAAGACTACCCTCTGTTCCTCAGAGTCCTCTGGAACCCTGAGAAAAGAAGTAGCAGGTGAGTTCTGGGATCCCACCTTGATTTTGCAAGGGGAGTTAGGAGAATAAGTATAGGGCTTCTGCTACAGGTATAAGGATAAACTTCCTAAGAATTAGAGTCATCCTAAAGAGGTGAGTACTACCTGAGGAAGTAAAGTTTCACCTTCAGCAGAGGTTTTCAAACAAAGACTGAATAAATATTTGTAATTTATACAAGAGAAAAAGATTCTTGTTTATATACAGATTCGACATTATTATTATTCATTGTTTCAGGAATATCTGACTCTCTGTGACCCCATTTCAAGTTTTTTGGCAAAGATACCAGAGTGGTTTGTCATTTCCTTCTCCAGCTCATTTTAGTGATGTGGAAACTGAGGCAAACAGGATTAAATGACTTGCCCAGGGTGACAGAGCAAGTAAGTGTCTGAGGCCAGATTTGAAATCAGGTCTTCTTGACTCCAGGCCTGGCACTCTTATCCACTGGGCCACCTAGTTCCAATTAGACAACCTCTAAAGATCTCCGAGTTCATTTAGTCTAGACAGCATCTGAACAAGAATTGCCTACCAAGAAAGCCACCAAAATGAATATAAGGACTAATGATGGTCCTACTTTTATCACATAGGACAATGGAAATTTCTTTTTGTTTATGAAATTATTTTTTTTATTTTTAGTTTACAACATTCAGTTCCACAAGTTTTGGGGTTACAAATTTTTTCACCCTCCATCTTCCCCCCACCGCAAGACACATGTAATCCAATGTAGGTACTACATATACCTTCACATTGAACTTATTTAGATAATAGTCCAGTTGTAAAGAAGAATTATAAGCAATAGAATTAATCATGAGAAAGGAGAAATGAAACACAAAAGGAAGGAAAAAGAGAGAGCAAATAGTTTGCCTCAATCTGCATTCAGCCTCCACAATTCTTTCTCTGGATGTGCACAGCTTTTTCCATCATGAGTCTTTTGGAGCTTTCTTTGAGCCTTGTATTGAAGAGAAGAGTCAAGTCTATCAGTTAGTCTTTACAGATACCATGTGTTTGTAATCATATATAATGATCTCTTGGTTCTGCTCCCCTCACCCAGCATCAGTTCATGTAAATCTTTCCAGGGATAATGAAATCCATCTATTCCTCATTTCTTATTGCAAAATAGTATTCCATTACATTCATATATCATAATTTGTTTAGCCATTCCACAATTGATGGGCATCCCTTTGATTTCCAATTCTTTGCCAGCACAAAAAGAACTGCTATAAATATTTTTGTACATACAGGTCCATTTCCTACTTGTATGATCTGTCTGGGATATAGTCCTAGAAGGGGTATTTCTGGGTCAAAGGGTATGAACATTTTTATAGCCCTTTGGGAATAGTTCCAAATTGCTGTCCAGAATGGCTGGATCAGTTCACAACTCCACCAACAATGTAACAATGTTCCAATTTTCCCATATTCTGTCTAGCATTTATCATTTTCCTGTTTTGTCACGTTAGCCAATCTGAGAGGAGAGATATGGTACCTAAGAGTTGTTCTGATTTGCATTTCTTTAATCAATAGTGATTTAGAGCAATTTTTCATATGCCTATAGATATCTTTAATTTCTTCCTCTGAAAATGCCTATTCATATCCTTTGACCATTTCTTGATTGGGGAATGACTTGTATTCCTATAAATTTGACTCAGTTCCCTGTTTATTTTAGAGATGAGACCTTTACAGAGATGCTAGTTATAAATACCTTCCCCCAATTTTCTGTTTCCTTCTTAATCTTTGTTTCATTGACTTTGTTTATTTAAAAACTTTTCTATTCAATACAGTCAAAATTATCCATTTTGCATTTTGTAATGCTTTCTATCTCTTGTTGGGTCATGAATTCTTCCCTTTCCCATAAATCTGACAGATAAACTATTCCTTGCTCTCCGAAAGTGCTTATAGTATCAGCCTATATTCCTAAATCATGAACCCATTTTGACTTTATTTTGGTATACAGTATAAGATATTGGTCTATGCCCAGTTTCTGCCATACTATTTTCCAATTTTCTTAGCATTTTTTTGTGAAATAGTGAATTATTATCCCAGAAACCGTATTCTTTGGCTTTATCAAATAGTACGCTGCTATAGTCGTTGACTACTGCATCTTGTGTACCTAACCTTTTCCACCGATCCGCTACTCTGTTTCTTAGTCAGTACCAAGTAGTTTTGATGACTGCTGCTTTATAAGACAGTTTAATATCTGATATGGCTAGGCCACTTTCCCTAGCATTTCTTTTCATTAATTCCCCTGATATTCTGGACCTTTTGTTCTTCCAGATGAATTATGTTATTATTTTATCCAGCTCTATAAAATAATTTTTGGTAGTCTGATTGGTGTGGCACTGAATAAGTAAATTAATTTAGGTAAGATTGTCATTTTTATTATATTAGCTTTGCCTAACCATGAGTAACTGATATTTTTCCAGTTATTTAGATCTGACTTTGTGCGAAAAGTGTTTTGTAGTTGTGTTCATGTAGATCCTCGCTTTGTCTTGACAGGCAGACTCCCAAATATTTCAGTGTCTACAGTAACTTTAAATGGAATTTCTTTTTATATTTCTTGCTGTTGGACTTTGTTAGTAATATATGTGAATGCTGAGGATTTATGTGGGTTCATTTTATATCCTGCAACTTTGCTAAAATTATTTATTATTTCAAGTAGTTTTTTACTGATTCTCTAAGGTTCTTTAAGTAAATCATCATATTATCTGCAAAGAGTGATACTTTAGTTTCTTCTTTGCATATTCTAATTCCTTCAATTTCTTTTTCCTCTCAATGCTAAAGCTAACATTTCTAGTACCAAATTGAATAATGGGGGTGATAATTGACATCCTTGTTTCACCCCCAATCTTATTAGGAATGCATCTAGCTTTTCCCCATTCCATATGATGCTTGTGTAAATGCTACTTATAAGTTTAAGGAAGACTCCATTTTTTTCTAAGCTTCCTATTGTTTTTAATAGGAATGGATGTTGTATTTTGTCAAAAGCTTTTTCTGTATCTATTGAGATAATCATATGGTTTCTGCTAGTTTTGCTGTTGATATGATCAATTATACTGAGAGTTTTCCTAATTGAACCAGCCTTGCACTCTTGGAATAAATCCTACCTGGTCATAGTGTATTATTGTAATGATAAGTTGCTGCAATCTTTTTATTAATATTTCATTTAAAAGTTTTTGCATTAATATTTATTAGGGAAATTGGTCTATAATGTTCTTTCTCTGTTTTGACTCTTTCTGGTTTAGGTATTAGTACCATATTTGTGTCATAAAAAGAATTTGGTAGGACTCCTTCTTCGCCTATTTTCCCAAAGTCTACAAAGTATGGGAACTAATTGTTCTTTAAATGTTTGATAGAATTCACTTGTAAATTCATCTGGCCTTGGAGATTTTTTCCTAGGGAGTTCATTGATGGCTTGCTCAATTTTTTTTTTTTTCTGAGATGGGGTTATTTAGATATTTTACTTCCTCTTCTGTTAACCTGGGCAATTGTAAATATTCATCCATTTTCCTAAGGTTGTCAAATTTATGGGCATACAATTGGGCAAAATAATTCTTAATTATTGTTTTAATTTCCTCTTCATTGGAGGTGAATTCACCCTTTTCATATTTGATACTGGTAATTTGGTTTTCTTCTTTTCTTTTTTTAATCAAATTGACCAAGGGTTTATCAATTTTTTTTTTCACAAAACCAGCTCTTAGTTTCATGTTTTAGTTCAATAGTTGTTTTGATTTCAGTTTCATTAATCTCTTCTCTGGTTTTCAGTATTTCTAATTTGGTATTTAATTAAGGACTTTCAATTTGTTCTTTTTCTAGGTTTTTCTGTTGCCTGCCCAATTGACTGATCTCCTTTTTCTCTATTTTATTCATGTAAGCATTTAGAGATATAAAACTTCCTCTAAGAACTGCCTTACTGTATCCCATAAGTTTTGGTATGTTGTCTCATCATTGTCCTGATGAAGTTAGTAATTGTTTCTATGATTTGTTTTTTTTTCTTTAGAATTAGATTATTTAGTTTCCAATTAATTTTTAGTTTATCTTTCCATAGTCCTTTATTACAAATAATTTGTATTGCTTCATGATCTGAAAAGGATGCATTTGCTATTTTTGCCTTTCTGCACTGGATTGTGAGGTATTATGCTCTAGTATATGGCCAATTTTTGAGTATGTGACATGTACCATAGACAAAAAGGTATATCCCTTTTTCCCCCATTCGGTTTTCCCCAGAGGTTTATCATATCTACCTTTTCTAAAATTCTATTCACCTCTTTAACTTCTTTCTTGTTTATTTTGAGATTAGATTTATCGACATCACAGAGGGAGAGGTAGAGGTCCTCCACTAGTATAACTTTGCTGTCTATTTCTTCCTGTAACTTCCTTAACTTCTCCTCTAAGAATTTGTATGCTATACCACTTGGTCCATATATGTTAAGTAATGGCTTTATTGCCTATGGTGCCTTTTAACAGGATATAGTGTCCTCCCTTATCTCTTTTAATTAGATTTATCTGTGCTTTTGCTTTGAGATTAGGAATGCTACCCCTCCTTTTCTTTTTTTTTTTACTTAATCTGAAGCATAATATATTCTGCTCCAGCCTTTTAATATTACCCTGTGTATATCCCTTTGTTTCATATGTGTTTCTTGTGAAGCACATATTGTAGGATCATGTTTTTTAATCCATTCTGCTATCTGCTTCTGTTTTATGGGAGAATTCATCCCATTCACATTCACAGTTATGATTACTATATGTGCCTTTTTTCTCCATCCTATGTCCCCCTCTATTTATGCTTTTATTTCTACCTTCTCCCTTCCACTCCCCAAAAGTGTTTTACTTTTGTCTGCTGCCTTCCTCAGTTTACCCTCCCTATTTGACTCCCCTCCCTTATCTTAATCTTTCTCCCTGCTACTTCTTCTCTCCCTTCTGACCACCCCCCCTTTTCTTTCCCCTTTCTCCTCTTACTGCCTGTAGGACAAATTTGATTTCTGTACTTATTAAAGTATGTTATTCCCTCCTTGAACCAAATCTGATGAGAATGAAATTCAAATACTGCTCTTCTCTCTCCCTTCTTTCCTTCTAATATTTTTGTGCCTCTTCATGTGATGTAATTTACCCTTTTTTACCACCTCCTTACTTCTTCTCCCAGAACCATCCTTTTACACTCATTAATTATGTTTTTATTATTATATTGGTTCATTTATACTGACACCCTCAGTCTATGTATCTCCCTTTCAATTGTCGTAATAACTGCAGTATTCTCAAGATTGACATATATATATGTATATATACATATATATAAAACATATAAAACAATATAATCCTATATAAGGATGTAAACAATTTACCCTTATTGAATAACAAGGCTCCCTCCCCCTACCCCCGTTCACCTTTTTATAAAGTCTCTCTTAAGTTTTGTATTTGAAGATCAAATTTTCCACTGAGTTCTGGCCTTTTCATCAGGAAGGTCTGGAATTCCCTTATTTCATTGAATGTCCATCTTCTTGCCTGAAAATTTATACTCAGTTTTGTTGGGTAGTTGATCCTTGGTTGTAGTCCAAGCTCTTTTGCCTTTTAGCAATTGTTCCTGTCTTTTAATGTAGAAGGTCCTGTGTGATCCTGATCGTAGTTCTGTGATATTTGAATTGTTTCTTTCTGGCTGCTTGCAGTATTTTCTCCTTGACCTGATAATTCTGAGATTTGGCTACGATATTCTTGGGATGTTCAATTTTGGATCTCTTTCAGGGGTTAATTGGTGAATTCTTTCAATGACTATTTATCCTCTGGTTCTAGGATCTCAGGGCTATTGTCCTTGTGATTTCTTGGAAGATACTGTCCAGGCTTTTTTTTTTTTTCATCATGGCTTTTAAGTAGACCAATAATTCTTAGATTATCTCTCCTGGATCTATTTGCCAAGTCAGTTGTTTTTCCAATCACACATTTCACGTTTTCTTCTATTTTTTATTCTTTAGATTTTGTTTGACTGATTCTTGATGCTTCATAGAGCCATTAGCTTCTACTTGCCAATTCTAATTTTTAACATATTATTTTCTTTATTTAGCTTCTGAACTTCTTTTTCCATTTGGTTAATTTTACTTTTAAAGGATTCATTCTCTCCAATTAGCTTCTGAACCTCCTTAACCTTTTCACCAATTTTAATTTTAAAGAGTTGTTCTTATCAGTGATTTTTAAAAATTTTTTCTTTTACCTATCTAATTTGGTTTTTAAAATTCTCTTTGAGGTCTTCCAAGAATGCTTTTTGGCCTTGAAAACAATTCACATTTAAGGTTTCAGATATGGGTATAATGTCAATGCTATCCTCTTCTGAATTGGTATTTTGATCTTCCCTGTCTCCATAAAAAGAATCAATAGTTCTCAGTTTCCTAGATTGCTTCTTCATGTTTAGTTATCTTTTTCCTGGCTTTAAAGTAGATCTGTGCTTCTGGGGCTCAGGGGGCTCTTTTCCAAGCTTCTTGTTCTTGGAACTGTAGGCCTAATTATTGGCTTTGTGTGCTATGGTATCTGATTTCATGAGGTGTGGAGGAGGGGTGGTCTGGCTGCTGGAAGTCTTCTCTTCCCCTAGGACTGTGCTACTGCATGGATGGTCTCAGCAGTTGTTTGTGCTGGTGTCTGCCACTTCCCCTGGCTGTGCGAACACACCTCTAGGTTCCTGGTGTTGACCCTTGCTGGCTCCCCCCCCGCCCCCCCCCCCCCGGGGCTCAGGAACTCCCACTGTTCAGCTACTAAAGCCCCACTTCTAGGTCTTCTATTTCAGGGTTTCTCCCAAGGGAGTATTATCTGGGTGAGAAAGGGAGGGATGAGAGCTGTTTTAACTGGTCATCATGCCTCCCAGAAGTTCAAGAAGGTGAGTTTCGATCTTTTAGGCTGTGGGCCGCAAGCCTTAGGAGTAGTTGTTCTTGCAGCAGCAGGCACTGCATTGCTGCCTCCCACTGCTCCGACAATGGAAATTTAATAATCACATAGAATACTTAGTGTTTTTGTTTCTATAAGTACCAAAAACTGTTTATATGTATGCAGATATTTTTAAATTGCAGGTCAGAGCATTACAGATTTAGACCTGAAAGGAACCTCAGTTCAGAGATCATCTAGTCTAACGTCTTCATTTTATAGATGAGAACCCAGAAGGGTTGCAATTCACTCAAGATCACAGTTATTTAATGATAGAGTCTGGATTTGAACCCGGGCACACAGAATATTTTCCATTGTCTGACTATGTCACTTCTCTGCAGCAGATTGGTCATGGGAATGAGAACATTCCTAGGAGAAAGGCAAATCAACATGAATTTCTCACTCACAAAATCTTAGGAAAGGTAAATAAGCTTGAGAAAAACAACAATAACAATGCATCATCACGTAACAGAATATGATTTGTAAATAAATGAAAAAGGTTAGAGATATTAAACATTTCATTTAGAGATGATAATGAAATAAAATATTATAAACAATATGTAGGCTATGAACAAATATTAAATAAAATTTATTGTGAATTATAGTTTAATTTTAAAAAGAAAGAGATCACTGAAATGAGCAAGTAACTAAGACAAGACAGATAACAAAGAAATAATCTGAAAACAAGAAGTAAAAATTTTGAAAATCAAAGAAGAAATACAGAAAATAAAAATTCTGTTGAGCTGACAAATGACATAGATAATTGCTCACTGAAAATAAATTATATCATTAAGAAACCATTAACTTTATCAAGAAAAGAAAAAAAATGCCAATATAAAAAATGAGGGAGTTTGCCTTTGAAAGAAAATGATTATGTGTGTGTATGCCCTAAATGAAGTTAAAGTAAATAAATATACACACATATGTACATATATTCAAATGAATTAAGTGATCTTACTGAGTGTGAAGTCTCCTACAATAAAACAGATTATACTCCATCCTTGCCTGCCCATCCTATGCAGTTCTATCTTGTCAAGCCAATAAGCATTTTAAAGTGCCTACTAGGAGCCATGCTTTCCAGGGGGTCCAATCAATTGATAAATAAACACTTATTAAGTGTTTATTCTAGGCACTGTACTAAGCTGGGGAGTAAATAAGAGGCAAAAGACATCCCCTGCCCTCAAGGAGTTCACAATCTGAGAGAATGCTAAAAGCCTTAGTCCTTTCTCAATAACATTGTCTAAAACAAAATACAAAATATCCAAATTAATAAAACAAGAAATGGAAATCTAAACAACCCTATGTCAGAGAAACCAAGCTAGCCATAGATTAATTCTCAAAGGAAAAATAAAGGTTTGGTCCCAATTAACTTACGAGTGAATTCAATGAAACAAAAAATTATTACTTTAAGAGGATGAGGAGGAGGAGGGGGGGGGGACATAACCCTAACCCAAACCCAAAATGTGTGTAGGCCAGGAGGAAGAGGAGGAGGAAGAGGAGAAATAGGAGGAGGAGGGGAAGGGAGAGGAGAGACAACCTAGCAAATTCTTTCAATGAGAAAAATATTCTTCTAATAGCAGGGCCATCTCTAATCATCCTGATCTATATCTAGCCATTGGACCTAGCTGAAACCTAATAAAATATCTTGAGGTTTACTGGTGAGATTTTTTTCTTAAAGACCATGCTTTAACCCCAATTCAGTATGGCTCTCAGGTTGGCCAACAATGATTGGTTGGTTGGCTAATAATAGGTCTCAGCCCAAGCCCCACTTAGTGGTCATTGTTTGGGCCCAGATGGCTCAGAATGAATGTAAGTCGTAATTTTTTTCTGTTCTGGCCAGGAATCCTGAGGGTCTTTCCCTTCCCAAATTGATTTTTCTTATCTAGCCTTAATCACTGAATGAGCATTGCCTCAGTCAAAGTGAGAACTAAGAAAGACCTTAGCTTAAAAAGCCCAAGGTCTCCCACTACATCCAAGAGTCATGGTCCTTTTCTAGAATGAAAGACAAACAACAACAATTATTCTTCTAATAGTTATATGAGGAAAGAAAAACATAAAAAGAAATATAGGACATTATTAGTAATGACTATTGAGAAAATATTTTTAAAATGTTAGAATAAAAGCTAAAGTAATATATTTTAAATATCCGCTATACTTACCCAGGTTGAATTTGTAGCAGATATACAAAGAAGATTTAACATTTGAAAAATTATAAGCAAAATTAGAGTAGACCAGGAATATCAACAATTTAAGTGAATTGTAGTTTTGATTTTGCTTCACTTCACATGCAATATAACCAATTACCTTTGAAAAATGGATCTAATATGGCCAAAAGCATCCATTAAAATCCATGAAATAGAGTAACTTGGGATGGAATAATACTGCAGGCTTTCCCAGTATGAACAAGGGTGATGCAAGCATACCCTCTGTCTCTGCTATTGACAGAGTGCTAGAATTACTAGCTAAAGAGATGAGATATAAAGAAGTTGAGGGAACAATTAATAGGCAAGGAGAAGACAACCATATCCCTACTTGCAGTTAAGACGATAATTGAGAACCACAGAAAACTGAAAAAAATAGAAGAAATTTATATCATTAATAAAGTAGTAGTATAGAACACAAATGAATAAAAAAATCTAATTTCCTATATTGTATTAAGAAAATCTAAGAGGAAGAAACAAGCAGAGAAAGGGATATTTTCTATAATTACATAGAATGAGTACAGCATGCCCATGTTTGCTAAAACTAAGAATATATATTATCGTAGTAGGGCTTTTATTCAATAAGAACTGTTGAAAAACTGGAAGTCAGTCTTATAAAAATAGTCTTAGGTCAGCATCTTGTAACTTATTATAAATTCCAAGTGGGTAAATGATCTAAATGTTTTAAAGAGAATCTATAAAAATGAGAAGATAATAAAAGTTTTATTTTTCATAATTATCCCTAGGGGGAAATGTAAAATTAAAGATAGGACAGAAGGAGTCTGAAAAAGATAAAATAGACCATCTTGATCATTTAAATTTAATTTTAATGTAGCCTGAATCAGAAGAAAAGACACAGATTTTAGAGTGGATAGAGCACTGGACCTGGAGTCAGCAAGACCTGGGTTCAAGTCTAGCTAGAGATATTTACTAGTTGTATGAGTGGGCAAATCATTTCATTGATGCCTACCTTAGCTTCCTAATTTATAAAATAGGGGAAACAATAGCACCTACATCCCATATCTGTTGTAAGAATAACACAAGTTAGTTTTTGTAAAGCATTTTGTCAACTTTAGAGTGCTCTCAAAATGCTATCATTATTATTAAAAATCTCACATCCAAAACTTTGGGAATTTGAAGAACCAAGTTAGATAAGGATCTATTTCCAAATCAAACATGACCAGTGCATATGACTCACTGGTTTTTGTGATGATGGTTCCACCATCTGGAAAAAAAGCTTAGGATCCTTAATGATAAGGTGTTAAACAAGATCAAAACAACTATGAGGCTTTACCTCACACCCATCAAACTTAGCAAAGTTGCTAAAAGATGTTACCTGTGATCATATAAAAGCTGGAAACACAGTATGTGACCAAGAGTTAGAAAAAGGCTGAAAAAATTAGTCTATTAAAAATTCAGAAGAAAACAAGAAAAGACTTGTATGTTGTGATATAGAGCCAAAATTATATATACAATGACTCAAGCAGCATGCATTAGGTAAGTATTTACTTTGGATAAATACTCAGGTCAATACTAGTGCCATCCTGCCAAAGTTAAAAGACCCATTCTTCTTTCCAATTAAGAAGAGGTAATTTCTTTTCATAAAGTGAAAGGAAACTGGGTGTTTGTTAGGGAATATTTGTTCTGTCAAAACAAGATTTATCAATGCATTAAAAAAAATAAGCAAAACTCTGGATGTGAGATTATGCTCTCGAATGCTGAAATCTAGTTAGGGTAATACTCTGTAATTCCTATTTTTCTTCCCATAGTCACAACCTAGTGAGCCTAAAGTTTGATCTTCTGTGATCTTTTGATAAAAATAAATGAATGCTCCCTCAATAAATAATTAAGTATTTAAAATAGATTCTACTCAAATCTGACTTCATAAGAAGAAGGTATTGTTTGAAAAGGTCATAGTTAAAAGCAACCTTAAAACAATCTAGTCCAACTCCTCAATTTATAGATGAGGGAAATTTAACCCAGAATTGTTATTTGACTTGCCCAAGTTCACACAGATACTTAGTATATCTCCAATTCACACAGGTTGTGTCCCTGGGTGATGACTACTCTAGGTTTAAGGAGCTCTGTCCATCTACACTTCTAAAACTGCATTCATCAGTTGCCAGTGATGTTTTTGCCTTTTTATAGTCAATCAGAGGACTCAGTTAACTTATAGTAAAAGAATTTATTGACATGACATAGTAAAAAAAAATTAGAAAGATAAGAAACTTTCCATAAATCTCAGATGGACTTTTCCATAAATAGTCCCAAACATCATTAGAAAATTGAATGTTGGGAGCCAAGATGGTGGCTAGCAGGAACTAGCATGAGCTCCCCGCCAAGTCCCTCCAAAAACCTATAAAAATGGCTCTGAACCAATTCTAGAACTGCAGAACCCACAAAACAGCAGAGGGAAGCAGGGCTCCAGTCCAGGACAGCCTGGATGGTCTCTGGGTAAGGTCTATCCTGCACGGAGCTAGGAGTGGAGCAGAGCAGAGCCCAGCGTGGGTGGTGCGGACCAACCAGACTAGGAGCCGGGCACAGCATGCCCTAGTGCCATGAATCAGTGAGCTGTGGCAGTTACCAGACTTCTCAACCCACAAACACCAAAGGCAACAGAGAAGGTTAGTGGGAAAAGCTGCTGCAGACAGGGAGTTTGCAGTTTGGCCACCACCCTGGAGGCAGCAGAGGTGGGGCAGCTACAGAACTACAGCTGCAGTTGCTTCTGGCCCCAGGCCCACCTGGTGGGAGGAATTAAGTGGCAGATCAGAGCAGGAGTGCAGAGCCTGCTGAGGATCTAAGTCCAGTCCAGGTTGGGGGTTCTTGGGGAAGGAGGAGTGCTGGTGTTGCAGAGCTGGTGCATACCCCCAAGCGTGGAACATAGAACACTGTACTCTACAAGCAGTCATAGCCCGCTGAAAAACTCAAGGGTCAAGTAAGTTGGCTGAGAACATGGCCAGGCAGCGAAAATGCACCCAGATTCAGTCTCAGACTCTGGAATCCTTCTTTGGTGACAAAGAAGATCAAAACATACAGCCAGAAGAAATCAACAAAGTCAAAGAGCCTACAACAAAAGCCTCCGAGAAAAACATGAACTGGTTTCAGGCCACAGAAGAGCTCAAAAAGGATTTGGAAAAGCAAGTTAGGGA
>CM053622.1:115508405-115553034 GCA_028646595.1 Phalanger gymnotis
CCCCACAGGAAAGAAGGAGGAAGAAGATAAAAAAGGGGGGATGATAGAAAAGAGGGCAGATGGGGATGGAGATAATCAAAAATAAACACTTTTGAAAAGTGACAGGGTCGAGGGAGAAAATTCAATAAAGGGGGATTGGTTAGGAAGAAGCAAAATATAGTTAGTCTTTCACAACATGAGCATTGTGGAAGGGTTATACATAATGATACTCATGTGGCCCATGTTGAATTGCTTGACTTCTTAGGATGGGAGAGTGAGAAGCGAAGAGCGGAGAGAATTTGGAACTCAAAATTTTAAAAACAGATGTTCAAAAACAAAAACAAAGTTTTTTGCATGCAACTAGAAAATAAGATACACAGGCAATGAGGCATAGAAATTTATCTTGCCCTACAAGAAAGGAAGGGAAAAGGGGATGAGAGGGAAGTGGAGTGACAGAAGGGAAGGCAGATTGGGGAATAAGGCAACCAGAATATACATCTTGGAGTTGGGGGGAGGGTAGAAATGGGAGAATATTTGTAATTCAAACTCTTGTGAAAATCAATCCTGAAAACTAAATATATTAAATAATAAACTAAAAAAATCCAATAAAATAAAATAAAAATGTGCATAAAAAAAAGAAAATTGAATGTTCATAGAGTTGACAAGTGGAGAGGCATACTCTTACAGAACATATATGGCCAAATCTACTGACACCTATGGTATATTGGAACTCCCAGTGTCCAGTTCTGATGTCCTTACACTGCTATTCTTGGGACAAGGTACCTCTATTAGGCCGGTTGTTCCACTGGCCACCTGGTATGGCTTCTTGATGAAGTGTATATATCTTTCCAATGGTGAACTCTGACTTTTCAATGGTAAACTCTGGCCATGGTAAACTCTAGCTCCAGCTTTGGATTTCAGTAGATATCTTGACTGAACATACTGCTTAGCTCCTTTTGAGGAAAAGAAATAGAAGCCTTCAAGGGTCTTCCATTTTCTGATCAGTATTCAAGCTGCACGTACTAGACTCTTGCCTCCTATCATGAACTTGATAACTCCACAACTGGTTTCCTTTTACAGAATGTTAGAGTTAAGAAGCCATGGCAATTTGATCATGTACTTCTATTGAAAGATGTTACTGCCCATAGAGGGAGGGGGTTGAAAACTCCTGTCTTCACCTCCCCGTATCTTGTATTACTTTGCCAGCTATGTGATTCTGAGCAAGTCACTTCTCATAAGTTTATAAGTTCCTAGACTTAGAGCTAGAAGCACCTTACCATCACATCCAATGCCCTCATTTCTCAAATGAGGAAAACTGTGGCACAGAGAGGTTAATTGAAATGCCAAGAGAAACACAGTAGGTCCCTGAGGCAGAATTTGAGTCTTTCTCATTTCAAGTCCAGTGCTCTAGCCATGGTGTAACCTTCTTCCAAACCTCAGTTTTCCCATCTATATATTGGGGATAATAATATCGACCTTCCTCACAGAGTTGGTGTGATATTTAAATGAAACAAATCATATAAAGACACTTATATGCACTTAGAAAAAAATGTAAACTACCAATTCACCACCATTTTTCTTGATATTTTAAGGTATAAAATTATAGGACTTTTAAAGGTTATTTTTTAGCTAAAAATCTTCAAAATGATTTTTTGTTATAGGTAATATGAGTTGCTTCTTACACTTACTATAAATGATCAAAGTAAAATGGAATATTGTAGTTGCCAAGTGAATCTGCATTTTTAAGGTAACTAAATTTTTTAGGTAATTCAGTGTTTTTTCAAATAAAATTGTCTTGTTCCATTTTCAGTTTATTAAAAGTACACTTTTCTTCAAAAACCTTCTAATATTTTCTTCAAATAATAATGTACATTATTTTTCAGTGGTAAATAGAATGCAAGCCAACCAAAATCTGTTTTCCAATCATGTTCCCCAAAAGTCTCATATTGAGAAACAGCCCTTAGTCAAATTATACTGTTCCAAAATTACAGCCTTTTAAGAAAGGTGGCTAACTGAAATCCTGACAATATCTTAGTTTAACCTACAGAAATGATTTTGCAATTACTATAATTATTCCCTATTTCAGTTAAATAAATTAGCAGTGCTAAGATTTAAGTTCTTTATGTAGTTAACTAAAAGTCTTATGTTTATCACCCAAAACTCAAAACCAAAAAATAAAAATAATTATTTCTTAATATTTCACAGATTGAATTCACCCAAAATAAATATGCAAAATTATGTTTTAAATAGCATGATATGAAAACAAAATAAAGTCCCGCTTGACTTCAAGTAAGGTATCTAAGCATGTGTCCATATGAAATTTTAACCTGGGACAAAGTGATCTTTTTACTTCCCTAATTGACTCTATCCAATCATCACAGTGGCTTTTCCAAACATTTTCATCCCTCTTCAGACTTCCCATATTTTCCCCCACCCATCAAAAAATGCCTTCAGTTTTTTCTGTGGCAGGGTTCTCAGATGAGAGGATTCTCATCTGAGAACCCTGCCACAGAAAAAACTGAAGGCATTTTTTGAGAGTTTCCTCTTCTTACTTTCTCCTCATCTCATGTAATCAGATGACTTTTGTGATACTTCTGTTTTGTTTCCTCTCAATTTTTTCTTACCTCTCTACCATCTGTCTTCTGACCTCATTATTCAACTAAAACTATTCTTTATATAAAGTTATCAGTGATGTCTTAAGAATTTGCCAAATAAAAAAAGAATCTGCCAAATATAATGACCTTTTCTCAATTTTCATCCTTCCTGACCTAAACTGTCAATTACCCTCTTCTCCTTAACACTCTCATCTCTCTAGGATTTTGTGCTATTAGTTTCTCCTGATTCTCCCCCTGCCTATCTATTCTCTCCTTCTTATTCTTCTTGGGGTTTCTCTTGGGCCCTTTTCTATTTTCTAAAAATACTATTTGACTTGATGATCTGGTTAGCTCCTGTGAGACATCAATTATATTGATGATTCTCAATTCTACTTATTCAGCCCTAACCTCTCTCCTGATCTCTAATATCACATATTTAACTGCCTATTGGACAACTCAAACTCAATGTGTCCTAAGCTGAACTCATTCATCTTTCCCCACAAACTCTCTCCTCTTCCCAACTTCCCTATTATTGTGAAGGTTAACCAAGATTGCAACCTTCTCTTTCTGTCACTTCCCATATCCAACAGGTTTCTAAGTCTTGTCAATTTTGTCTTCATAATGTCTATCATATACAATCTCCCCTTTTTTTCTACTTTGACACTCAGCACCTTAATTCAGGCTTTTGTCACCTCACACATAAACCAGTGCAGCAGGTTATTGTTTTTTTTCCGTGACTCAAATCTTTCCCTACTCTGATCTATCCTCTGTCAAGCTGATCTTCCTAAGTGAAGTTTTGTGAAGAGAAGTTTTGACCATGTCATTTTCTTATTCAATAAATTCTAATGTGTCCTGTTATTAGGCTACATTGTTTTTCTGTAGTGTCCAACTCTTTGTGACCATATTTGGGGTTTTATTGGCAAAAATACTGGAATAGTTTGTCATTTCCTTCTCCAGCTCATTTTGCAGAAGGGGAAACCCAAGCAAATAGGGTTAAGTGATTGGCCCAGTATCACGCATCTAATAAGTGTCTGAGACTGGTTTTGAACTCACAAAGAGAAGTCTTCCTGACTCCAGGCTCAGCATTTTATCCTCTGCACCACCTACCTGCCTACACTTATTGTATCCAGGATCAAATATCGAATCCTTGATTTGCCATTCAAAGACCTGTATAACCTGCCCCCTCCTATCTTTCCAGCCTTGTTAACAATCATACTGATCCCTGTATACTCTATGGTCCAGTGACAAAGGCCTCTTTGCTGTTACACAAACAAAACACTCTATCTCCCTACACTAGACATTTTTCTGATTGTCCCCTATGCCTGAAACACTCTACCTTCTCATCTCTGCCTCCTAGCTTCCTTCAAGTTCCTTCTAAAATCTCACCTTTTATGGTAAGCTTTTTCCACTCCTCTTTAATGCTAATGCCTTCCTTCTGTTCATTATCTCCATTTTATCCCTGCATACAGAAAAGCCAAAAAAGTCTTAGTTCAGCATTAAAATATTAAAGCTTATTAAGACTTTTTGAGACATCATATATACTTTGTTTGTAATAGTTGTTTGTATAAAGTCACTCCCCCCCCTTAGTCTGTGAGCTTCATGAGAGCAAACATTTTCTTTTTCTTTTTTTTTTTTTTTTTTTGCATCTCCAACACTTAGCACTCTGGCACACAGTAGGTGCTTAATAAGTGCTCATTGACTAAGTTATTAGGTATTAGGATGGTTATATGGCATATCATTATGCTAAAGTCTGATCTTTGGATTTATCTTATTGCAGTGTCCACTCACTGTCTACTCAATTTCTATTTTGATGCTTTATTGAGATACAGAGGTGATGCTGTTTTTTTTTTCAATACCATACCAAAAGAATTTTTGAACAGAGAATATAACAACAAACGTCATTTATATAGCACCTACTATTTTCCAGACACTATGCTAGAATCTGGGGATACAATGATGAGAAAGAAACAATTCTCACTCTCAGGGCACTTACATTCTATGGGAGATAAAATGGGAAATTTTATGCAGAAGAAAAAAAGTGCAAACTTTGTTGTTGTTCAGCCATTTTCAATTTTGTCCAACTCTCCATGATCTGACTTGGGGTTTTCTTGGCAAAGATATTGCAGTGGTTCGCCATTTCCTTCTCTAGCTGATTTTATAGCACAAATTGGCATATATAAATATATACAAGATAAATATAAGGTGATTCGATGAGAGAAGGCCACTAGAAGTTTCAGAGGGACCAGGAAAAGCCTCATGTAAAAGGTGAATATTGGAAATATTTGTTTATATTAAATAATAATTTTAAATGGAAACATTCGCCCCCAAATAGGAAAGAAGAAAATGATGGGGTTACCAGATTGTCCTTGGTGTAAACCCTGAAAGGACTGACAGAATTGCCATCAGGGGCAATACTACTGGATTTCCAAAGAAAAGCCCTCTGCAAGCCCCACTGCAAAACCAACAGGGGCCAGCAGAAGGTAGCAATAGCACTTAAATGTTCTAGTTGTGATCACTTTCCGGTGAGGAATGAAAGGCAATAAGTTCAAGGCATTTGGAATTGAAGATCAAATCACTGGGCATCTTTCTGACTAGTTTAAGCACTACCAGTGTCACAGGATAAGATAACAACAACAATAATAATGTTAATTCAGTCTTAGGCTAAATTGAAAGATGTATACATGACTAGGTAGATGGTAGTATCATTCTGTTCTGTGCAGATCAAATGAAATATCTATAAATCACTTAGCACAGTGCATGCTTGGCATTCAGTAAGCAATACATAAATGATTATTTCCTTCTTTCCCCTACTTCTTCTCCAGTTACATGTGGATCATTTTGTTCAGTGCTCAGCAGTATATTTTAGAATAGTCATTAAGAATTAGAGAGTGTCTAGAAGATGGCAATGTGTATGGTGAAGACTTTGAGATCTTGCCATAGGAGCTTCAGTTGAAGGCAACAGATGCTTGGCCTAGAGAAAGGAAAATCATAATTGGAGACATGAAAAAAAAAAGATGGGCCTGGGTTGACTGGTGCTTTTGAATGTATCCTAGTTTCTTCTATGCAGCCAAATAAGTTGCTAGTGGACCAAAAGCAGTTACAGTATGTCAACAATACGTCTAAGATACATCATGCTGCAGTGACTATTTATGGATTGTATTACCTCATCATTTTCTATGTGCTCATTAGGACTGGACTCATTGAGCAGTCTCCTATTATACAAGTATTATAGTTTGATAAGTGTATAGATTATGTGAAGGGTACTATTATGTGATGAGACTGTAAAGTTGGGATGGAGTGAGCTTGAGGAGGGTCTAGAATATCAGAGTAGGGATTTCGGACTGTATTCTTTAAGAAATAGGGAGCCATTGAAAGTTTTAGATTGGGGCACTGAATTGGTCAGACTCATTCATCAATGTTGTAGCAGGTTATAAAATGGATTGGAGGGAAGAGAGAGAACACAACCCTAATGATTGATTAGGTTGTTAAGAGTCCAGATGAAAAGTCATAAAGACCTGAATGAGAATAGGAGCAATAGAAATGGGAAGGATGGGTGGAGGCGGAGCCAAGACGGTGGAATAAAGGCAGAGGCTCACCTGAGCTCTCCCCTAAACTTCTCCAAAGACCTTTAAATAATGACTCTAAACAAATTCTAGGGTGGCAGAACCCACAAAAGATGAAGTGAAACAACTGTCTAGCCTAAGACCACTTAGAAGGTTGGCATCAGGTTTAGAGAGGAGAGCAGTCCAGTGCAGACTGGGCCCCACCAAACTAGGACCAGGATTGGGGCAACTGAATCAGTGGCAGCAGTGGTGGTTTCTAGACCTCTCAGCCCACAGATAGTAAGGGGTCAGATAAAGGGTCAGAATGAGACAGGGGTCCCTTTGCTGGAGCCAGGGGCAAGACTCCGTTGCATTGCCTATACTTGGATGTGTGTCACAATCCTAGGTCTTAGTCCCAGTATGAGGAGGAGCACTAGCACAGGAGACCTTACAGCTCCAGGGAAGTAGGGACACTGGTCACAGTTCCAAGACTGAAAAGAGTGCTTGTGGTTGCTAACAAACCAGCATAGAGTAGTAAACACACCTCTCTTTAGATCCTACCCTGGGAAGAGCCAAAAACTTACAGATTACCATAATTACCTCTGAAAACAGCTGCTCAAAAAACCTGAAGCCTGTGACAATGCCCCCTCCACTTGGGAAGCAGAGCCCCACTTTAGCATAGAGTTAAAAGTCCAGAAATAGACTGGAAAATGAGCAAACAGCACAAAAAAATCTGACAAGAGAAACTTACTATGGTGACAAGGAAGATCAAAACACACACTGAGAAGAAGACAACAAAGTCAAAATTCCTGCATCCAAAGCCTCCAAGAAAAATATAAATTGATCCCAGGCCTAGAAAAATTCAAAAAGGATTTTAAAAGTCAAATAAAAGAGGTAGAGGAAGAATTGGTAAGAAAAATGAGAGTAGTATGAGAAAATCATGAAAAAAAATAGTGAACATCTTCCTAAAGGAGACAGGGAAAATACTGAAGAAAAAACACCTCAAAAATAAATTAAGCCACATGGTAAAAAACAAAAAGACAATGAGGAGAAGAATGCCTTGTAGAGCAGTATTGGCCAAATGGAAAAAATACCTACAAAGATTCACTGAAGGAAGAACTGCTTAAAAAGTAAAATTGGCCAAGTAGAAAAGGAGGTCCTTAAAAGTTAGAATTTGGCAAGTGGAAGCTAATAATTTTATGAGACATCAAGAAAGAATCAAACAAAATCAAAAGTATGAAAAAAAGAAAATATGAAATTTCTCATCAGAAAAACAATTGACCTGGGAAATAGATCCAGGAGAGATAATTTAAGAATTATTGGACTACCTGGAAGCCATGATTAAAAAAAAAAAAGCTTAAACATCATCTTTCAAGAAATTATCATTATTGATATTGATTATCAATATTGATATATCAAGCCCTGATATTCCAGAACCAGAGGGTAAAATAGAAATTGAAAGAATCCATGGATCACCTCATGAAAGATATCCCAAAATAAAAACTCTCGGGAATATTACAGCCAAATTCAAGACATCCTAGGTCAAGGAGAAAACACTGCAAGCAGCCAAAAAGAAATAATTCAAATATTGTGGGGCCAAAGTCAGAATAACACAAGATTTAGCAGCTTCTACCTTAAAGGATCAGAGGGCTGGAAATATGATACTCTGGAGGGCACAAAAGTTAGGATTGCAACCAAGAATCACCTACCCAGCAAACTTGAGTATAATCCTTCAGGGGGAAATTGGATATTCAATGAAATAGAGGACTTTCAAACATTCCTGATGAAAAGACTAGAGCTAAACAGAAAAATTTGACTCTCAAATGCACCATGCAGAAGAAGCTTAAAAAGGCAAACAGGAAAGAGAAATTATAAGGAATTCAGTATGGTTAAACTGTTTATATTCTTACATAGGAAAATGATGTTTATAACTCCTAAAACTTTCTCATTATTAGGGCAGTTAGAGTATAAATAGGCACAAAGCAGATGTATGAGGTGAATGTGATGGTATGATTATCTAAAAAAATAAAATTGAGGGATGAGAAAGAAGAATGCACTGGGAGAAGGGGAAAGGGAGAGGTAGAATGGCATAAATTATCTTACATAAAAGAGGTTTGAAAGAGATTTTACAGAGGAAAAGAAAATGAGGGAAGTCTAAAGGGGAGCACATGAACCTTATTCTCATCAGAATTGTCTCAAAGATGGGAGTTGGGTGTAGAAATCTATCCTATCATACAGGAAAATAGGAAGGGAAAAGGATAAGAGAAAAGAGGGAGCTGATAGAAGAGAGGGCAATTTGGGGGAGGTAGAAGTCACAAGCAAAACACTTTTGAGAATGAACAGAGTAAAAGGAGAGAGTAAGATAAACGGGGAAAATAGGATGGAGGGAAATACATAGTTGGTAATCATTACTGTGAAAAAAAAATTACAATGAGTTTCTCTGATAAAGACTTCATTTCTCAAACTTATAGAAAAAAGAGCTATTCTTCAGTTGATAAATGGTCAAAGGATGTGAACAGGTAGTTTTCAGATAAACTAAACAAAGCTATCTATAGTCATACGAAAAATACTCTAAATCTCTATTGATGAGAGAAACACAAATTAGAACAACTCTGAGCTACTACTTCACATGGGTCAGATTGGTTAATATGACAGAAAAGGAAAATGACAAATCTTAGAAGAATGTGGGAAAATTAAAACACTAATATACTATTGGTGAAATTCAACCATTCTGGAGAGCATTTTGGAACTATGTCCAAAGGGCTATAAAGCCATGCATATCCTTTGACTAAGAAATACCACTACTTGGTTTGTATTTCAATGAGATAAAAAAACAAAAAGGACTTATGTGTGCAAAAATATTTATAGCAGCTCTTTTAGTGGTGGCAAAGGATTGGAAATTGAGGGTATGTCCATCAATAGGGGAATGGCTGAACAAGTTGTTGAATGTGATTGTGATCAAATACTATTGTGCTTTAAGAAATGATGAGCAGAATGCTCTCAGAATAACATGGAAAGACTTATGTGAATTGATCTGAAGTGAAATCAGAAGAGCCAGGACAACATTGTACACAGTAATATCAATATTATATGATGATCTACTATGAATAAATCAGCTATTCTCAGCAATACAATGATCTAAGACAATTCTGTAGGACTTATGGATGAAAGGTGTTGTCCATCTCCAAGAGAAAGAACTGGTAGAACCTGAATGCAGATCAAGGATACTTTTCCTTTACTTTCTTATTTTGCTTGGCTTGTTATTCTCTGTTTTCTTTCACAGAATGATTTATAGGGAAATGTGTTTTGAATGACTACATATATATAACCTATGTCAAATTACTTGCCTTTTCAATTGGAGTAACAGGAGAGAAAGGAATGGAAGGAGAGAATGTGGAACTCAAAATTTAAAAAAAAAGTTTTTACATGTAATTGGGGAAAATATTAACTTTTGAAAAAAAAAGAAATAGGAAGGATGAGACAAATATAAGTTACCCTAAAAGGAAAAGTTGAGCAAACTTGATAACTGACAAAAAGAGAAGATAAAAGTGACAAAGATATAATATGAAAATGTATGGTAATAAATGTAACTCTTGATCAGTATTATGCCTGTGCAGATTGATTCTTTTTTTAAACTGGCCCAAGTTTAAAGTAATTCTGCCCTTAGAAATGTAATTATCAAATGTCTCATGATGTTGCCTTGAGTTATTGAGCAAAAACTCAGAAAAAATGGAATTGAGATCTTAGCCCTAAGCTAGGAAAGATAGCTCTCCCTCATGAGTCTCCAAGAATTGTAGCATACCCTCAAGCACTAACACCCCTGGGAAACATAAAGATATGACCAACCAAAAGTGTTGACAGAAATAATTTTAAATCTATCAAATAGTCTTTAACATATTTAAAAAAAACAAAATTAGAAACAGAATTAGGCAAAAGACAGTGCCTGACAGCTCCTCCTGTCTATTTTTCTTAGTGTTCCAGGTATCAGAGGGAGCACTAGTCATTAAAAGCAAAACAAATACTCTCATGATCTCCAGTGGAGGCTTTGGGTTAAAAGAAGGGGAATACAGAAATCACTGCAATGATCTCTGACAGTTCTCCTGCTGTGTGTGTGTGTTATGTGTCTCCAACACCTCTCTTTTCACCTCTCCTTGTCCTATCCTCTTTCTTCCCTTTCTCTCAAGAGATCTTTAAAACTCTCTTTGTATTGGTAGAAGTCCTGCCCTCCAGTCTTGATCTTAAGTTAACTTCTAGTTAGCTCCCCTGTTCTCAAGCTGGAAAGAAATACAAATTCCAGGATTGCTTGAGGGCTGTTTCACAAATATATGTATGTACTTACAAATTGTATTAACAAAAACTTATTGAATCTTTACTATGTGCCCTGGAAAATATTGTATCACTCCCCATTTTTGCATCACTCAGCTTAAATCTCACTCTTTAGGTCTTTATCAGACTAGTATGAAGCCTGGTTCTAGATAAGGAACATAAAGAGCTTGATGGAACTTTCTCTGAGGCCTACCACCAAAAAAATCTTGTAAATTTTCTTGCTCTGATGGAGGTTGGTCAGTTTTTCATGACTAGATTCTGTTTCTATAGTCCTTTCCCCAAATTACTGTGTCTTATCATTGTCCCACAGTTGCTAAATGATGAAAATCCTGATGAACCTTTGAGTTTCTCAGTAACTGCTTTCTATATTATTACTTGGCTTCCTAGTGACCAGATTCTCAACTCCCCAACCTCCGTTCCCTTCTGATTCTGTTCTTACCTTATGTTCTAGATCTAAAACCTTATCTTTTTCCCCCTTTATTCCTATTTCCCAGTGTTCCAAGTGACTTAGTAGATATAATACTTTGGCCTCTCCAACCAATTTCTCATCATTTGGGTCTTGATAAGTGCTTCTAAGACATTTAGAATACTGAAGCCCTCCTTATTTTTTTACCAATTTCCTACCATTCTGACTTCAACCCTTTTTGCCTCATAGACTGAGTTTAAACATTTGACTAATGGTACCCATGTTTTGGTTGCTTTTATTTCAATGGCACTCTCTATTAGTTTTGTAGCTTCCTTTAAATTCTCGTAATACTGTATCTGTGCCTAGAGTTACAGATGTGCAATTTTTTCTCCAATTGACATCCCTGATGTTCAAGTCCCTGCCTTTTCCTATTTAGCCCATCCTATTGCAACTTAAACCCTGGTTATGACATCTGGATATACTCATCAGGAAACAAAAAGTATGTTTCTAAAGCATGAATGGCCCTTGACCTCAAGAAGCTTGTTATACACTGGTAAAGGTAAGACCTACTTAGGGAACTAATTTCTATGTTTGTGGGTTTTAAAAATAAAGTATGAAATGAGTTGGCTTATTGTTCATTTAAAAATTTTCCAATATTAAATGAAAATTTATTATTCTGACAGCATTTGTTCATTTTTCAATGTGGAAAAAATGAAACATTTAATTATTATTAGTGACCCTTTCATAAAATATTGAAATGAAAAAGAAAATTGCCACACTCTTTGGATTTGGAAGGAAACTTTAAGAAGACAGAAAGCAATTAATCAAAGTGATTTAGACACTGAATGGCAACAATATAGGCAATGTCGAGAGATATAGCAGAAGGCCTGCTGAACATTGCAGGGCCTTTTCGAAGTTTCTCTTGAAGGGCACAGAAAAGAGTCACACATGATTATATAGCACAGTTGAGTTATAATATAAATTATTATAAGAAGTATCCATAATGACAGGTCCACAGGTCCATCAAATATGGAATACTGTAGTATTCAAATTAAATAGTGTATCCCTGTTCTCTTCAGCTGAAGATTGATTCTGTTAATGTTTAAAGATTATTGGAAGTAGGGCATATGTGGAACAGGGTAGATTGGATAGGAAATGAACTAATAAGGGAGGAAAAATATTTTAAATGACAAAATGAAATGAAATACGGACAATAAAGCTTTGTGTGTGTGTGTGTGTGTGTGTGTGGGTGTGGGTGTGGGTGTGTGTGTGTGTGTGTGTGTGTGTGTGTGTGTACACATACTATGATGGGCATGGTTTTCCTTGTTCACTGGAAGTAAATTCTTATTGTATTTATAGCACTGTTGTATTTTTATCTTATTTGTTTCAAACCAATGTTCTAGCATTAGGCAGTGGATTCAGTGGATAGAAGGTGAGGCCTAGAGTCAGGAAGGTCTGGGTTCAAATCTGGCCTCAGACGCTTACTAGCCCTCTGACCCTGGGCAACTTACTTCACCCTGTTTGTTTCAGTTTCCTCATCAGTAAAATGAGCTGGAGAAGGAAATAGTAAATCACTCTGGTATCTTTGCCAAGAAAACCCCAAATGGAGTAACAAAGAGTTGGTCAAGACTGAACAACAACAGCAATGAGAACTATGAGGGGGATAGAAATCATGTCATTTGAAGAATAGCTTAGAAATTCCAAAGTTTATCCATGAGAAGATGTAAGAATGAATGGTAACTTCAATCCTCTGACAGGCTGCAAAGTGAAGGAAGAATAAAATGTTCTCAAAGAGCAAAATTCCAGATGCGGTGGGTGGAATTTTGCTGAGGCAGATTTCAGCTACAAGTAAAGCAACTTTTCCCCACAATTTGAGCCATCCAAAAGTGGAATGACCTGCTTCCAAGAGAGTATATTTCCCATTATTGAAGAACAAGTAAAAAACTCTTCATGGATGTTATGGAGGAAATGCGCTTTTCAACTAGGTCAGAATTCATGATTTTTAAGATCCCTTTGAACTCTGATATTTTGCACTTCTATGGTCAGTGGGAGAAAAGAAATTGGAGGTATCTTGAAATAAAAGGAATGAAGTCAAAGGGTATAGGATATTGAAAATGACATTAAAGGGATATGATCCAAGACAAGTTTAAAGACAACTAAGACTTAATAAGGAAGATAGGTAGCTCTTCCTTTGAGACGAGAGGGAAGAAAGAGAGAGATGGTGATTATATTGAAAAAAAAAAAGGTTTGAGAAGTGAAGGAAGAAAGTTGAAGACATTCTCTTTGGGTGGCATTGATCTTCTAAGTCAAATGGGAATGAATAAAATACCAAAAAATTCCCTTGGCTAGAAAATTATGTTTCATGCCATCAAGTAAGTATGGAGATCTTTGAGGACAGAAATTAATGCATAAAATAGTTTTTTTGAAGGAAGAGATTCAAGAAAATAATCATAAGCGAAATCCAACAATTTCTATAGTTAAATATAGGATGCGGTAGGATTAAATATATATTATACATATGCGATACATGTATGTATATATACATATATGTACATATACATACACATATATATACATATGTATATGCACATATATGTATTATCTAATAATCTACATAAAATGGTCTTCTGAAAATACTCTTCTAGTTCATCTCATCTTTTTGAATTAACTCATCCATCCAAATGACTGTCTTATTCTTTTTGTAATGTGGCTATTTAATTTTTTTTGTTCCAAAAGATTTTAAGGAATACTTCATTTTAGTAGGGTTTTATTTTTTTCAATATGTAAAGAACGTTTTCAGCATTCACTTTTATAAGATTTTAAGTTCCAAACATTTTTTCTCCTTCTCTCCCTCACCTCTCTCTCCCCCCTCCCCAAGATGGTAAGCAGTCTGATATAGTTTATACATGGACAATCATATTAAATATTTCCATATTAGTCAAGTTGTGAAAGAAGAAGAACAATAGGGAAAAACCAAGAGAAAGAAAAAAAGAGAGAAAATAGTACACTTTGATCTGCATACAGACTCCATAGTTCTTTCTTTAGATGTGGATAGTATTTTCTGTCATGGTTTTTTTGGAATTGTTTTAGATATTTATATTACTGAGTAGAACCAAGTCTATCAAAATTGATCATTGAAAAAATGTTGCTATAACTATGGACAATGTTCTCCTCGTTCTGCTCACTTCACTCAGCATCAGTTCATATAAGTCTTTCCAGGTTTTTTTGAAATCTGCCTGCTCACCATTTTCTTATAGCACAATAGTATTCTATTATATTCATATACCACAATTTGCTCAACCATCCATTGATAGGCAACCCCTCAACAGTAATGTTTGGGAATGTTCTTATGCTAGTGAAATCAAAGGTTCAGTCCTTCTTCTTATATCTCTCCTGCAGATTATGCCATAGGAAAACTATCAATTAAATATATTGTCAATGCTCACAGGGAACATTATGCCCACACGTATAATGATTCAGATTTTTTCACAGAAATCCAAAACAATTGTCAAGGGATAGATTTTGTTCCCCTGACCCAAAAACAACTCATTCTAGGAGGAATATTATGTAACATTCAGAATTAAAATTTGCTAAATAGTAGAGCTTCACCTTTCCTAAGTATTATAGCAAAGAAAAACGTTATCAATATGCAGTATAGTCCCCCGTGTGCTTAAAGCTTGATTCTGCTGAACAATGATTAGCATGAAACAGGTTTTTACAGCATGGCGTGAAATACATGTGGAAGACATCATACAAAACAATCTGTATAAAAACTGAAAACACAGTCTAGTTACTTACATGTAAAAACCAGTAAAGTATGGGAAAGTCTGCCCTTGATGATGATCCATTAGGATACTCCTCTGGTCTCCCTCTCTTTCTTCCTAATTTTCAACCTCTCTTTTTCCTACATGATCCTTTTTCTACTTTCAAATGCACCCAGATCTCCCTCAGCCTTAAAAGACTAAACTTGATCCTACCATCCCCTCCAAATGCTTCCCATATCCCTCCTCCTTTTCACAGCTAAAGTCCTTGGGGCAAAGAGGGGTTTCCTCTACTTTTTTAACCTCCTATTTGAAGCTTAACTTCTTAATCTTAATTAAGATAATCTTAATCTTTTTAACACTTCTTAATCTAGCTTCTGTCTCTGATACTTAATGAAAGCAACTGTGAAAAGTTCACCAATGATCTGCTTAAATGAATTTTTTTATTATTATTATTAATGATTCTTTGAACTTTATCATAATGTTTGACATTACTGACTACCCTTCCTCTTCCCCAAATTTCCCATTTTGGATAACTTTCTCTCCCTGGATTTTAGTGACACTGCTCTTTTACAGTTCTCTTCCTACCTATCTAACCAATCTTCAGGTTCTGTTGCAAGACCATCATCTTTATACTAGCCCCTAATTTTGAAAGAGTACCTTGGCCTGTCTCTTGCGCTTTCTCTGTCCTCTTTCTCTACTCTCCAATAACAAATACATCACTAACCATCTGTTGTACATTTACAGCTGGATATATCTTAAGACATCGCAAACTCAATATATGCAAAGCAGAATTCAGCCTCTTTCCCCCACCCCTACCCTTCTTTTATGCTCTCTTGAGCATGAAAACATTCTTCCAGACACTTAGGTCCACCACCTAGGAGCTGACCACTTTAAGTCTCCTATATTACTCCCACCTTACCTCATACTTCAACGAAAAAAAAGGGCTATTTACTTAGACCTCCCTTTGCTCCTCCCTCCCCCACCTCATCTCACAACCCCTTGAAATTATCCCAAAGTATTTCTCCCTTATTTCAGCCATTGATGAAGTACTCTGTGTAAAAGAAAATTGCTCTATGTGTATTCTTGATCTCACCGATTTCCACCTTCTTCTGGTGATTGCTCCCTCCCCTGTCCCCCCCCCCCACTTACATTTTGTTTTACTTTCTAGTTTTTAATCTCTCTGTATCTTCTGGTGCCTTCCTAGGTGTAAATGAGTTTATAGTAAACTCCAGAGGAGTTTACTGGATAACCGATGTTTCCCTGGTCTTTCTCTCTTTACTAGTACCCCTACTCTTCACCATTTCCCATAAAACTTCAAAGAGATTTCTCCTGAAGTGCAAGTCTGACTATACTACTCCTCTGCTCAATAAACTCTTCTGTTTGACATTTAAAATTTGACATTTAAAATTGCCCTCTTCCTACATTTCCAATCTTCTTACACCTGATTCCCCTCCAGTTATTTAATGATCCAGTCATCCTAACCTCCTCACTGCTGTATACACAATATTCCATTTCTTTGTCTATGCCTTTGTACTGACTCTTCCCCATGCCTAGAACGTACTCTCTCCCCATCTCTGTCTCTTACAATTCACAGGTTTCCTTGAAGGCCGAGCTTAATCACTACTTTCATGAAACCTTTTTTGATCCCCCAAACAACTCTGATTTTTTAAAATTATATAATCTATACTTTCATTATCCCTATCTCTATTGAAAGTGATTGCATTTTTAAAAGAAGTTCAGATACTAGTTTCCAAGGGGATTGTCCTTAACATAAAATATTTTTAAAAAGTGAGGCAGGGTGGCATAATAGATACAGAGTCAGCCGTAGTCAAGTAAACCTTGGTTCAAACTCCTCCTTCGAGACATAATTGCTATGTAATCTACCTTAAGTCATTTAATATCTCAATGCCCCTAATACCATAAAACTAAGTGTCAAAGCCATTTGAGATCAGCATTGTTAGAGTGCTTCCTCATTGAGTGTTCCATTACATTTTTGCTTTTAACTTGTGGTTTCATTGAGACTGGTAACAACTTCTTATGGTAAAAATTCATTTTGTCAATTCAGATGGGCATATGTTTTGTAATAGATAGCTTTGTAGAGTTGCCTAGGACCATGAGAGACTAAGTGACTAGCCAGAGTCACACAGCCATTATGCATGAGAGGGGCCACCTTGAACTCAAGCCTTCTTGCTTATGAGACCATGCTACCTCTGTCTAGTTCGCCATATTTGAAAATAAAATGAAGTAGTATATCTTCATCGGGTTAATTTTTAAGATTGTAAACACCATTGTCAGGAAATGTGCAAGCAAATATTGAAACCTAATACAGATAGAAAAAAATTGTCTAAATATAAGATTAGGGCCTCAGAACCTTTTTTTTTTATAGAAAATGATTTTTTTACTTGACTTAAATAAACTGAAAAATTGAAGACTCAATCCAAATAGTCAAGTTTGTCACTGGATTTGTGGGAACTTCCTCCAATGAAGCAGATATCCTCTTTCCATACTTTCTTGTCCTATATGAGTCTTGTCCATTTTCCTCCTATAAATCTGCCATAGGGTATCCACACAATGCACTGGGGACTTTCTCTTGCCTTTTCCTTGACAGAGATGTTTATCTCCCAAGGAGGAGGTCTAACAGAATGCCAGTAGGAGAGAGTTTTCCAAGAGATTAAGATATCTTCTAGATCCTTCTGTTTGTGGATGACATTTCACTTGCCGAATCTTCTAATTCCTATCCATAATCACTCTATTGTAAGATTATATTTATGATTGTTCTGTATAGACAGATAATATGGCACAGTGAATAGAGGGGTGTTTTCAGGAATCAGGAAGGTTTGAGTTCAAGTTCTGACCAATACTCACTGGCAATGTAAATCACTAATGTAAATCAGTAAATCACTAAACCTTTAATTGGCAGAGCCAATTCTCTAAGATTATAAATTGTTGCTAAGGTGCCAATGCACATGGGCAAGGGAAACTCTTCACTGGGGGAACTTTATTCCTAAGAAATCACAGAGCTGATAAAACAGCACTATTGTATTTAATAACAAACGACATTTGTAGTGCAGTGACATTTGCAAAATGCTGTACCTATATTATTCCATTTGAAAATTATAATAATTCTTTGAGGAAAATACTATAGCTATCATCCTTATTTTATAGATAGGTAAACAGAAGCTCAGAGAAGTTAACTGTAAAGTTAAGGCTCTGGTTAAATAGCTAGAAAGCATGGTGGGAGACATTTGAAGAAAGATGTTTCTCTATATTGCCTCCTACAATACTCATGCTTTATACTAAATAATGATTTTTGAATTTTAGAAAATAATTTTAATTTTAGAAAATATTTCAATTGTCTTTGCCTTTGATTAAGATATTTGAGGATGTAAATATTTTAAAATAAATTTATGATTGTATGGATCTGTCGGGGAAGCTAGGTGGTACAGTGGATAGAATGCCAGGCCTGAAGGCTGGAAGGCTCATTTTCTTGAGTTCAAATCTGGCCTTAGATACTTTACTAGCCCTGTAATCCTGGACAAGTTTCTTAATTCTATTTGCCTCAGTTCCTTATCTATAAAATAAGCTGAGGAAAGAAATGGCAAACCACTCCAGTATCTCTGCCAAGACATGAAGAGTCAGACATGACTAAAGCAACTGAACAATAAAATGGATCTACAATGCTATTTGGTATGATGTTAGTTATTATAAAAATAAGTACATAACTATATATTTATGTGTAGGGGAAATGTTTACTGATTTGAGTCTTAAAGATCCTGAAGTAATATTCCAGTGATTATACCACTTAAGCATATATCCCTACAATTTGTGGCTGGACCAATGCCTTCCTACGTGTCTAGCTAAATTAAAGTCACTTTTTTAAAAATCATGTTCTGTGTTTTCAGAAGTTCACTCATTTCTCTCCAGGAACTTGTAATTCTGTGTCAGCATGAAAACTTTCTCTTTCCTGGGAGCATTTCGACTTTGTACTTTTGTGTTCTCTCTGGTGGAGATGAGATTGTTTGGATTTATCATAATTTACAGCATACATATAAATGAACTTTGCTTTGCTATATATAGGCAGCCTTCTTTTTGTGGCTTTAATTGTATCTTCTCAGTAGTCTTCCTTTTTAGCATGCCTTTGCTATTGCATGAGTGATAATTAGACATTTTTGTTTCCCAGGAAGCATATGGAATCATTCCAAATAATCAGATATTACCATAATTCATTTTAGTACATATTATCTAGGTTTTCTCTCTGTAAATTATACCCTGGAACTAAGTTAGGCAACTTTAGAAAGTGAATTAACTTTTGTCTTAACGTTCTTTCAGCTTCCTGATATTCCAATGCCTGTCTGCCCCCAGGTCACCAATTTTTCTTTGCTGCTCCCTTAGACCTTCTCATGCCATTCAAGCAACATGGTAGGTTAGTTGCTTAATTCTATTCTTATACTGGCAAGGGAATAATTCTTTACCGCATCTCTTGAGATGAGAATGCAAACAAAACAAACTGTCTGCACTTGGTGCCTCTACTTTTCTTACTACTCACTCTTTCTTCAGTCTCTTCGGATCTGACTTTAGTCTTTACCACTTTATGGGAACTGCTCTTTTATGCATTACCAATAACACTCTAATAAACAAATCGAATCTTTTCCCCCCAGTTGACATCTTCCTTAGACTCCTTGATCATGTAGCACAGTTGCCCAACTGCTTTTGGAAGTCCTCTGTTCTAGTGATTATAAGGCACTGTATTCAAATGCTTGCCCTCATGCGTCTCTGTGTTTTTACTATATGTTCTTTGCTCCCTTCTCTTCATCTCCCCTTAAGGTTGACCCTTTATACTCTTCTTTCTTTACTCTCACTTAACATATTAGCCTTACTCCCTTCTCTTCAACTGTCATCAACTTTTTATATAAACAAGTCTTAAATTTCTTCTGAGTTTTGTTTCTGCATCTCATTTTTTTTTCCAGCTTAGCAGCCTATCTTTGCTGTACATGGCAATTCCAAGTTCATTATTGATGTTAACGGTGTACATTACAGCTTACAATGCCAACAGTTTGTATTAGCATTGTTTTTTCAAGGTAGTGGAGGGAGGGGAAAGAAAGAAGAGTTATTACTATCATACTACAAGAAAGAGAGAGATAGGTGATATAGGGTGCAGTATCAGTGGACAGCTTGATTTTGCATTTGCCATCCTACCTACCTGATTTCAGCTGAGTAGCAACCTTGGTTCTGCCTTCCCCACTGTAACTGCCACAATAAACCTTTTCCTGAGGTCTGTGGGTGAGGGTGTGACCACCAGGGTTGGCCCTTACACAGAAGAGGACACAGTGTACTCTGTATCTTGCTTTTTACAGGGAAAGAAGACACTGTCTTTAGGCAGGTTCAGGCCCTACACCTGGAGAGACCTGAAGGCTAGAGTGATACCACAGTGTAACCCTGAGTTCGACTCATAACAGGTTTTCTGTGCCAGAATCACTCCCTCCATTGGTTGTCTCTTCCAGGAGCACCAAACAACCAGGAAAGCACTGTCCAGTCAGTGAGTGGCCCAGTTCCTCAGGAAAGAGCTGGATTTGAAGCCCCAAAATACAAAGTCTTCATCAGATCTGGGACCCCAGTTGCTGCTATG
Organism: Phalanger gymnotis; assembly: GCA_028646595.1. NCBI lineage: Eukaryota > Metazoa > Chordata > Mammalia > Diprotodontia > Phalangeridae > Phalanger > Phalanger gymnotis. The sequence continues at coordinate 115,528,643 of CM053622.1, forward strand.
CACTGCAGACCCCTGCCCCCAACCTCACCATGATAATCCCTCAATCTATCCTTACTCTATCTTCACTCCATCTTCACTCCTTCTCCCCTGCCATCCACACACACACACACACACACACACACGCAAAAACACAGAACATATTTTTTGTGCATGCTTTTTCATCTAGTAATATAATTACTAGGCCTATACTTCAAAGAATCTGAAAAAAAGAGGAAAAGGAACTATTATATTCATGACAATTCATTTCTGGTAGCAAAGAGGTAATTAAAGGAGTGCCTAACGATTGAATAAACTATGGTATCTCAACACAGTGGAATACTATTGTGCCCAAAGCAATAATGAAGTTAACTCTTTTGGAGAAACCTAGGGATATTTATATGAACTGATGCAGACTGAAATCCCCCCATTTCCAAGTGACTCTCTATTTTCCATCAGCAGCTCTGCTTGATTTCCACTACGTGGAACAACAACCCCCTACACTGGGGATACCTGTGCTCCCTTCCCTGCCTTCCCTTCCCCAAAATTTTCAGGTTCCTTTTGTGTGTTGTCTTCCCTACTAATTTCTAAGCTTCTTAGGGGCAAGGATTATCTTTCTTTTTCTTATTTCTATCCCCAGTGCTGGGTATGTTGCTTTATATATAGTAGACAATAATGTGTATTGAGTAGAATTGAATTTATCTATACCTTACATTAAAAACTAAGCTTATTATTTTTCCCCAAACTAGCTCTTTATTATACTTATTCATTTTATCACCTCAACTATGTTTCCATATTCAAAACCTTGGCATTATTTTTAACTTCTACCTGTCATTGTTTATTTCCAATCAGCTGCCCAATCTTGTCAATTCTATCTCCAAAATATCTTTTATATCCTTCCTTTCCTCTTCCTTTCTTCCACTATAGCATTTGTTACTACCTGCTGGAGTCTTTCAATTATCTCCTACTATGTTGTCTTAAGCAATTAAATACACATTTATTAAGCACTTACTATCAAGCAATTAATTAACAAGTGTTTATTAAATGACTTCTTTAATATATGGTAGAGGCAATGAGATACAATGGAGAGATCCCTGAATCAGCAAACACAGGAGCTCAGTTTGAATCTCAGTTCTGCGTGACCTTTGGAAAGTCACTTAAGCTCTCTGTGTCTCAATTTCTCTATCTGTCAGATGAAAGCATTCAAGTAGATAAACTCTGAGGTCCTTCAACTCTTTAGATCATGATTGTATAAACACTATACTAGGGGTTTAGTATTAAAATATAAAAGTGAGATAGTCCCCACCCTCAGTGAGGTTATATTCTACTCTATGTAAGTCACTGTACTAGGTTGCAGAAATACTCAGTACAAAGCCAGTTTCTCCAGTAGATTATATACACTAAAATGAAGTTAATAAGAAGATAATTTGAGGATAGAGATAATACTGTCAATGAGGGGAGAGGAATCACAAATACTTCAAATAACAGGTAGCACTAGAGCTAAACTTTGGAGAACGCTCAAAAGTTGATGTGACAATGCAGCACATTCTATAAATGGATCAACAACCTTTGCAAAGGTGTGGAGTTGGAAGACATAATACTGAGTGAAAAAGATTTCTAGTTATCCAATTTGGTGGAATTGTGGAGTGTATAATAGGGAATAACATGAAATAAACCTGGAAAAAATAGCTGGGATCCTGATAGTATAGACTTTTTAATGGTAGGCTGAGGAATTTATACCTTATGCTAGAGACAATATGGATCATCAGAGATTTTTGATCAGGTGAGCAACATGGTCAAACTCACGAATAATAGGAATATTCCTTTGGCAGCTGGATCAAGATGTATTCCTGTTTTTTTTTTTCTCTCTCTCCTTTCCTCCATCTTTAATCTATCTTTTACATGCTTGAACACTGATCTGAACATATTCTTGCCCTGTTCAAAATTTTTGATTTTTTCCTCATTGACCATGAAGTACAATTAAGAATGCTGAAGTTGGTAATCAAAGCTCAAAACAATATTGACCAGCCTTCTAGTATTCTCTCTTCTAAATACCCTATTACCAAACTGGACTGCATTGACTCTGCCAGTTCTCTTAATTTAGGGAAGTCTTTTAACCTTTTTGTGTTAAAAGTTTTGTCCTTTGTTAAATGAGGTAGTTTTGTTGTTGTTTGTCCTTCATTCTCTAAGAGGACTGTGACATCAAAGAGATAATGCCATGACATTCAAGTGAACTGGATTTCAGTGAGGGAGGGCTGTGCAAAGCCACTAGCCTCACTTTCTCTTCCAGAGCCTTCCGGGTCCAGTGGCAAGATATATGTAGATTGAGATGACTGGAGATGACCCCAGATACAGTGGGAGACCTTGGCCTTTTTAAGCTAAGGTCTTCCACAGGTCTCAGTTTGACTGAGACAATGTCCATTCAGAGATTACGACTAGGTAAAAAATGAGGCAGAGAATGGCCTCTTTTACCTTGTCAAAAAAATCAATTTGTGAGGGGAAGACCCTCAGAGTGTCTGGCCAAAACGGAAACAATTACTATTTGCATCTACTCTGAGCCAATCAGGGCCCAAATAATGACCAAGTGTGGCTCTCAATGAGGGCCAGTGATCTGGGTTTAAGGCATGTCCTTAAGAAAATAAATCTAGCCCTTAAACTCTAGTATATATGTGGACAGAGGAAAGAAAAGGGACAGGAGGGAGAGAAAGGAAGGAAGGAAGGAAGGAAGGAAGGAAGGAAGGAAGAAAGAAAGAAAGAAAGAAAGAAAGAAAGAAAGAAAGAAAGAAAGAAAGAAAGAAAGAAAGAAAGAAAGAGAATAGAAGGAGGGAGGGAGGGAGAAAGGAAGGAAGGGAGGGAGGAAAGGAAGAAGGGAAGGGAGGGAGAGAAGGAAGGAGAGAGAGAGGGAGGGAGAAAGGGAGGAAGAAAGGAAGAAAGAAAGAAAGAGCGAGGCAGTTAGATTATATATGTCACTAAAGTCCTTTCTAAATTTAAATTCTCTAATCCTCCTTGATGTTTCCAGAATATACAAATATACAATATATATCATCTCTATACATTTATTTCCTATGTCTGGATTAACCCTCACCCCCTACTCCCAACACACATCCATTTGACTACTGAATTCTTGCCCCTTTTAAAACCTAACTCAAATGCCATCTTTTTCATGAAACTTTTCTTGATCCTTAATAGTCATTAATTACTTTTGCCTCCTGTACAGAGAACTTTGCTAAGACCCCTTTTCACACTCAAAATATATTATTTTGTGTTATTTATATTTGTGTTGATTCTTTGGTTTGTTTCTTATTGCTGGGTTATAACATTAATAAGGGCGGACATTGTGCTTCCTCTAATCTTTGCATCTCTTCAGACTTAAAACAATGTTCTATACCAAGAAGATATTTAATCCATTTTGCCTTTTGAATTTACTTCTCCTGTGTGGTCCAATCCTTTATAGCAAACACACAGGATATGATGAAAAGCAATTTATCATCTCTGGAGGAAAAAAAAATATGAAAGTACAAATAGAGAATAAACAATGTATAGATAGAATGGGGAAACTCTCAAGGGTAGTGATACCAGTTGGTCAGACAGTGAAGAGACAGGGAAAAAGAGTGGAGAGGTGTTAACTGAAACATGTCCCACTGCATGGCAAACAGATACATGTAAGTAAACAGCAAATTTTACAAAGTAGATTACTCCACAAGTGGGTTAGTGAACCAGACAACGCTTCAACTGCTCGTTAAAATATTTAGCTCAGGATACTATAAACATTCATTGCTGTCTGCTTAGTTCTGGTATGTGTCCACCCTGACCCTCTCTCCTCTCCACTGAGAGCAAAATTGTAGCTTTCTCCTGTGCTTTATGGTTCCCACTTCCCATGATGCTTCAATCCTTTCTTCAAACTGGGAAAAACTACACTTCCCATCAGCCCTCTTGCTAAGAAAAGAATTGCACACATTAATGAGGTCTCAGATTCAATTAGGTACTTGGGTATTACAAATTAATGTCTCAGAGTCTTTGTAACAGTCCTATCTTGCCATTTGATAATATGATATGGTATTAAAAGAGCATTAGAAGAATAACTTAGAACACTACAAAGTTGGCAATGCGGTACAATGAAAATATCAATGATTCTGGAATCAGAAGCCCTTGGTTCAACTCCTTCCTCTCATACTATTACTCACACATTACTATTTTTGTGTTCTTGGGAAAGTCACTTACTCTCTTTAGGTGGATCTCAGTTTCATCATTTGTAAAATGGAGGGAGCTGAACTAGATGACTTCTGAGGTCTCTTCCATGTCTAGACCTATCATCCTAAGATATTCAATTTTCAAGTCTTGAAGCCCTTCTCAAGTTTCACTAACCTGCCTCTAAAAATCAATGCTGCTGTTTTAGTAATGACCCCTTTCTTTTATGCTCCTTAAAGAGTGGACTTTTAAACTCTTATTGTTAACTCTAAGGATAATATTTCAGCTACATAGCTTTTGCTTTGAAATATGTCCATTGGTCATGATGAAAATAATACCATGAAACATCAATAATTTAGAGCATACTATTGCAGAAAGTCCAGTAATTTGGACAATGGTTGACTGAATATCATCTTGACAGGATTTTTAAAAAAAGATGCTAAGAAAATTAATAAGCTAAATGCCATTATAGAAGAACGGAAGCCTACTTTTGAATTGGCAAATCTGTCCAGTGCTTGAAGTGAACCTACATACTACAATGAATTAATTACATATGATTCCAATCTGGTTACTAGAACAGTGTTAACAGCATGTTTAGTGTTACTCAGTCAAATGTGCAAGCAATATGTTTCCGAAAGAATAAAAATTTAAGCCCTTTGACATATTTAATAACTCAGATTTTTACCCAAGTTATTTTAAATTTTTGAGGCATAAGACATAAAAAACAACTGTTCAAACATCATGTTATTACTTATATGCAAATTACAGATATGATCTACAAAAGCCAGGTTACATTCAGTGTGAAATCTCAAAACAAATTTTTCAATACCTATTATGTGCTAGGATACTTTATGGATATACTTCACTGCCCTTAAATGATTTTAGAAGCATAGAATCTTAGAATCTTAGACTTAGAAGGATCATTAAAGCTTATCTAAGACTATCCTTGTTCATTAAATTTCAATAATCCGTTCAGTTCACTAAATGTTAATATTAAGTACCTACTATATGCCAGGCACTGTGATGAGCACTGGGGATACAGGTAAAAATACAGTCCCTGCCCTCAAAGAGCTTACAATCACCCACAAAACAAAGTTGAAAAGGGAGTTCAGAATACCAAGGGGTATTCAGCATGGGAGTGTGATGTTCTATGGAACTGAAACCCAGCAAAGCCACTGATGGAAAATGGAGAGTAACCCGTAAAATTCCAAGCCTTCTATAAAGGAAGGCTTCAGCAGGAGTTTTTTGCCTCACTCTCCACCTCTCCAATTAGAGAGTAGAGACATCTGAGTTGAGTTGAAGTGTTAGGTATCAAAAACTGAGTCAATCTGCCTACTGATGAGATTTCACTTGATCAGTTGTTCAGTTACCTTCAAGAATGCACGATGTTCCATAGAAGACAAGCAGAACTGCTGGAAGATGGAGTGGGCTCCAGACATGACTCCTATCTCTGCCTTCTCTCATAAATATTCACACGTGTTCATCCAGCCTTTGTTAGGAAATTCACTGCCTGTTGGCACTGCCCATTTGAGGAGAGCTCCATTTCTCAGTCAATTCTTTACATATATTGAGTTAAAATCTGTCTGTTTATAACTTCTATTCCTAGATCCTAAGTCTTCCTTCTAGAGTCAAACATTGTCCTTCTTGTACATGACAAGTCCTTAGACAACTGCAAATGGAATTACATTTCTCAAATCATGCCCTCAGTAATCAACATTCCTCCTAAAATATGGCTACAAGAACCACACAAAATAACTTAATATGCTCTAACCAAGGTAGAGCACAACAGTACTACCTCCATCACTCTTTGCAACTATGCTTTGTTAATGAAGCCTAAGATTTTTGAACAACCTTTGGCTTCCACATCGCACTGTTGATATGCATATTGATCATACAGTCCATAAAAATGAGGTGGGGAGATAAAACAGTACATACCCATAGGAAACTATGCCGTAAGAGAGATATCAAGTACTCGGGAGGTAAAAAGTGAAAAATGATTTATATCGCATTCATTTTTTGGAATAGTGGATGTCTTAATGAAGGAGGTCATTGTTATTTCAGTTGTTTTTCAGTCATGTCCAACTTTTGTAACCCCCTTTGGGATTTTCTTGGCAAAGATACTAGAGTGATTTGCCATTTTCTTCTCTATTTCATTTTTATGGATGAGGAAACTGAAGCAAAAAGGGTTAAGTGACTTGGTGAAGGTCACACAGTTAGTAAGTGTCTGAGGCTAAATTTGAGCACTGTTGATTTACAATATTTAGAATCTTTAGATTTAGAATTTAGAAACATGGACACCATGGAAATGTGATAAATATTTTGTGTTACCATGTCATTTTTAATATTAATTTCTTTGATTCTAACTGTTCTTTAAATCAGCAGGCAATATTTAGGCTGTCAGATTATAAATTTGTATTTGTTTAATTAGATCTATTTGCTAAATGCATTTAGAAAGTGTGAAAGGTGTGGAATTGATTACGTGAGAGAATATATTTTCATTATTCACTAAATTTAATAATTCCTAGCATTATTCATAGCATTGATATTTTGAGTACTAAAAATGCGTGAGGTGCTATACATATAAACTTAGGGGAAAAATCTTCCCAATGGATTTATAAGCTAAATAAATTAATTAATCTGAATATGAGCTACAAAGCAAACATAGTTTTATTAGTTCATATCAATTTGCCTCTTTGTCTAGCAAAGAAAAGGATTTAATAATTATCTACTCATATTTAGCCCTCCCAGGCTAGAAAAAAGATCTTTCCTCTAGTAACCAGAAAGGTTACATATTAGCAGTTCCATATTTTTATAAAATTCTTTTCAACTGTATACTTCAACGCATCCATGAGATCATAGTTTTAGAAACTGAAGGAAATTTAGAGGTTATCCAACTGAGGCCCAGAGACCATAAACAATTTTTGAAATGTCCTTCACATAGTAAGTGATAGAAGCAAAATTTGAACACAGGCCCTAACTTTGGAGTCAATGATCTTTCCACTATCCTACGATGCATCTCTTCTTTCTACTGTTGTCAAAAGTATGATAATTAGAATGTATTTATTTTGCATATTCTGTACATATATATACACATATGCATCAGTTGTTTCTCTTCCCAGATTATAAGGTCCTTGAGGGCTCCATATCTCCTGGCTCCATCTCTGGAACCTGATGCTTATAAGCATAGCCAAATTGTACATTCTTAGATCTTGATATCCCTGCAATCTATTGTCCTATGTCTCCTTTTCTCAGCCAAACTCTAAAAGTCGGGTGCTTCTCCTTCCTCTCCTCTTTCCTCTTTCTTTCATTCTCTTTTAAACTCTGTGTAATTTTGCTTCTAAGTTTATCACTTGAGTTAAACTCTACGCTTCAAAATTACCATTGATATTGCTGTTGCCAAATCTAATGGCCTCTTCTCAGTCTTTACCCTTATTGATCTCTCTGTATAATTTGACAATGCTGCCTACCCTCTCCTCCTGGATACTCTCTTCTCTCTGTGTTTTTGTGACACTTTTCTTCAGGTTCTCTTCTTATTGTCTGACTATTCCTTCTTAGTCTCCTTTCCTTTATCATCATCTATGTCATTCCCATCTATAAGGTTCTTTCCTGTTCCTTCTCTGTATTCTTTACTTGGTTACCTCATCAACTAACATAAGCTTAATTACCATGACCCCGAGCTCTATATATTTTGCCCTCATGTCTCTAGAAAGGGCATGTCAATTAACTTCCGTATTGTTCTGTTCACCATCTTTATGACTTCCCAGATTATATGTAACCCCTTTTCTTGGCACCTACTACTCTAGAGGTCTATATGTCTTAATGTGGAAGTAGAGGAAGGAAAACTTTACTTACACTTTAATTGTTAAACTGTTAAAGTTTAACAGATAGAGATGAAGTGGTGGTGGAGGGAATCCATTCTGAAGAGAGCTGGTAGGCAAACCATGGAAATTGGATGAGGAAAGATGGATGACATCTGTGAAGGAGAGAACTCCAGTTTGGCTAGAATACATCATGGTAGTCAAGAGTTTAAAATGCCAAGAAAAGAAGGTTTGAGCAAGAACTTGCACAGGTATAAGGATGTAAAGACCTAGTGACCAGAGAGAAATTTTGAGGACTAGTCTCCTTCCTCCTTAACCCATTCTTAGTTGTTAATATAGCAACATTCTAAGGGTTTATTTTTAGCTATGTGGGAACTCTGTTAAGGCAAAGGAGGACAGAGACAATAATTAAGAATATAGCTACTAATTGATAAAAGAGAAAGATAAGTTGACTTCTTCAGAATAAGGGGAAAATATCAGAGCAAATGTACCATAATAACTTTAATGATTAGTCTATACAAATGGCATGGGTTATTTTTGAGGTATAATAGAGAAGATGGATGGGTGAAAGGAGATGAATCACAGTGAAGGAAGGTAGGAGTTCTTGTCTGGTCATTGAAAAGTTGAATTGCGTTATGAGAATATAACCTTCCTTGTGTCTGTGACTAAGCTGAATCCTGAGGAACAAAAAGTGCTTTAGATTATACCTTTGAAAGTCTCAATGACTATGTTAGCTTGACTCCAACTTTCAGAAAGATTAGAGGTTAGCCATGAATGAAACATGGATTTAAGAACTAACAGAATATAGAGAACATGAATATGCAGCTAGGTGGTACAATAGGTGCTGGACCTGGATTCAGGAACTGGTCTTATTCAGTTGTTTTTCAGTCCTATTTGATTCTTTGTGGCCCCATTGGGGATTTTCTTGGCAGAGATACTGGAGTTGTTTGTCATTTCCTTCTCCAGCTCATTTTACAGATGAGAAAACTGGGGCAAACAGGGTGAAGTAACTTGCCCAGCATCGCACAGCTAGTAAGTGTCTGAGGCCAGATTTGAATTCAGAAAGACGAATCTTCCTGACTCCAGGCCAGCAACCTATCCATTGTGCCATCTAGTTGACCTCTGACCTCAGAACACTTACTAGCTATGTTGTCTCTGCCAAGTCACTTAACATCTGTCTGTTTCACCTGCACAATGAGAATAATAGAACTTTCTTCCCAGGGTTATTGTGAAGATAAAATGAGATGATAATTGTAAAGTGTTTTACAAACCTTAAAATGCAATATAAATAGCATAATGTTGATAATGATGAATAACGGTAATATAAAATCAGCCTGGAAAGGTAGGGAGAAGGCAGATTTTGGAGGCTTAGAATGTTGGTCCCAATGTTTAAGACTTAAAAGACTATACCATTTATAAGTAATACTTCATCAGTTGAAGTTTACAATGGACTTTTCTCATAAAAACCTGTGAAGCAGGTAATGTAAGTATTATTATATTCATTTTACAGATGAGGATACCAAAGTTTAGATGGTTTCAATGACTTTCCCAAAAATGTACAACTTGTCAGTGCTGAAGCCAGAATTTAGCTTCAGGTATCTTCTAAATACAAATCCTGGGCTTTTTTTTTTTCACACTATGCTGCCTTTTTTAACTGGAAAGAACAACTGAAATCAGAATCAGAAAACTGAGGTTCAAATTTGGAATTTACTATTTTTATTGCATGATTTTGGGCAAACTGTTTAATTGTCTGGAACTCAATTTCTTTATCTCTAAAACAAAAGGGTGGAATTAAACTCTCTCTCCAAGGTTTCTAATAATTCAAAATCCTAGGATATTGTGAAACCTTGTTAGGTATTTGAATGACAATGGTTTTCTGTCATTTGGAAGTAAGGGACAGAGATCCAAAAGTGAGTTTTACAATCCAATGAGTATCCAATTGGAATGGAGAGGAATAAGCATTTATATAGTGCCAGCGCTGTGCTAAGCCCTTACAAGTAGTATATTTTGTTTGATCTTCCCAACAGCCCTGCAAAGTAGGGGCTGTTATTATTTCCATTTTGTGCATGAGGAAACTGAGTTAGACAAAAGTTAAATGACAAATTCAGAAGTTTCATGCCTCCAAATAAAATACAATTAAGGAGGAGGTTTCCGGCATATTAAGCAAAGACTTTTTGTCTTCCAGAGAGATGTTAGTTATATGAAATATAAGTAAGGAGGGAAGTGATTTGGATGTAGCTACAGGGAAATAGGTCAATGGTTGAGTTCCTCCCCCACCCCCAACCCATTGTTACCAAGTAAATCTCCAGGATCCAGATCCCTGGGTCCAGCTTGTAATTTGGGTTGTGTTGATTAAATTAATTTAAAATCCCGTCTTTCCCCTAACAGATAGCATCAGGGTCATTCAAATTTCCCTGGAGTTTTACTTAGCAATACTGAAAGGAGTGGGTGGAGTCACTGACCTTTTACCTTTACTCTTACAACTGTATGCAGAATATAATATGCTTCAGGATTAAACAGCTAAGACAATTCATTAATAGAAGGCATGGAAGGTCAATTATCTGGAGAAACAAGCTAGTAAAATTCAAGGTAGAGCAAAAGAAAGTATTACAGAACAAAATCCTAATTTAAACAAAAAAGCTTATTTAAATCCTGTGTTTTTATATCACCAATGGATCCCTCCTTTTCCCTTTACAACATGTATTTTAAAGGTACAAAAGATACAGTTCTGCAAAACTAACCAACACATAAAAACATCTGCCTTTTCTATAATATTCCACAACAGTACCTACCTTTGCAAAGGAAGGAGGAGAAACACTTTCTCATATCTTTCTATTGATGCAAAATTTGGTCATTGTAAAATCACACCTTTCAATTTCAATTTTTTAGTTATTTTTCTTTCAATTTATATTGCTGTAAACACTGTGTATGTATATTTATATATGTGCATATATACACATATATAAACATATTCACACAGATGCACATAGATACACACACATATATATTTTTACTGGTTTTGCTTACTTTACTTTGTAAGAATTCATATAATTCTTCCCTTCTACCTTGGTATTCATCATGTCTTACACCACAATATTATTTCATTATATTCATGCAATACAACAATTCATGCAATACAATAAGGTATTATCAGCTTCTATAAGAGATATTTGAAACAAACATATCTCTTTTTTTCATTTGTATCCCTTATTTTCCTTTTTGATTTTTTTTCTTTTTTTCTAATTAAAGGGGCCATCCCTTGACTCACTTCTTAAAGAGACCTATTTACTGAATGGGCATTACCTCACTCTAACTGAGTACATGAAAATGCCTCCGTCTAAAAGGGGCAAGGTCTTCCATTGCATCCCAGGTCATCTCCAGTCACTGGATCCAGATGGCTCTGGAGGAAAACTGTGAGGCTGGTGACCCTCTCTCACTCAAATCAAAGTCAACTGCAAGTCATGTCATCATTTCCCTGATGCCATGGTCCTCTTTGAGAAAGAAGGACAAACACAACAACAACAACCTAATTTCATGTCCTAAAGTTACTTTTTATCTCCTATATTCATTTCTATCCATTGTTTTGTTAAGCATTTCCCCTATAGCCATAAATTTGAAAGTTACATTTCTATTTTATGTATGAGATTCATTTTCTTATTTCATAATATACCCATTTTAGGTTTATTGTGGTATATGATGTTATATGATGTTCTAATCTAATTCCTGCCATACTACTTTATAATTTCCCTCAAAATTCTTGTCAAATAAGGGAGTTTTTGTCAGGCAATTCATGACTTTGGGTTTATCATACATTAAGCTAAAATATCACATGCATGACTAGAAAAAGGAGAAAGCTGATCATGTAATAGAAATGAGAGGTAGAATCATTGTTAAGCAGCTTAAACCTCTCCAATGTAAGTTTCAAAACACCACAATTTTATTAAAAAACATCAGCTTAGAAATGAGTTTCATTATTTTATATGGTTCATCAGTTATACTGAAAGCAAAATAAAAATCAAACACTAGGGTTTCCTTTCGGGCCATCAGAACAAATATGAATTATTATAGGCATAAAGAGAAATTAATTGTTCTTACAACTTAAAAATGAAATTTAAGCTTGAATTTTATATAAGTGACTGAATATGAACTTTAAAAAGAAAGACTTTTCTCACAGAAATTAAATTATTACTTTTGACATAATACCATTGTATATACCAGGTAAATGGGATAGGCACTCACACTCACACTTTTCTCAGATGTCTACTTATGCTTTGGCAGTGTTATTTTACTCTAATGAGTAAATTTTCACAGAGAAAGATCATCATCATGTAATTACACTCAAAACTTTCTCAGGGTACTAAAAGTAACCTTGTGGTAGGAGAATATGATGCCCCTATTCACCACTTTAGCTCTGAAACCCCTAGAATATACTTCTATTTATAAAACCCACTATTCATTGTAATTTTTGATAATTTACATAAATTACATAAAAATGAGGCAAAATAACAAAAACAATAATAGCTAGCATTTATATAGTACCTACTATGTACCAGGCTTTCTGTTAAGCACTTTACAAATACTATTTAATTTGATTTTCACAGCAACCCTGGCAGGAAGATGCTATTTTTAATCCCCATTTTACAGTTGAGGAAATGGAGAAGGGGTCAGATGATTCACTCAGGGTCATATAGCTAGAAAGTGTCTGAGGATAAACTTGAACTCAGGTGTTTCTGACTCTAAACCCAGTGCTGTAACCACAGTGCCACCAAGCTGCCTGAAAAAGATATAATATCACAGGTACTTTTAAAGAAAAAAGAAATGCAGAATAACAAATATATTACAATCTGCACATAATCCAAGTGCTGTAGAGAAGACTGCTCATAGTTAGAGTAATGTGGCAGGGATGCTAATTGGTCCATTAAGGAACATGCGTATCACACTAAGCCACCTCTCTGCTTACTGTTTGTCACTGGTCATCTACATTCTCCATTTGTGCAAATACTCTTTTCGTTTATTCTAGAATTGGTGAGCAAATTGCAAGATCTCTTTAACTTGAAAACACCTTTAAAAGGCTTTGGGGAAGTGTTGTACTCTTAATTTACCTCTCATTTCCCACTAAGTAAGTCGACTTTCAAGCTCATCAGAAGCCTTCTCTCTAGAGTACCCATGATTGTGTATTTACAAGGATTTTGCATCATCCAATAAAATTTCAGTGTTTCTTCCTAGACAGCAAAGAAGGTATAAACATGTTCATATTTTTGCTTTTCTCCTTTCTAATAATCAAGGGCAACAAAGTACAATTAGGTACTGCTGATAAGTTTTAGCACTCAATCTCTAATTGCAATTAAATAGTAATAGTTGGAGTGAAGCTCTATTCCAACAGTCTCCACACTTTTTTTCAGATAATAAGGCACTATCATCTGAAACCTTTTTTGTCAGCTGACTACTCATACTGCTTTTCATCCCCTTCATGAGTCCTTCCTCTCTTCCCTGGTTCTTCAGACTCTTCACCATACCCTGAGTAGCCTTCTGGTACTCTGGTGACTCATCTTTCTCTTATGAGGTAAAAACTCACTAAACTTTTGATAGGAAAGACAGTGACTATTTAATCATCATTTAGACCATAAACCATTATATGATTTCTCATTTTCTGATTTTTGCCCTCTTAAGTCTTAAAACAATTTCATGAAAATGAAGGCCCAAGATGTCTGTTCTCAAAATTGTCCTCCATCCCAATCTTTGTCCTTGAAAATTATGTCTTCATACTTCTATTTTGTCAGTCTTAATAAAAAAAATTATCTGCTCCCTTTAAAACCATCTAACTTTGAATACAAATGAGGCATCATCCTACATCTTCACATTCAAATGAGATAATTGTAATAGCACTCTGCACAGTGCCTGGCAACTAGAAGGCATGTGCTTGTTCTCTTTCATCCCACCTTTAAAAGTGACTTTAGCTTTGGTGTTTATGCCATTTTCTGTCTCAAGCTGCTCAAATACCATTTGATGATTACCACATTTTACAAGTTTTTTTAAAAAAATTAAACCAAATTTATTTTTCTACTTTTTTGGCAATAAACTGTTGAATTATAAAAAGGCAAGATTTTACATCCTTGACCAGTTTAATTATTTTTATGCAAACATATTTTTGCTCCCCTTTATAACTAATTGCTTAATATGAAAAGTCGATACCTTAAAGAAACTACATTGCTTCATGGATACGCATTTAATATTAATTTTCAAGTATATAGGCAAAGTTCGTGGTGTGCACAATATAGGGAGTTTCCGTATGAAAAGTCCCACATATGGATAGAAATACAGATCTAGAACAATCAACATTGTGGCCTCTGATATAATCCTTATTAACATTATCCATCACTTCCCTTTTTCACAGAAACCCTCTAAGGTAGGTAGTAAAAGTGTATTCTCCCTCCCCATTTTAAAGACAATTTAGATTTCAGAACATTTAAGTGATCTACCTGAAGTGATACATCTTGAGTCAGAACTAGGAATCAGTTTGAGAATGAGAGTAGTTCAAAGGATTGAGGATTTAGAACAAGAAGAGTTTCCAGATGCCATATATATTTTATCAGAGATTGAATTATTGAATATAATCTTTAAAAGATATTTCTTAAGGAAATGAGAAAGTGACCTTTCCTATGATATCAGTCAATGAAAACCATAGAATCATCATCATTATCATCATCATCAGCAGCAGCAGGTTTCCTGTTGTTCATCTTCATCAATGTAGGGAGTTTTCATACTGGGAGTTCCATACCAAATGAAATTATAGATCTTCATTTTACAGATGAAGAAACTAAGAGGTTAAATTAGTTACCTCAGGTTCATGGTTCATAATTCTCTAAGGTGTAATTTGAACCTTACCTAACTCTAAGTACAAAGTCCTATCCACTCTACCACTCCACCTTTCAAATAGTTCTCTAAAATGGAATAATTATAACTATTTCAAGGATTGTCTGCAGAGGCAACTTATGTGAAATTTTAAAATTCAGGAGATTATCAGAGTTTTGCTCATATCTCTCATTTGAGATGAATGTATTATTCTAACATTTATGGTAGACTAAAAATGTTATTAACATTACAGAGTCTCCAAGTAAGAAGGGACCTCAGGGGTCATTTAGTCTACCCTTGAACTGTGATTAAAATTCAAAAACATGAAACCTTGTACAAGCTCTACGGTTATAATAAGCTACTACTGAGACTCCAATAGATGCTCCTATTTAGGAGAAAGGAATAAGTGCTGTTAACCCAATACTCATCTACAGCTGTCTAGTGCACTATCTAACACCAAAAGGAATTTAGGGTTAGCAGCCAAAGCCCTTGGGGCCTCTCTTAGATGCTATGGCCACTGCTGTCACTCACATATTTCACTTCAGCCCTTGTGAGTGGTGGGATAGATTTTTCTGATAATCTAACATACTGTGGTTTTATATAATCACAGCCTCAAGCCATTTAGGAAAACCCTGCTCCATGGCCTGACCCTAATGCATTTCACTAGAGGTTACTTTCAGAGTCAGAAATACATGCAGGTTTTTAATCATGAGATCTATTTTTATTTAGAAGAGATCTCTGAGAACGGTCATTCAAAGCTCCTTATTTAACGGATACACAAACTGATGACCCAAGTGATAAAGTGACTTGCCTAGCGTCACACACTGGTTCTGTGTCAGAGGTGTGATTTGAACCTAGATTTTCCTGTTTTCAGATCTTACTCTATATCCACTATGCCATGCTAAAAAAGAAAGAAGCTAAATATGTCAATGAGCTCAATATAGGCATCTCCTCCCAGCCCTCAAATTCTCCCCACTAATAGTGGGTAGCATAGCTTTTAGCCAGCAAATCTAAAATCTAAGAATGCTGATCTGCCACCCAGTTATTCCTAGGGAGAAATAAGCCGTCGTAGTGCTACTAAACTCAAAGCAATCACCAAAATGAAAAAAAATTCAAAATTTCCTTTGGCTTTGGGGGTGGCAGGGAGAGTGAGTGAGTGCTTTTGTGGTAAACACTCTGGCTTGATGTTAGTGTGGCTTGAGCAAGCAATACAGCACAAGGCAGAGAGGATCAGGATCAGGATTGCTTGTCCAGGTGACCCCAAATCTGGACTTCCATCTTACTGTAGTGGTCATGGAAATGAAATGGAGATTTTCCATGATGAAGCATAAATAGCCTGAGCCTCTCAGTCTTGTTCAAGCAGCCCTCAGTAGAAGAACATGCAGGTGTCAATGCCCTTAATCATTTCTCTGCACATGCTCATTTCAGCATTCCTTTTAAATTATGGTTGCCTTTTTTGGTTTCTAATTTTCTTTTTTATTGTGAAGTTTAAAATCACCAAACACAACCTTTGGCTTTTTCTGTTATCACCCTAGGTCCAGTTTTCCCTCTTGGGCCCAAAGACTCTCTGTCTGAAGGAATAATTTATACTACAAAATTAAATTTGAAAGAGTCTTTAAAAATATATTTAAAGGTAGTACTTGACGTAGCAATGTGCAAGGGCACAATGTGGCCAGGAACTTTTGTTTGCCTTGCTTTTCAAAAAACTTCACAGATAATTGAAACAAAACGTTCATTTGCAAACATGTCAAAATTAATATGTAAGACACAGGTGCAGATACAATTAACTGTAAATAATATTAACATCACAGAATTCTAGGATCTCAGAGTTGGACGGGACCTGGGAGAGCTTCCCTCTGAGTTCCTATAGCAACTGCCTTAAAATTACTTGACACATGGTCATCTAGCCATTACTTTGGAGAACTCATTTCACTATACAGTGAAGTAGCTGATTCCACTTTTGGACAGCACCAATTATAGAAGAGATGATTTGTTTGTTTGTTTTCATTACATTAATTCTAAATCTATCTCTCTACCTTTTGTTTCTAGTTCTGCCCTCTGGCTAAGCCAAACAGAAGGCTTCCAAATGATAGCCCTTCAGATATTTGAAGACAAGCATTATTTCCTTGCAGAAAGTATTTATATATATCTTATCAAGTTGATTTAAAACTCCAATTTCAACATGCTACATTCTAAGTCAAGAGAAAAATTCCACTGTAAGCATTATAAGGAAGATTTCTTCGAAAGAAAAAAAAATAACTGAATATATATGTAGAAGCAAAGGGCATTAATCAGTAAACTGTTAAACAAGTTATCTTGGTAGTTAGTTTTCACATTGAAAGAGAATCACCTCATGGAGTTTTAAATGTAGAATATAATACAGTGAAATGCATGTAATATGAACACGATTAAGATGCTGTTTTGAAATAAATGTTTCTTCAAAAATGGCTTTCTACATTAAAATACAAATTTCCTGGAAATATAGTGACATTCAGAACAGCAGGTCACATTATCAGTACGCTACAGATCCTCACTTAGTCTCTTCAGCTTAACAGCATCATTTATTTTAAATCCCAAATGGTATTTATTGACAATAATATGTATAATAAAGATATATTAACCATACAAATATAAATTAAGGATCAGTTTTGTCAATTTTTCTGGTATGAATAGTACTATCCTAATCCACAGGGAAAAGATGAATTGTCAAGTTTAATTTCTTTGCCCAATACGATTTGCACCAGCCCTTACATTACTGCCATTGATTATTAAACTCGATAGGATTTTTTCTTCTTCTTTCCTGTTGACATGATTATATAATTCATAGCGTAAAGGGAGGGTGAAAGCTGATGTTCAACCGCAGACTGACATAAAGAACATGGTTTACCTTTTAGCACCTAGGTAGGGCTAGTCATTAATCTGCCCATTAGTTTGCTTCTTTTTTTGCCCAACATTACTTGGGATGCATTGTAATCTCACTTGAATTTTGATCTCCACTGCAATGGAGTTCATGTCCAAATTGCTAAAATTGCAGATCTATCAAAGATGATCACACTATTCACCAAAATGAAAAAAATAATCATTTTCAAATTATCCCTTACATCATCTAGCCCATATGCATATTATATTACATGTATGCATATATACCCATGATACATGTATGTGCATTTATATATATATATGTATGCACACACACATACATATATATATACATATGCATTTTAAATACACATATATGAATGTACAGGATAGGTAGAACTTCTTTTGGCTCATGAAAGCAAACAAAAATGGATTTTATATGTTTCAGTAGAAACTGAAAGAAATGTACCTAATGTTACAATGCAATGTCCTATGCACCAAATCTAATTTCAGTTTATAAGATAATTAGATGTCATTCTTGGCATAGCTTTTCTTCTTCATGAGTAATTTAATTTAAAACATCCTTATATTGGCCCAAAATAAAATCTAATGGATGCCATATTATTATAAAGCAATTCTAGTGAAAGTACCTTTGAATTCCATTCAACAAATGAGGGCAAGCATTGGGAAGTTTAACCCAGGGAAGAGCAGGTTTAGACAAAGTATGATAGATGTGTTCAATTATCTGAAGGACTATTATTCTGAAGAGCAAATATACTTTTTCTCCTGGATTCCAGAAAGCAGAACCAGGAACGACAGGGAGAAGCTGCAGAGGCAGATTTAGACTTGGCCTAAAGAAAAACTCTGTAAATGCTAGAGTTATCCCAAATTAAAATGAAGCGCTTGGGGAGGTAATGTGTTCAACTTTACAGGAGTTCTTCAAGCCAATTTAGTTTGACCATTTTTAATATATGTTGTTAAATTGTGGCCCTCCAGGGGTAGAAGTGGAGTGAATATCCAAACTGATTAGAGGAGAGAAACTTCTTTTTCAGATAGACTGAACTAGATGATCTGTGAGGTCCCGTTCAATTCTGAGAGTTGCCTTGCCAAGACAAGTATTTCTGCATGCATCTTGCTCCCATTGCATCCTAGTCTCTCAAGCAGATCATCCCTTCTATCAACCTCACTGTCTTACATCTTCATTTGCCGTCTACCTACTAGCTGCTTTGCTGCTGCTAGCAAACAAATCTGTTTCCTCCATTCATTTTAATTCTTACTTGTTCAGAGCATTCATAGCATCCTCACTGTCTATTATCCTCTATTCCCCTTACCTTTCATGGCTCAACTCCTCAATAAAGGCAGACATAGATCAAAAAAACATTTATTAAATGCCTCCTATATGTAAAGCACTTTTCTAAGTTAGGGATACAAAGATGGGCAAAAGCTAGTCCCTGCCCTCAAGGAGATTACAGTGTAGTGGAGAAAACAAAACATCAAAAAAAAAGCTGAAATGGAGGGAAGGAAGAGAGGAGAAGCTGGTTGGAAATGATAACGTGATGGCTCTGGAGGCAGGAAATGATGAGATGAATGCAATAGGTGCCCCTTAAAATGGAATATCTGGGAGATATGAGAGGAGCTTTCTAATGTTCACCTCAAATTCTCTCTCTGAAAAAGAGAAAGCAGTGTGGGTACCCCACACAGCGAGTACTGAGGAGGAGTGATTTTTAGAGTTACTCTGATCTTACAGGATCATGATTTTCTGGAAAGTATGGGGAGCATGAAGTTCAAGAAAGTAGCACAGAAAGAAAAGACATCTAGAATTGGTGGTTATACTTCCTCTCCTATCAGTCTCTTGTAGACACTCTGATTTCATGATCCAACTGAAACTACTCTTCCTAAAATTACCAATGATTTCTTAATTGCCAAATCTAATGCTCTTTTCTTAGTCCTCATCCTTCTTGATCTTTCTTCAGTTGCCTTCCCCGGATACTCTCTCCTCTCTATGTTTTCATGACACTGTTCTATACTGCTTCTCCTACTACTTGTCTTAACATTCATTCTCAGACTCCTTTGCTTGATATTCCTACAGATCATGCCTGTTAATCATGCATGTTCCCCAAGAGCCTGTCTTGGACTGTCTTCTCTTTCCCATCTATATTGTCTTGCCTGGTTTATGTTTCATGGATTCAATTTTCATCTCCACGAATGTGATTCTCAGATCTATTTTTTCTGACCTCTTATTTTACATTACCAAATACCTATTGGACATCTCAAAATGCATGTCTTATAAATACTTCAAATTCGACACATCCAAAATAGCATACATTTTCTTTTCCCCCAAACCACTGGTGCTTCCAAGCTTCCCTATTACTCTTAAGGGTACTATTGTCCTATTCATGAAGGCTTGCTAAAATAGCGGCATCCTTGACTATTCACTAACTTACCATCTCCCAATGTAATTTTTCTTCAAGTTTCTTTGTTTCTATCTTCATAACATCTCTCAAAGTCACCATTTTGGTTTGGGGCAAGGGTGTGTGTAATGGCAAACAAAGTGGGACTTTTTGTTGTCTTTTGTTTTGGACTGCTTCTCAGCACTAAAGGCAATCAAGTGCCTTTGACTGAGTCTTGCCTTTGTTTGTAGGAAGGCACACACCCTTTTGCTAGTTAGGTCACCAGGGGTGTAAAACCCTCAAGAGGTGTGAAGCTCTTGAGAGGTATGAAGAGCTCTGACTTTGATGAAGTTTATAAATACTCCCAGGTTAGCAATTTGTTTGGGGCTCACTCACTGGAAGAGTGTCCTGTGATTTGACCAGAGGGGTCTCTGAGTAGCCACTGGAGCTGCCCTTGGCTTTGAAAATCCAGATGTTGGTGCTTCTCTCTCTGGTAACTATGTATGTATAACTTTGGTCAGACTGCTAGAAGGCTGTCTGATGACTTGTGTTATTTGCTCTGTTTATGTTTTCTCTGTTTGTATTTGCTCTGAAGTTCAGAGTGCTGAGTTTTTCCCCTGAACTAAGCAAATGATATATATGTATGTTTAATTAAAGTAAGATTGTAAACCTCTTGAAGTTGCTTTCCTTAGAAACACAGATCAAAGAAGCTGTGCTAGCAGGCTTCCTTTGTGCTGGTGTTATTGGTCTTACAGCCACAGTAGTTGTAAGCAGCATTGTTGCTACAGTGTGCTAGTAAATACTTAGCAACTAGCTCTCTGAAAAAAATGTGTGTGGGACACAATTTTAAGTTTAATCTATGTATTTTTTTAAAATAATGAACTCAGTGTATGAGTGTGTGTGTAGCTGCTGTAAAGCTTACAAACCATTGGCTTCTCTCATTTCTTACTTTTAAACCACATTTTCCGACATATTTTCCCCTGCAAACTATCTGTATATCTACTTTTACACTGAAGTCTCTGAGAATAACAGTATGAGTTGGTTTGTTGTTTTTTGTTGTTTGTCCTTTGTTCTGGAAGAGGAGCAGAGAACCAATGACATCAGGAAAGTGATGTCTTGACTTGCAAATGAATTGAATTTATGTGTGGCAGGGCTATGCAAAATCACCAGCCTCACTTTCCCCTCCACAGCTATCTGGGTCCCGGGGCAAGATATAGATCAACATGACTGGGATGGCCCTGGATACAGTGAAAGACCTTGGCCTTTTTAAGCTGAAGTCTTTCCCAGGTCTCAGTTTGTCTGAGGAAATGCCCATTCAATGATAAAGGCTAGGTAAGAAATGAGGCAAAAAATGGCCTCTTTTACCTAGACCAAAAAAAAAAAATCTGGAAGGGGAAGACCTACAGGGTTTCTGGCCAAAACAGAAACAATTGCTATTTACACTTACTGTGAGCCATCAAAATCCAAACAATGACTAAGAAAGGTTTGAGCTGGGTTGGTAATCAGTGAGAGCCAGAGTAATTTGGATTTAAGGCATGGTCAGGTAGCACCATTTGAATCTCAAATGGGCTTTATCAAAGCCTGAACATCCAATGCCTTATTTCAAGGTTTAATTTAGAGGGCATTATCAGATCTCACAGAGAATTTGCCTACTGTTTCCTCTTCTTTAAGTTGCAATTATCTTGCTGGTGGTCTTTTTTCCCACCTCCTAGCATAAGCACTGAATTACAATACGCCCAAGTACTATATGAATTGATATTTTGCAGCGCCTTTAAATGTATGATTAAATCAACTCCTAAACTCCCTTATTTGCCTTTCCAAGGAAAACCTATGAGATATCCCTCCATTTAATAAAAGAATATTTTTTCTTCTCTTTTAAGATTAATATGATTCATTTCTTCAATTCAACTCAACATTTATTAATTCTAAAAGCAATATGCACTCTCATTTACTTATATCTGCATTCAGAATACCAAAAGTCATCAGTGTTTATAGATGGTCTAAAAACTATAATTCTTAGCCTTTTTGCCTCATTTTTCCTGCACTCTACTTCTATCACTGCAGAGCCTTTGGAGACCAGAGTCACCTTCATGCTAAACTGAGGCATTGCAATAGAATTTTATAGAGATTGCTAAGCATGTTTTTTTTTAAATAGGAGCAACATTTAATCAAATCAGAAAATAAACTTCTGATATACTTTAAACTACTTTTGTACCATCATTTGTGTGAAAGCAAATAAGACAAAAAGATCACAGAAATTAAAGCAGGTAGGGACCCTACAGACTACCTAATCTAAGTCTTCCTTTGTATGAAAAAGGAAACTCAGGTCAAGGGAGTTTAAATGACTTTTCAAATATCACAGAGGCATCAGAGCTAAAATGTGAAACAGGCTTCTTATTCTAAAGCCAATGTCCTTTCCCAACATACCATTCTGCCTCATTAATTTACAATTCAACTATCTGTCAAAACACATCTTTATCTGACCTTCACTTGTCAATACTATTTTCATCATGAGTTTATCTAAATCATATCTCGACCTATATGCATATGTGCATGTTTATATTATATGTAGTATATATACATATACATATGTATATATATATATAGTAATCCAAAAGAATCTAAATCTAAATTAAAATTTACCATCTTTGCAAGACACGTGAAATTCAAATGCCTTATAATGGATTATTTATTAATTAGTTCTGCAAAATTCATATTGGTCACTTATATGTGGAAGGCACTGTGTTAGTGGCCATAGAGAGTAAAAGATAGATATGATATGTATTCTGCCCTCTGGTTTAGCTTGCAGTAACTTTTAAATTTGGACATTTTTTGGAATGCTACAAAGAAGGAAGTAGAGAACACTAAATCTCCTTGGGCATGATTTCTGTTTCATCTTTTCCACAAATTTTCTTTTATCACTTTCCAGCCTCTAGGGGAGGTAGGATGAAAGACTTCTGGAATACCCTAACCAACCTAGTAAGTACATTATCACAATCTTTCTCAGCTACCTTGGGGAAAAAAAACAAAAACAAAATAAAAAACTTTCACATGTATCCAAATCATTCCCATGGCAAGCACTAACTTTCTCTTTTCAGTTTTAATTCTTGAGTTTAGAATTGTAAGACTTTAGGCTTAATTTCATCATCAGGAACATTCAAATATAATTTAAAAGCAATTCTTCAAATGAACCAGTGTTTTGATTCTGCCAGTTTCTGTGCCCTTAATTTTACATGTTTTCTTGCCATCTTCCTTTTTCCCTTACTGACCTCACCTTTTCTCTCTCTTCAATTCCATCTCCTTGCCTATTTTTTTTTAAATGTATCTGTCCTTATATATCATGTATAGGTCTCACAAGGAAAGTAAGGCAACTAGAGCAGTAAGTCTTTTATTACTTACTCTACATTTATTTCACTTTGTGATTTTATTAGCTCCCAATGGATTTTGCTAAGTGGAACAGTGGATAGAGCCCTGGACCTGGAATCAAGAAAGCTTGAGTTCAAATTAAGCTTCAATTACTTACTAGCTATATGACCTTGGGCAAGTCAATTAACCTCTGCCTGGCTGTTTCTTCATCTGTAAAATGGTTATTATAAAAGCATCTATTTTCCAGGGTTATTGGGAGCATGAAATGAGAATATTTGTTAAGGGAGTTGCAAACCTTGAAGCACTATATTAACTGTTATAATTATTAATCTCATTATAATTAGGTCCTCACTCTCTATTTCTCTTAATCTGTCTCCCGAATTGCTATTCCGGACCTCTAACTGCCCCTGTAAACCTGAACCTCTAAACTTTTCTGATTCTGGTGAGGGTAGCACCATATTTCTAGTGACCCAGGTTCACAATCTTGAATCTTTGAGTCTTTCTTTTCCCTCACACCCTCCCCATATCTATTCAGTTGTTAAGTCTGTCAATTCTACCTCCACCATACATCTTCTGTCTGTCTCCTTCCTTCTGCTCACATGACCACCACTCTACTTCAGGCACTAATGACTGCTCATTTATATTATTACAATAGCCTGCTAATTGGATTTCCTGTTCCTAGCCTCTTCTCTATTATCCATACTGCTGACAAAAGCTAACGTCTCCTTCACTACTGAAATAATATATTTTTTTTATTTTTTTATTTTTTTATTTCTTTTAGAATTCAACAGGATTATTTTATTCCTGGATACCATGCCTTTCTTTTTTTTTTTTTATACAGAGAGTTTTTTTTTTTAAATTTATTTTTGACATGTTTGGTTTTCAGCATTGATTTTCACAGGTGTTTGAATTACAAATTTTCTCCCCATTTCCTCCCCCCCCC
>CM053622.1:115553534-115634975 GCA_028646595.1 Phalanger gymnotis
GGGGAGGAAATGGGGAGAAAATTTGTAATTCAAATGCCTGTGAAAATCAATGCTGAAAACCAAACATGTCAAAAATAAATTAAAAAAAAAAAGAAAGAAATTACTAGTAGCAAGAAGAGTTTATATATTGGGGAGCATGGCTGCTGACAAGAGAACTGGCCCAAGCCTGGCTGTTTTACCAGCAAACATGCTTGTTTGGACAATGCTAAGGAGAAATGTAAACTAACTAGTTAGTTGCCCTGAAGACTGATTTATGTTTTAATGAGAGTTGAGTATTAGCCTCCCAGTCCAGTATCTAAAAATAAAGTTACTGAATTCTGTTCTGTTAAAAAAAAAAAAAAAAAGATTTATCAAGTTCAGAGAGGGAGAGGTTAAGGTCTCCCATTATTTTGATTTTGCTGTCTATTTCTTCCTGCAACTCCCCTAACCTCTCCTCTAAGAATCTGCATGCCAAAACACTTGGTACATATATGTTTAGCAATGATATTGCTTCATTGTTTATGGTGCCTTTTAGCAGGATATAGTGACCTTCCTTAACTCTTTTAATTAAATCTATCTTTACTTTTGCTTTGTCTGAGACCAGGATTACTACACCTTTTTTTTTTTTTTTACTTTAGCTGAAGCACAATATATTTTACTCCAGCCTTTTACCTTTACCCTGTGTGTATCCCCCTGATAAAAATGTGTTTCTCGTAAACAGCATATTGTAGGATTATGTTTTTAATCCATTCTGCTATCTGCTTCTGTTTTATAGGAGAGTTCATCCCATTCACAGTTATGATTTCTATCTGTGTCTTTTTCTCCATCCTATTTTCCCCCGTTTATGCTTTTACTTCTCCCTTTCCCCTTCCACTCCTCAACAGAGTTTTGCTTTTGACTGCCACCTTCCTCGGTTCACCTCAAATTAACTGGAAACTAAATAATCTAATTCTAAAGAATGAGTGGGCCAAAGAACAAATCAGAGAAACAATTAATAACTTCATTCAAGAGAATGAATGAGACAACATACCAAAACTTATGGGATGCAGCAAAAGCACTTCTTAGGTGAAGTTTTATATCTCTAAATGCTTACATGAATAAAATAGAGAAAAAGGAGATCGATGAATTGGGCATGCAACTGAAAAAGCTAGAAAAAGAACAAATTGAAGTCCCCAATTAAATACCAAATTAGAAATACTGAAAATCAAAGGAGAGATTAATAAAATTGAAACCAAGAAAACTATTGAATTAATAAATAAAACAAAGAGCTGGTTTTATGAAAAAACCAATAAAATTGATAAACCTTTGGTCAATTTGATTAAAAAAAAAAGAAGAGAACAATGTAAATACCCATGGAAGTCCATGAATATGTAGAAGTTACAAGTAGCGACAAGTATCTGAGATGAAATCTGAAATGCCGCATGGTCTTGTAAGAAGAAAAACAGAAACCTTGTGGTTTTGGAGTGATGAAGCTTTTCTCTTGTTTTTCTATTGGGTTCAGGAGGAAAACCTAAAAGGGATATAACTTGTTTGGGGTGGATAGGATTGTGGTAATTAAGAAGAGAGGGAATGTAAACTACTCAGAAAATATTTTGCTCTGGTTTACTACCAAGAAGAATAACCTTTCTCCTAAAAGCATATGTTAGCCTGATAGAGAAACCAAATCAATTAACATGTTTTATACTATGCACTACGTGCCGGGGATACAAAGACAAAAAATGAAAGAAACTCTTCCTTCAAAGAATTTGCATTTTATTGGGGGAAGCAAAATCTACATGTATAAAAAATAGAAAATATATGCAAAATAATTGGTGCACTGGCAACTATATGTGTCAAGGAAAAATCCTGTGTGCAAGCGAGAGGTAGTTTGCTTGGCAGAGAAGGCATTGTAGTCAAGGCATAGGGAACAGTTTTTTCAGAGGTACGGAGATGGGAAATAAGTCTAAATAGCAGTATACCTTTTTTTAAAGTCTTAGAATTGCAAACTCAATAAAAATCAGAAGTCTAATACGGCAACCAAAATTATTAATTTGATCACAGACTACATTAAGAGAGTCATAGTGCTTACACAAAGGAACTAGTAAGTCTTCTGTATTCAAATAGAATCTGGAGAGAAGTATCTTCTGGTCTGGCATTGAATTTTAGAAAAGACATTGAAAAGCTGAAGCAAAGCCATATCTAAAAATTCTTCTATCAGTAGCAAAAAATCGAGGGCAATCTAATGATAGTTGATAATGGTGCAGGGAACATTTTTGCTAAGTTCAGTCACACTGCCCCATGAAAGAGAGTGATTGCCCCTGCTCCCCCCAAGAAAAGATGTAAGTAAACACAATAGCTATGTTCAGGAATCTGAAAAACTCTCTCATGGAGGAAGAACTGAACTTTTTCAATTTGCAAGATTTTTTTTACATGGATACAAAATTTGCACCTTCAACTTCTATGCAATGTCTCTAGTTCCGCTCCCTAGCTTTAGGGCCACAGTGGAATGGGTAGTATGACCCTCTTTACAAGAGATCTTCAAAGAAAGATTAGATGAACATTTTTGCTTGGAGGGGATGGGATGATGATAACTGATAATTAAAAGAAGGAAGAGCTGCTGAATTTTTACTTAGCCTCTATTTTACTGGACAAAGAGAAAGACCTTTGCACTGAAAATGTTAGAATAAAAATGCCTAAGAGGAGTTGCTTTTGATGAATTCAGCTACCCTGACCAAAATGACTCCTAGCCTTCACTACTTAAAAGTAACAAATGTGATTGCTGAGCTCTTTCCAGGAATATTTGAAACATCGCAGGAAATGTGAAAGATGCCACAAAATTGGAGAGTGACAAATGCATAGATTTTCCAAAAAGGAAAGAGTCTGTGAGCTAAAGGCCTGGTGAGCTCCATGAGTATGCCTGAAAAAAAAAATACAGAACAGAAAATTAGATTGTTAGCAAACATATAAAAGGAAAGTGGTGATTTTAAAGAGCTTTATCCAAAGCAGGTCACACCAGATTAAACCTACTTCTTTTTTTTTTTTTTGAGAGGTTACTAAATGGGGAATGCAACAAACATTATTTACCTAGATTTTAGAAAAGCTTTTGATAGAGTATCTCATAGTTTATGTATAAAGAAGGGAGTCAAGATTAGATAGTGGTTTGTGTGAAAAAAGACCTGGGTTTTTTAGAGGATTGCCAGTTAAATATGAGTTAGAATCATAATGTGAGAACCAAAAAAAAAAAAATCTAATGCAATCTTGAGCTTCATCAAGAACAGCTTATCTTTTATGAATAAGATGATAGTACTCTGCCCTCCTTAGGTCTTATCTGGAGAATTGTGTTCATTTCTGCATATTGCTGTTTAAAACAGCAATGATAAACTGGGGACTATCCAGGAGAAAGCAAATGGGATATAAAGGGCTGTTATTCTATATTGTATAAGGATTGATTGAAGGAATTGAGAATGTTTAAGTTGGAGAAGAGAAAACTCATGGGGGACATGGACTGTTCAAGTATTTGGTGGATTGTCCTGTAGAAGAAAGGTTATTCTTGTTCTGCTTAGTTTCAGAGGACATAAATTTAGGCTCAATGTCAGGAAAATTTGCTAATAATGAAAGCTGCTCAAAAGTACAATGTGTTGCCTTGAAAAGAGATGGGTTCTCTTTGGAAGTCTTCAGGCAGAGCAGAAGCTGTAATGACCTCTTAGGTACGTTATAGTGGGGATTCCTTTCATATATAAGTTGGTCTAAAGGGCTGCTTAGGTTCAAGGATATGATGGCAAATATTCAACAATTGTCTCCAAAATATCTATGCATGACTGAGAAATTAATATTATACTACTATATTAGTAAACTAATTATTAACTTGCCATCCTTCTCCCCCCACCCATTTCTGTTAAGATCCAACTCCTGAAAAGTCAGTTCTAGAAGGTTGTAATTGTAATCTTCTCCCAAGGTTCTACCTGGGCCAGGACACTTACTTTTTGCTTACTCTGTAAACAAAACCCAGCTTTAGCTAGTTTCCAGCCCCACCCTTCCTCAGCAGCTCCCCCCCCCCCCCCCCCCCCCCCCCCCCCCCCCCCCCCCCCCCCCCCCCCCCCCCCGCCCCAATCTCCTTGTCTTTGATTCCCTCCTTTAGTTTAGGGCATCCCAGCTCATGAAAGAGAAAACTATCTAGAGAGTTGCAGATGGAAATGGCTTCCCCTGCCCAGATACCTTGAGACTGCTGAGCCTCAAGATCAAGCCAAGGTCTCAACAGAAGGATCTGAAAACTAAAAGACGACATGCTTGTTAAATGTCCACCAATCAGGATTGAGTTTCATTTGTCAGGCGAGCTCCTGGTCAGAAGGTACACATCTGATACCTTGCCAAGAGAAACCACTGACAATTTGTTGATCATTAGCTAGCCTCTGGATACCTGGATAGTTTATTCCTCGGGATATTTATTTCCAACAGTGAAACACTTTAAAGCTTAATTTGCAATGTTTTCTCCATCACTTTCTTAAATCTAGACAAGCCCCAATTTATAGCATTTTCTGATTTCCAAAGTATTAATATTCACACTGAAAATTAAAGTTGGTTAGGTTTTGAACTGGCTCTGGCACACCTTGCTTAGGTTCCTTCCAGTTGTCAAATTATTTGTTTCTGTGGTTTGTAAGCTATTGCACAGGGATTATTCTTCTTTAGGTGAGACTACAATGCATGACCTTAAGGTTCCTTTCAAGTATTCTGAGATTCTGTGAACTTAGTTAGCTCCCTGGAAACTTTCACTCAAATGGTCTTGTTTCTGCCTTCTGCTACAGGCGTAGCAAGTCCAAACCTTCTTCTAAATAACAACCCTTTACGTATCTGAAGAACATTATTGCATTCTCCTTAATTCTTCTCTTTTTCAGGTAACACATTTGCATTTCCTCAGTGAATTCTCATGTGACATGATTTCACATTTCCTGACTTTCTCATTGCCCTTCTCTTCAACATATCAACCTCCCTATTCAATGAATTTCAATAACTCCTGATCATCTCCAGGAGCAAATATAAACTACTGTTAGGGAGTCCAAAGCCATTTATAACCTACTCTCTTCCTACCTTTCCGTCTTCTTGTACTTTGTAGTTCCTGCATACCCTTAGAGCCAATGAAATTGATTCCCTTGCTATGCCTCCTGTAAGACATTTCATCTTCCAACTCTGTATTTTCACAAACTCCTTTCCTGATCCCCCTTATTGCTAATGCCTTTCTCTTTTTCTTTATCTTCAAACACTTTGTTCTTTTTACCTTTTATGATTTTTGTTGCTGTTGTCACCAAATTTCCTCATGGGATCCATTTCATGTGTGGAAGCCAGATCCTTGGCCCTCTCGGTAGCTGCCAGAGCAGGTTCCTTTGCCTCCTCAGTTGCTTTCTTAGCTGTTTCAACAAGTTTGGTCAAGATGTACTCAAAGCCTTTGATCATCTCAGTCACATTACTTTTGAATGTAGCTAGGCCAAACTCTTGTATGGCCCTGGAGACCCAGGCCTCCTGTCGGATTTTCGGTCCAGCCACTGTTTCCAGGGTTCACACAGTAAATACATCTTTCCTCCACCACCATTAGCCAGGCATGGTTGATGTTCCAGGTGAAAGTGATCATGGTCTCGTTCTGTGGGTCCACGATAGAGTCCTCAAGGATGTACACCAAGTGGGCTACATTAGGAGGAAAGAAGCACTCCGCCCAGCGGGGAACCCTGTTAGTCTTCATTAGAAGCCTCCTGGACAGCAGCTTCTGATCAGGAGTCACCTGCCCGGGCACAATGGCCTTGCTGTAGGGTTTGGGGTAATGCTGCCAGAAGGCAGGCAGCAAACACTTGGTTCCAGGAGCACCGGAACAAACTCTGCCCCAGGAAATACTTCGCCGGCGAGGGTCGGAGTCGGGGTCGGGGCAGTGTCAGGGGGCACACAGCATGGAGGGGAGGGGGAGGAGAGAAAGGGTCACCCGGCTCGCGTTCTCTGGCACCGTCCCAAAGCTGCCATCGCCGCCTGCGCCGTGAAGGGGTGTCCGGCCACCTTGAACATGGTACTTCTGACTTGAGTTGACCAGGACAGCATACAATAGCATGAGTTCCCTCAGTATGGACACATTATAATTCATCAGCCCTTTCTAAATTTGCATTAGCTTTTTGTACAGTCACATCACACTTTTGATTCATACTGAGTTCACAGCCCACTAAAATGTTCAAACTTTTTTTTTTCTTTCACATATCATGGATGCTGATTTTACAACTATAGCTGTCCATCTGCCATCTCTTATTCTTGCCATTTGATTGGCCCATCCCCTTGCTCAGTCATAAAGAGCAGTGATAATTTTTTTTTTTCTTGTCACTTTTGGTATAAAAGTTGTCATTGGTAATATGTTACAGTCGACATACCCACCATGTGTCTCCTGTTGAGTCATTTCCCCTCTGTACACCCTGCTTCTATTAATAATGCCCAAATTTCATTAGCTTTTTTTTGTTTGTTTTTTGTAGCTACATCCCTCTGTTGACTAATTTAATTTCTTAAAAGTTTACTCTTATATATAGATCTTATCTATGACAAGAACAGGATCATAACTTTAGAACTGAACATGTCAAAGATTCTTTATTAACTTTATTCAAGCAGTTCCTCAAGTCCTGTTTTTGTCAGAAGCACTTACTGAATGATTGATTGACCATATTGTTATCATTCTTCAGTCCAGTAGTGTCTGACTTCCTGACCCCATTTGGAGTTTTCTTGGCAAAGATACTGGAGTGGTTTGCCATTTCCTTCTCCAGCTCATTTTACAAATGAAGAAATTGAGGCAAACAGGGTCAAGTGACTTGTAAAACTAGAACGTGAGGCCAGATTTGAACTCAGGAAGATGTCTTTCTGACTTTAGGCCCAGTGCTCTATCTACCATACCACTCACCTACCCTGATTGAGTATATGAACTTCTCTAATAAAGGGATAAAGGGATTAACTCATTCGTTTGAACCAGCACATATCTGTTATATGCATTCTTGGTAGAAGTCATAGTGCTAGGCCCTGGTAGAGTGAAGATTTTATATTCAACATGTATGCAATGATAAGGGCAACATGTATGCAGACATGTAAAAGCCAAGGTGTCATGAAAGAAAAGGGGAAATGAAGACAGAATACTCTAGAAAAAAATGGAGGAGGGAAAAGACACTTTCAGATAATCAGGGAAGACTGAAAGGAAGAGGTGCAAACTCAGCTGAATTCTAATGATAGAAATGGATTCTGGAAGGCAGAGGTGAGAAGAGAGTGCATTCTAAACATAGGCAACAGCCTGTGAGAATACATAGAGCCAGGAAATAGCATGAAATGTTCAGGGAAGCAGTGAGTAGAATAATTTGGCTGAAACCTGGAGTTGCTAAAAGAAAGTAATGTTCCTTATGCTGGAAAGATGTGTTGGAGCCAAATTGTAGAGGGTGTTAAATGCAAACATAAAAGATCTGCATTTTTCCCTTAGCTGTGATAAGAAGCCAATGAAGGTTATTGATTAGGAAAGGATAACATAATCAAGCTTATACCTTGGAAAGATTATTTTGGCAACTCTATGATAAAGCGATGTATCACAGCGAATAGATTACTGGTCTTGTTATTAGGGGAAAAGAACTGAGTTTAAATTCTGGAACCGACACTTACTGGCCATACAAGCCTGGGCAAGACATTTTAATTTCCATTTCCCTCAGGGAATGTCTTAGAACTTATATATCCTCATAAATGGGTTCTAATTTGTATTGGTGATGGGAATACCAACATAAAGTTTGTGAAATTATGGATACTTTCCTAACGGGGGCTGGATTGGTGAAGAGATGGACTGGAGGCAGAGAAACTAGTTAGGTGGCTTTCATAGTACTGTAGAAAAGAGATGTTATTTAGGTCTCTATCTATCTATCTATCTATCTATCTATCTATCTATCTATCATCATCATCATCATCATCTATCATGTCTATGTATCTATCTATGTATCTATCTGTCTATCAATAGGATTTGACAATTTAGAGGGATGCATAGTTTTAATGAAGGACAAAGAAGAGATAAAGATAAAAACAAGATTTTAAACCAGGTGGCTTGGGAGGTCTGCAACAAATATAAAGTGGTTTGAAGTGAGAGTAGTGACCTCTACGTGAGGTCCTGTTGACTGCACTAAGGAGAAGAAAGCCATGCTAGTAGCCAGTATCTGTTGGTTACACATTGTCTCCTGTTCTTGCTGAGGTTGAGCTCACTTTCACGTGGACTCTATATTTACACATAGGCAAATGTTTTCAGGATTTTTGTGGGGACTGGGTTTGTACCAGCTATCCTTACTATACTACCTCAGGAAATACTCCTTTCTAAAAACTATTTAACTCTGGTTGGCTAATTGCTAATCAATGAAGAACACACCAGATGGAGATTTTTGAGCAGCAGTAACAGAAAATCTCAGACCCAAGGCACTCAAGGTTATCCTTAGAAACCTGAGGGGAAAAGTACTAATTGCCCTCAGGGGTTCTAGCCTCAGGGGAATGCAGGAATTAGCCCAAAAGGGCTATTAAGCTGTGGTGGAGAAATTATCTAGGATAATTTGCTTGTCCTTTGCATTTGCAAGTACCCACTGAAAAAAATAACAAAGAAAAATTGGCATTTTTTTCTCTTTTGTTTTAAACTTTAATTGAACAGTCTGTTTTCTGTGAAAGTCAGGCTGTCTTCTGAGATAACCTTTGCTTGTATACATTCTTATGTAATAATGTATTGCTGAAGCTTTTACAAACATTGAGAATGGTAGGGGAATTGTGTGTTTTTCATCCTTTTAACACTGGGGACAACACTGGATGGGGCCTGAGCAATAATATTAGACAAATAATCTCTTCCTGAGCAGAAAAGTAGTCAACCACCCTCTGAGACCTCAAGCTGCCATTGTGAATAGGACTTGAGAGATTAAGTGGCAGAAGGAAAAGGAGTCATACTATTTTACACAGATAAAACATTTTAATTAAGTGTAATAGAGGTCAGTGGATAGAAGGCCAGAGTTCTAGTCCTGCCTCTGACATATACCAGCTATGACTCTGAACAAGTCATTTAAATGCTCAATCTTCTAGGCAACTATTTAACACTAAGTTTCAGAGAAGTTACCAATCTGTATTGATAGAAGGAATTGCCTTAACTAGATTTTCTCTTGAACAATAAAATTACAGACTCAGTCCATTTCTCTGTCTATTTAACTTCATGTATATTTCCTAGATATATTATATTTATATATATATTTCCTAGATAGATTATAAAGTCCTTGAAGGCAAGAAAGCACAGTAGGCCATCACAAAATTGTTCCCTGAAGAGGCTAATGGAAGGATGTGGCTATTTGGAGAATGTTTTCAAAATTCACCTATTGGATTAACTGTTTGCCAACATTACAATGGAAAGAGCGCTGGCTCTGGAATCATATGTCCTGGGGTCAAATCCCAGCTTTGATAGTTAAAACCTGTTTTATTTGGATCAACTCACTTAACCTCTATAGTGCCATGATAATAATAAATTACTGCCACCTACAAATGGAGATAAGAAATTAGAAATAGGAAGACCACAAAAGCGGTAATATCTTTGAGCAGAAGTAGTTTATTCGACTTAAATTACTTATTCTTCAGAAGTCAGAAAATTGCCTGAAGCATTGTACGGATCTCAGCTGTATCTCTAGCATGTTGCACTCAATGTCAATGAGTTGTTGGGACCTATTTTTACTACTAGTCTATGATTTTATCAGTATTATTTTTTAATGACTCCTAGA
Source organism: Phalanger gymnotis (assembly GCA_028646595.1). NCBI lineage: Eukaryota > Metazoa > Chordata > Mammalia > Diprotodontia > Phalangeridae > Phalanger > Phalanger gymnotis. The sequence continues at coordinate 115,563,269 of CM053622.1, forward strand.
ACTTTTCATATTGTTTCAGCATATTATTTAAAACCACTAGTTTAGCATATAATCAGGTTAATCGTTTCTTATCTAGAATTTCTTTTAATATTGAAATAAAAATGTATTTACAACTTTAAAATAAAGGCAGAAAAACTACATAAAACAGACTATGCAGAAATAACTAACACTCATGATACCTTCCTATAAACAAGCTTAGGCATTATTTGCCAAAAAAAATAGTTCCCAGACCACTTTCTACTCTATGCAAATGTGCTTCGGTGATTTACAAGGGCATTAGGGGCTCATAATATTGCTGCTGACTAGAGCCATGTGAACATAACTGTCAGCAGACAACTGTTCCCTCTGTTTTATGTTGCAAAATTAATATTTCCACATGAAATTTGTGATCCCTTTGGGAATTCTCTTAATTTGCTAAATATCCAGATTGGGTTTATATTTATGCTGCTTTTAATACTCAACTTCTTATTTTGGAATTAAATATTTTGACTTTTTTTTGGTAATAGCTCCTTTATCATTGATATAATAAACTAACTGGATATGACTATGTTGTATTCATTTTTACATTAGAGACCTATTAAAACCTTGATAAACCTCTCCTAAGGTCTTAATCACTAACTTCGCAGGGTGAGGTGATGATTTTATGATATTAATATGGATGCTTTTATGCTAATATCTAAAACTGCATGAATGTGTAGGTTGGTAAAATCTTATGTGCAGTGCTTTCTCTTCTAGCAAAGAATTGAAGTATAGGAAACATGTTATAATGGCTAGGGTACTAGCCTTGGTATTGGAAAAGTCTGAATATAAATCTCATTTCTGACACAATCTAAGTGATCCTGGAAAGATCATTTAACTTCTATGTGCAAAATCATAGTCACTATACATGTTGGCTGAGATGGTTCCCATGTTAGGAATTCCTTAAGCTAACAAAACCACAGATCCTTCTTGGTATTCATGGAAAGAATTAGAAAAAAAAAGGCACGTATTCCCCCAAGGATTATGGTAAATATTATGGTAATTAACCAAAGTTGATGGGCAAGTTAAAGACTTCTGAATAAAAAAAAGAGTAAGAGAGGTTAAATACTCTCCATCTTGTCATTTGCTTAGCTCAACTCTCTTGCAGAGGGAATTTGTATAATATGGAAGCAAATTTTAGCTATAACTATGTAGTCAATAGATTTGAAAACACCAAGGAACACTTTAGATTCAGTAACTGCACCCTAGAGATGCAGAAATTTTGGTTCTACTACTCACTGAATTAACAATAAATCACAAGGAATCAAGTAATTTGAATTGTTTGATCCTATATTTTATCACATGTATGTTAACTTGGTTTTAGCAAATAATCTTTTGTGCCAAAAAATGAAAAAAAAAATAAAGAAGAATCATACCCATCACATTAATGGAGTATTAAAATTCTTCTTAAAATGAAAAATGTAAGAATATAAGTTAAAGTGCTAGGAATTAATTTTGATATTACTGGGCCTTAGACATTACAGAAGATGAACAGTAAGTTCTCCTGAAGCATTACCCAGTTCCCTACTTTGAATCTATAATTAAAGCAATAGTTATTGCTACTACTTGTAATTGTGCCTACATTTGATTTTTTTAAGCACATGGGCACTTAAGGTATTTTATAGAAGAAGCTAGAAAGTAAAACTTATACTTCTATTAGTCTCATAATCATTGTTTTATTGATGTGATGGTACAATGTTAGTCACTACTTACCCTGAATAAACGTGTTAAAATGAAAACATTACATATTTAGCTATTAGTTGAAAGCTGAAGAGTCTTCAACTAACCAGCAGACTAAAGTGTGAGATGTACAATCATATCCCCATTAGAAATATTTTCTACCAGCTTCCAAACAATTTGGACCAAATTAGATTTCAGAACTACTTTGTCATGATAGGAAACAGAATAATAATTTATATATAATTTTGAAGTTTATCAAGCTTTTTACATATACCATCTCATTTGAGTGTCACATGAACTTTCTGAGGTGGTAGTTACCATAGGTCTTATCATATCCATTTTTTTTAACTCAAGAGAAAACTGAAGCTTGGGGAGGTTATAGGATTTGCTTGTGCATTGGAGGTATAAATTTTCCTGGAGTTCTCTTTCTGATATGCCACACTGTTATTCAAATATGCCTTATGCAGTTTCATACTGAAATCTTTTCCAAAAGCTAATCTCATTGGCCTTAAAACTCCCAAGTCATAGGCAAAATGGTTTGTGTTATTTTCTTTTCTTTATACAATGTCTCATCTAGCCATAAGGCAAATGTATGTTTAATAGATTTGTTGGTTTAATGATGATCTCTGACCAGTTAGGGCCCCTTTTGACTCATCAGGGAGGACTCTGATTAGGCAGTCAGGACTAGATCAAGTAGGAAAAATGCTAACCAGTTGTTTCAAAAAGATAAGAAATAGAACTATTTGTTCCTTTTAAGTAAGCATCCATTAAACACCTTGTTTAAAAAGAAAAATGGAAAAGATGTTAAACCAAAATAGCTTCTCCCAGATGATCTCAGGAAATGTTAGAGTAACTCAGAGATGGTTGAGGAGTCAATCCTTGTTGGTTGATTGATTGATAAAGGAATCCCACTGCAACTCCTCCTCAGGGACTTTTAAACAGCAGGAGATAATGTATTTGTGGCATGGTGTACATGGGCAAAAAGCATAATTATCTTGACATTACAAGGAGGATGATGAATCTTTAAAGCTAAGAGAATTTCTCAGAGAAAGAAAGAGTATATATGCAAAGAATAGTGCAGTAGAAATAGCATAGACTTAAACTGGGTAAAGGATGGTGTTTGATAGTACTTGTCTTTAAGTATTTTATGGGCTGTCATATGCAAAACTGATTAGAGTTTTTCTGTTTGGTCACAGAGAAGAGTTAAGAAAAGTTGAGTAGAAGTTGCAAAGAGGCAAATTTGGGCTAAATGTCAGGAAAAAAGATCCTAATAAAGCTGTCCAAAAGTGGAATGAGCTGCCTCCTGAGACAACAGGCGTCCACTCTCAGAAGCCTTCAAGCAGATGCTGGTAGATTATAGTGGAGATTCCTTTCAAGAACTGATTGGACTAGATGCTAAAATCTCTTCTAATTCTAAATTTTCTGATTCTAAGGAGATCTGGGCCCTACTCCCAACTCTTTAATTATTGGGCTTTAAGCAAGTTACTTAAACTCTTTATGCTTTAGTCTCTTCATCTATAAAGTGGGACGAAAATATCTGCCCTACGAAACAAAGTGTTTTTGTAAGTATCACATAGAATTTACAGGAGGACAAAAGATGAGATATCTAGTCTAAACTCCATAACTAACTAGTCTTGCGATGATGGACAAATGCTATACTCCTTGTTCTTCAATTTGATCATCTGCAAATTGAATGGATTGGGCTCTTTAAGGTTCCTTCTAGGTCTACAGTGTTGCATTTCTATGAGAAAAAAAAAGCATCTGTAACAACAATGCTACTTATAGCTTCTGTGGGGGTGTAAGACCAATAACACTAGCACACAGCATTCATTTAGTTCAAGGGGGAAGTTAGTATCCTGAACTTCAGAGAAAATACAAACAGAAATTACAAGCAGAAATTATATAAACAGCAAAGACCAACAGACAGGTCTTCCAAGTGTCTGACAAAAAGCAATACATACATAGTTACCAGAGAAACACCAACATCTGGGTTTTTCAAAACCGGAGGCTCTTTAAAGGCTACCCAGAATCTCATCTGGCTAAATCACATGAACTCTCTTCTCATGAGTGAGCCCCAAAGCAAAATGCTAACCTCAGAGTATATATAACCTTCTTCAGGGCCAGAGGGCATCACAACCCTCATGATCCAGGCTCATGTGACTCAGGTTCAAAGCAGATCACATAGGCCTATTAAGGGGCGAGGAAGATCTTCAAATTGTATTAACATTACAGTATCATGAAGAGAGAGAAGGCCTGGAAGCTGGTAGAATCTGGATTCATGTCTTTCTTTTGACACATACTGGCCTAATAACTTAACCTCTTAGAATTCTAGATAGTTCTCTAAGTCTATAAATTGCAGAGAACTTGCTGACCTGCGTTGATTGAAGGAGTTAATTCACACAGAAAAATTCTGTATACCCGTGAAATCACAGGTTCAGTACTTATCCTCTGATGTGGAAATAACAAATGGAGAGTACTTTGAAAAGTATCATTTACAATACCAGTATAAGTTATTCTTAATAGACAGGTTCATTGTTTTCCTTTGTTCTCAAAGAGGACCAACATGACATCACTATATTGGAGTCGAGGTACATGTGTTGGACTGTGGCTGATCACACCAATATGAGCTCAGAATACTTAACCACAAGTCAGGTACAAATAGCCCATGTGAACATTTTGGGTGGAGCTGTCTTTAAATTTTCACATCTCCTGTTTCTTTTGAGCTACTGCAATTCCACTTTGCTCATAGAGCACAATGCCTTCTTTGATGGGAGCACACTGTGCTGAGTGGTCCTTTGCCAGTGTCTCCCAAGTCATGCAATAGATTCCAGGTTTCACTGACACACAGCAATGAGGTCAGCACAATGGCTCTACAGACCTTCAGTTTGGTAGGTAGTCTAATAATTTTTCTCTCTCATAGTTTCCTTCAGAGCCTCCTAAACACTGAGCTATGTCTGGCAATCTGTAGTGCCAATTATGGCAGAACACCTGAGGACTGCTGCTGTGAATAATTTCGAGGGTCTACTCGCATAATATAATGCGATTACTCAGCAATAAACTAAAGTATAACATTTAGAGCAACATCCTTAAGCAAAACGTATCAACTAATATATCTGTATATATAGGCATATATATAGATATGTAGATATATATAAAACACTCAATGTGTCCTATGGTGGATAGCATACATCATTGCATTCAGTAACATTCCCCAAAATACTTGTTTACACAGCAGGGGTTCCCAGGCTAAGGTCTTCCCTAGAACAACACATCCTTAAGGGGTAGCAGAAAATACCAAAACATCCACTTCTAACTCACAGTAAGAACAATCTTCTTAATCAATACCAAGTGTCCAACTAAAATCCTCTTTCATCTTGCCTCAAGGTTGACTTCCAAGTCCCATGGCTCTTCCTCTGTGGCTTGACCACTCCCACTCTTGCCTAGATTCACACATAGGCAGCTCTCCACTTCTCTTGGTCTGAGTTCACAGGGACTGCTCCACTCCCAGCTCTTCCTGCCCCACAGAAGGCTCTAGGGGCTCCTGCTCCTGCCCACAGCTTCTGTTTTTGGGAAAACAAAGCTTAACAGGGCTACAACAATATTTATACGTATTACCAGCACCATCATCTCAATTCACTTTAACAGCTCTTAAAAGGGACTTAAGCTAAGCCTCTTTCCCCTGAACCGATCTCAGCTCAATTCACTTATAAAAACCAAGAGACAGGGCTTCTGTCTAGAGATTGACACAGATCAACAGACAGGGATTCTGTCTGAGAAATTCACACAGACCAAGAGAGGCAGTGCCACATGTCAAACATTCTTTCTGTTAGGCCTCCCCACAAGCAAGTTCCCCAGGTAAATTCATCCCTCTTCCTGCTTACTCTAGCTTCTGTCTCTCAGCTCTGCCTTGCTCTCTCTTCCCACTCTTTTTCCCTTTTTTGGCAAATTCTTCCCACACTGGGCTCCAGGTGACTCAGGCTCCATATGATCCAGGATGCACCACAGCTTTGAGCTGCGCCAGAGCTCAAAGCAGGTCCTATTCCATTAACTTTAAATTAAGCACTTAATGTGTTACGGAAACTTAACTCCAAAAGAAAAAAACAGCAAAAAATCCCACTTTGCTTGCCCTTACATTCCTCCCTTCCATGATCCCCTACAATCTAAATGGCCATGGATCTCAATGTGTATATCCCTGGAAAGTATATGGCCAAAGTAAGTGAACTTATCCACAGCACTCAAAATTTCTCCATTTGCTCCTTCTCCATTGGAATCATGCGATGATTCTACCTATGGATGGTATGGTTCTGGATGGTGGAGAATCTATGTTTTCTTGGTGTTAATTGTTAGGCCAAAATTATCACAAGCAGCTGAGAATCAATCCATATTTTGTTGCATCTCAGCTTCATGGCATTGTGGAAATGCAGCTGGATTTTAAGTCAGGAAGTCCTGGGTTCAAGTCCCACCACTGACTTTTAACAGAACAATAGTGGGTACCCACCATCTCTTTACACTTGCAGTTTGAGTACATATGTCTTCAGAATATCTACAAAAAATGACTTGAAGTCTGAAAACTGTATACATTCTGCCTCATCAGAGCTTGATTTTATGTTAACTTTGTATATTTCTAATCCATTATCAACACTCTCTAGATTTTTTTCATAATATAATTTAGAAAATAGAAATTTTTGGAATATAATTTAGGGTAATCAAGGCAATTGACAACTAAAATTTTAGTTACATGGCAGAGAGCTTTTAAATTTTTTGCTTGTAAAAGCTGACCTTCCTCACTAACTCTTTTTGTGTATATCTGTGATGTTTTTATTCTTTTCATTCATTTCCTGATATGTTCCTATACTCAAAACATTTTTGATAACATTGAGAGTCGCAGGTAGCAGATGTTTATGTTAATTCAGTCTTCTTAAGTGTAGAAATCTATTTATCTTGTTAAAACATTTATAGTCTCGGGGCAGCTAGGTGGCACAGTGAGTAGAGCACCAGCCCTGGAGTCAGGAGTACCTGAGTTCAAATCTGGCCTCAGACACTTGACACACTTACTAGCTGTGTGACCTTGGGCAAATCACTTAACCCCACTTGCCCTGCATTCCCTCCTGCAACAACAACAAAAAAAATTACAGACTCAGAACATCAAATGCTGGACTTTGAAGAAGACCTAGGTTCAAATCCTGCCTCAGACACTACTATATTTGTGACCTGCTGTCTCTGAACCTTAGTTTCTTCCTCTTAAAAATGTTGTAATAGTATCACCTATATCATAAAGTTGTCATGAAAGATGTTAATAGGCAGCACAGTGTAGTGGCTCAAAAGCTGACCTCAAGACCTGAGTGTGAATCCTGCTTCTAATGAATTCTGGTTTTGTGATCCTAGGCAAATCACCTAACCTCTCAGTATACCAATTTAAGACTCTTAAGGTTAAGAGCAGTTACCGATCTGTATTAGGAAGAGGAAGTTTCCTCACTGGAGTTCCACAGATCACTGACTGTCCTTCGTTGCTTCTTTCCTTTCTTCTCTACTTCCTTTCTTCCATTTTCTTTCTTCCTCTCCAGTTTATCTATAATTACTATTATTATTATATTCCTACATCACATTAATATTATATATATTTATCATTGGTCATACCTTTCCTATTCTGAAAGTTTTTTCCCCCAAAGTTAAATTTATGTACTGTAATGAACAAAGATTTTTCTGGAGAGTGGAGTGTCTACATTATCATAACCTTTTAGAGGTTTTAATTTTAGAGAAAATTAATCTTTTGGAGTACCTTCTTACATATGTTCTAAACTGGAGAACTATTTTGGTTTTCCCTTAGCTTTACAATTATTAGATATTTCAAAAATGCATTATATTGCATGCTTGAATCCGTCTTGTTGTTCTGGTATTTCTTACTTACTGTTTCCAAACCCTAGGAAACACCTGTCAGATTCCTTCTCTATTCTTATTTTTGAGTCATCATAGAGCTGAGGATATTAATAACAATAATAAGAAGAAAAACAAAACACCTAGCATTTTCATAGTACCTCAAGGCTGGCAATGCTCATTAGAAATATTGTTTCATTTTTTCTTCATGACGTCTTGGAAGACAGGTGCTATTATTTTCCCAGTCTTCCAGATCAGGAAATTGTGGCAGATAGAGTTAAAGTATTACACAAATAGCAAGCGTAAGAGGCATAAGTTGAACTCAAGTATTCTGACTCCAGGCCCAGAGCCCTTTCAACTGTGCCACAAGAATTCAGCTGGAACCTCCAAGCTCAATGGTAGTCCTATTCAAATCTGGTTGATTTCCCTAGCATCTAGAACAGATACTTTTTGTTCTTAGCCATCTATATTCTCTTCAAGGTCTCCAAACCATTCCCAACCCACTTGCTCTTACAACCTTACTAGGAAAATGGAGACCTTCTATGCTGATCTTGCTCCATACTGAAAAATGTGTCAAACTTCAACCACCCTCTCTTCTTTTTCTTGGATGGGTGGTGGCACTCATTTTATATGTAACCACTTGGAGGTATTTTTTTCTGGAGAAAAAACAAACTTATCTCTTTGATTTTGTCCCTTCCTATCTTATCTGGGTCCTTGTCCAATCAATCACTCACTCCACCCAAATCTTTAATTCTCTACTGCTGCCTCCCAGACCTTTCCCTTCCCCCACAATGCTTTCATATATTCTCAATTTTACATATATATATATATACACACACACATATATGTATATATACACACGCATATATATACATGCATATATACATACATATATACACACACATACATACATACATACATATGTATATAAATGACCTGGAATCATCTAATGGTATCATAACTATGCCTCTCATTCTCTTTCCTTATAAAATTATCCAAAGAATATATATAAATGCTCAATACTTCTACTTCTTTGATTTTTCACCTCCCACCTTGTGCTTTCTAATCTTATTATATAGTTGTGAAACTGTTTTTCCCCTCAAACTGCTGATAATATCTGTTGCTTAATTCAATAAATAAACAAGCATTTATTAAATATATACTACTGTATATCCCAGACACTGTGCTAGACTTTAGGGATAAAAATAGAAAGAATGAAATAATCTTTCCTCACAATAATGTCCTTGTCTCGTTTTTTTTGGCTATTTGATATTTCTATGGCACTAGACCCTGTTGACCATGCTCATCTTCTTCATAACTTCTCTTCTAGTGGATTCTTCAGTGGCACTTGCTTCTTATCTTTCTAACCTTTCCTTAGGGTTTAGAGCTAGAAGAGACCTTAGAGATAATTTAATTCAACCCTTCATTTAACAAAGTAGAAACCTGGGGATCCCAGAGATTAAAGAGCTTGCTGAGGGGGCAGTTTAGGGGCTATTTGCAGATAGTAAATAGCAAAGACAAGATTTGACTCCAAAGGCCTTCTGGTTCCAAATTCGGTGTTCTTTCCAATATAGAGTGCTGCTTTCTAATTCTCCTTCATTAATTCATTTTTATCCTCCAGCTCACTAAATGTAGGTATCTCCAAAAGCTTTTTCCTCTTTGAACCTCTTCATTTCTCCTCTGTCTATATAGACTCTATTTTGGTCATCTTCATTTATTTAAGAAGGTTACAAAAATCTCATAAGCAGAAGGGCCCTCAGAAGACATCTACTTCAATTAGGATCTGCAGAAGAATACTTTCTATGATATACACGTAAGAAAAGATAGTATCATATCTGGTTTTCCTCCCACAGAAGCTATCCATATAACTGAATTAAAGTTTATTTACCAAGACACTGGCCATCCTGGTGTCAGGGGAGCTAAAGAGGCTAAACCGATTGAACTAGTTCAAATTTATCATGTCAGTTCAAGAATCAGGTCTTGGTCAAGTGTCCAGGCATCTGCATAATTTGCAATTGTTAAAGAGGGAAAGTAGGGAAATAAAGAATGTAGATTAATACTAAATCAGACAAGGAAGATAGAACTAGTTAACTTCACTTTTGCTTCTGTATCCTTACTATCCTACCTATGTACACTGTATAACTTAAGAAAAGAATGTAGAAAAATAAAGAATGTAAACTAGCCCTAACTCAAACAGGGGTGGAGGAACTGATTACCCTCACTCCTGCTTCTGTATCAGTGTGAGTGCTCCTAGTGAGCACTACACCCACTCTCTCTTGAGGAGTGTAATAATGCCTTCCTCTGCCCACTCTGGTCCTGAGTTCTTTGTGTGAGAATGGGAAAATCACATGGATTTTCCTAAGGTTATGCTACCTGGAAAGCAGTGAGCTGCAGAAGTGAGTTCTGTGATCCCCACAGTCGTGTTAAGGGGGCTACTACTTGGGTCTTCCTCAGGGAGCCCTGTGGTCTACACAGCTTCCTTAAGGGGCCATCACTTGGGTCTTCCAGGCCTGTCTCAGGAACCCTGTGATCTTTACTGCCATTCTAAGGGGCCATCACTTGGGCCTTCCTCAGGGTCTAACTCTGCCTAGGAAGTCCTGTCATCCCTACAGATTAAGGGGGGCTACCACTTGGTCTTCCTCAGGGAGTCCTGTGGTCTGCACAGCCATCCTTAGGGGTTATCATTTGGGTCTTTGTCAGGGTCCAACCCTAGGGAGTCCTGTGATCCTGACAATCGTACTAAGGGGCCATCACATGGTTCTTCCTCAGGGTCTGACTCCGCCTAGGTAAGTCCTGTGATCCCCACAGACTAAGGGACCATCACGTGGTTCTTCCTCAGGGTTTGGCCCTGCCCAGGAAATCCTGTGATCCCCATGACCATGTTTCTCACAAACATGAGAAGAGTATGTACATGATTTCCTTGAAAATCTCCAATGAAGGAAAACCCACTATGCTGAAGTAGACTATTCCACTTTGGGGCAGTTATAATTGTTGAGTTTTTATACACATCTAGCTCAACTTTGCCTCTTTGAAACTTCCATCCATTGCTCCTAGTTCTGCTTTCTTCCAAGCTGATTTTTTTCCCCACACAGCAACCCTACTCAAAGGCAATTATCCTATCCCCTCTAACTCTTTTCTTTTTCAGTTTATTCAATTCATCCTTACATGGCATGAACTTGAGCTCCTCCACAATCCTGGTTTTCTTTCTATGTAAACTATATAACTAATCAATATCTTATTGAATTTTGATGCCCATCAATGAATACAACACTTTAATTGTGTTTTGATCATAGAAGAATATGATGAGACCCTCATCTCCCCAACACAAGACATTCTCTCTCTCTTAACAAAACCTAAAATTTTAATTCACTTTTTTGGCTTCCATATTACAGTATTCAATCATATTAAACTTTTAACATGTTAACAATATTGCATCTTTTAAAGGTGAGTCATTATCTAGATATTGTTTTATTTTCATCATGTATTTGTAAAAGCTTTTTTTTTATCCAACTACAATATATCACATTTATCCTTATTTGGTTTCATAACAGTTCAACATTTTGACCTGTTGAAATCTTTTTGAATCCTAACTTATGTTAACCACTATATTAGCTACATTTCTAGTATTTGTGTCATTTGCAAAGAATTGGAGCTTAACAAATATTTTTTGATTGGATCAGATTCCTTCTTCTATCAATTAAAATAGCTGTTGTGGGAATAAAATATAAACCAGATGGTTTTCAAGTGATTGAGTTGCACTCTTAAACTAAGTTTGAGAACAGTTAAAGCAGTTGCCATCAAAGAAGCAACTAAGGCACATACATAAATAAAATGTTTACTTTGCTATGCTAAATACTGTTCATGTAACCTAAAAGAATTAATATCATTTTCAAAATGATACTACTTTAGCATTCGGAATGTAACCTGGGGCAGTCGATATATTCTCTCTCTCTCTCTCTCTCTCTCTCTCTCTCTCTCTCTCTCTCTCTCCCTCTCATTACATTTTCAATGTATACTTTTTTATATATAATTGACAATGATACCAGAAGCAATGGCCAGATGTCTATCTCACAGTTATTGGCACACATTTGGGATGTCGTGAAGGAAAATGAAAACAAATATATTTCATTTCCTAACATCATCCTAGGACTGAAAGCTTTGGTGTAATGTCTGACATGGAAATCATTAAAAGAGCCAAATGGAAAAGTTATTTCTATAGTTTCCAACAAACAGATGAAAAAGATTATCTTAAAGACAGGTTGGGAAGTCTGCTTGAATATGGCAAAATTCTTTCAGGGAAGGAGGCAAAAATGAAAGACTAAAGTGAAATCTGTAATGTATTAGGTGGCTCTTGTAGACATGGCCACAGACCAACTTGAAGCAAGTCCTAAAATTTAATTTTCAAGAACAAGGGATGTACACAAAATAGATAAATATCATAGTCTAGTATATAAATTCCTTCAATTGATGTACCAGGGAAGCAGTGATGTCATTATTGTCTATGGTTTATGGCAAGTCCACAAGATCTTGCCAGGTATTGTTTGTGCCAGGCCCTTTCCCTTGACCCCTAACATGGGGTTACTTTTTAATGCTTATTTGAATAAGGTAACACTTATTATGCTTAAAGATTAGGCCTGATAATTATGATAATATAAAATTAAAAAAATTTTTGCACAAACAAAACCAATGCAACCAAAATTATAAGGAAAGTAATACCTCTGATAAAGGCTTCATTTCTCAAATATATAGGGAGCTGATTCAAATTTATAAAAATACGAGTCATTCCAAGTTGATAAATGTTCAAAGGATATAAACAGGGAGTTTTCAGACAAACAAATCAAAGCTAACTATAGTCATATAAAAATGCTTTAAATCACCGTTGATCAGAGAAATGCAAATTAATACAACTCTGAGGTATTACCTCACAACTATCAGAGTGGCTAATGTGACAAAAAAGGAAAATGTTGGATATTGGAAGAGATATGGGAAAACTGTGACACTAACACACTGTTGGTGGAGTTGCGAACTGACTCAACCATTCTGGAGAGCAATTTGGAATTATGCAGAAAGGGCTACAAAACTGTGCATACTCTTGAATCCATCAAAACCACTGCTAGATCAATATCACAAAGAGATCATGAAAAAGGGCAAAGGACCTCCACATACAAAAATATTCATAGTAGCTCTTTTTGTGGTGACTAAGAGTTGGAAATTGAAGGAATGCCCATCAATTGGGGAATAACTAAACAAGCTATGATATGTGATTGTAATGGAATATTATTGTGCTGTGACAAATGACAAGTAGGATGATTTCAGAAAAACCTGAAAAGACTTAAATGAACTGATACATAGTGAAATGAACAGAACCAGGAGAACATTGTACACAGTAACAACAATATTGTTTGATAGAGAATTGTGAATGCCTTAGCTATTCTTATCAATATGATTATCCAAGAAAATCCCAAATGACTAATGATGAAGCATACTATCAGCCTTCAGAGAAAGAACTGAAATTGATTCAATGCAGATTGAAACATGCTATTTTTCACTTTCTTTCATTTTTTCTTTTATTCAAGTTTTAATGTAAAAAATGACTAATATGGAAATGTTTTACATAATTGCACATGTGTAACCTATATCTGATGGCTTGCCATCTCAGGGAAGGAGGGGTGAGGGAGGAAGAGAAAAAGGGATAGAATTTGAACTCAAAACTTTAAATAAAATTTAAAAAAAATTAGGCCTGAGGGTAAGACAATAAAACTCAAAGAAATGCTGCACCTTTTACAAATGTAGCTCCCTATTGGCAAGTGTGCTTGTGAGAAGTGTAACAGTTCCTAGCTGCACTGAAGAATTGCAGGAAGTGGAAGCTGCAGGAAGAGGAACTCCATCTGACAATGCTGAAACAATCCAATATACAATTGCAAAGGAAGGGCACTGCTCTATCAATGTAATCATGATCAATTGTACCATTGTCTGGTTCACTAACCCTTTTAAGGGTAGTGACTTGCCTGGACAACATTTGCTGCCAGAGTGGGACCTGGTGAATTCATCACTTTCTTTCTCTCTTCAGCTTCATTGCTGCTTAGCAAGCTGGCATCATATGCTTGGGAGTACCCAGCTCTTGTAAATCTTACTTTTATACCATATAGAATTTTATAATAAGCTTTATCTCCAGATAAAGATAAATTTTAAAAAGAATTATGTTCTGAGTAAATACACTATAAATGAATGTACCATACTTTGGGAGAGGATAAAGGGAAACTGCTAGACAAAGAGATGAGACCAGCCTAAACTTAAACTCTAGAATTAACCTTGAGTTTCCCTTTCCCTCTCAATCTCCTCCTCCTCCTCCTCCTTCTTCTTTTTCTTCTTCTCCTCCTTCTCCTTCTCATCCTTCTCCTTTTCCTCCTCCTCCTTCTTCTCACCTCTTCCTCTTCTTTTTTCTCCTCCTATTTCTCTTTATTCCTCTCTCTATCTCTCTTCTCTATCTTTCCTCCCTTAAAGTAAAATAAAGATTTCTTTTCAGAAACAAATTTAAGGAATTTAACTTTTGAGCTAAATTTAAAAAAAAAAGGAAAATAAAAATTAAGAACCTGAATTTTTTTTTTCCTAGACTGCAGGGAAACACTTATGGACAAAAATATTTAATAAAAATACATTCACTTAATGTAAAAAAGAGATTCCATAAGGACACACACAGATTCAGATAGATATAATGCCCTCTCTGATTCTCTATTTGTAATGGAGGCAAGACCAGATAAGGAAAATGGGTTGATTCACAGGGAAATGCAGCTTCTAAGGAACAATAAGTCCTCCTAGGTTGGGTCTTTTATATCCCCAGGGGTTCAAAAAACCCAAGCCACAGATTCCTGGACCAATCAAGTTTGGGGTACTCTTTCGATGACCCTTTAGGGTGAAACTAGTCCTTCCTAAATGAAACAAATGCCACATTCACCACGTGACTCACAATACATTGACTTTGACTCATGCTATTTTACACATGCAGGATTTTTGTTCTTGTTGGGACCTGTGATTTTATTTGTATAAGGAGCTTTAGATGAGTAAGTGCCCCTGACAAAGTAGGTTAACACCTTCTTGGCGATTTATATTCTTAGCAAGTTGGCTGAGAACCTGAGGGACAGCCATGGTGCAAAAAGACTATCAGAAAGATGTGGGTTCCAATCTCTCTTCAGACATCTATTAGCTATGAGACTCTGGTCAAGTCAAACTATCTGGCTTTCAGTTACCTCCTTTATAAAAAGAGGTGATTAGGTTAATGTTCTCTAAGTCCACTTCTACCTAAAAATCTATGATTCTGTGACTGCATCAGGGTCATTTAACCATGACAGGTCAGAGGCAGAATTTGAATCTTCCTCTTCCTGACAGTCAGTCAACAACAATGTGTTAAGCATCTACTATGTCACTGGCATTGCATTAAGTGCTGGGGATACAATGAAAGATAAAAGACACATACATCCGTGCATCTCATAGCCTATTTACAGATATTTTAAAATTCCTTTGCTCACCCTGGATTCAAACTTCTTTTACTATTCACTACTGTATTAAAGGAGATAGCCTGACACAGCAGAAGAAAAATGTGGCACTTGGACATAGAAGACTGGGTCTTCAGAGACCGTTTGGCCATCTATGAATCATGTGACCTTGATCAAATGGGTTATCATGGTTAAATGTAAGATTCACAGGAAAAATGCTATTTGAACTACCTGTCTTGTAGGGTTAATGTGACAAAAACCTTTCATAAACTAAAAAGTACTATATAAATCCGAAGTGTCATTACTCTAAAACAAAACAACTTCAAAAAACCCTTTTTGAGTTAGCATTGTCTTCTGTGTCTCTTCTGTCTAAAGTAAGGCCTTCCTTAAGAGCTTTCCTTCGGAGCAAGTCTCTAGAAGAGAATATTATTCTAGAGAAGTTAGCCCTCCTTTGAATTGTTAGTATTCTTTTCACATTGGAGGTTTGGAGGATGTTGCCTTGCTTCAAAGAAAAGTTCAGTGAATGAATTAGCAAGCTGGACTTTTTCAAGTGCCAGCCTTGGCTTGATAGAAAATAAAACCAAGTATGTCCTAACCATTTAACATGTCCACTATGTCTGATACAAACACATCTTTACTCCTGGGTCAGACATAAGTACATGTCTTGATGAACAGTCAAACATCCACACCAAAAGGTACCATACTTTGGAAAGGACTAGTTTAATGCCTAATGTAGAGATGAGGCTATCTGCTTGCCATAGTCTTTCATTTTCTATAAGTTCTTGTCTTGTTCCACCATTCTATAACTAGATCTAAATTCCTTATGAGCATGCCGTCACCTAAATAATTAAATTTTTATAGTGCTCAGAATAATACTTTGTACCTAGTAGATTCTAAATAATCTTAATTCATGATGATCAATATCTGATATCACTGCACTAATTATGTTATTTGGAAGAGCATTGTAAATTCTTCCTTTGGCATCCTAAAGAAGGATCTGTGTCATTTTCTTTAATGCCAAAGAAATGTGGAGATTGCTAAATGCAAAACTTGTATAGTTTCCAAGAACATATACTCAGGAATGGCTCATTTCATTTTTCCCTTGATTTTTCTATTCATGCCCTTCCAGTCATTTTATTTCAGTTTGTGATACCCTTCTGAGAATAAAAAAATGTATTTGGAAGGATTCCATTGGCATATTAAAGAAATAGAATTATCTATATTAGACAGATGAGAAGACCTAAAATATTCTTGAATCTTCATCCTCCCAGATGACTTTCTGGAAATAATGATGAAGTTAGTGTAATCTAATTTATAACTATCCATCCTGATTCTCACTTACATTTGTGGAAATGGTAGATTTTCCTAAGCTACAAGCTACGGGCTTGTGTCATGCACAAGAGAGGTACTAACACCAATACCTGAAGTAGTAGCTATGATGTCTCTGTAGGAGGTCATCTGACCAACTCCAATGTCAGAACAGGTATACACCAACCATGGAGGTGTTATTTACTAGCTATTTTCCCCATTACCATTCTTATTTTTCTGTCTCAATTGCAAATGTAATTAAAAGTGGAAGTTAGACTCACATGATATTCCTGGAGTTATGTGTTACCATTATTCCTACTTTACTATATATTTGAGAGACTTCTTCTCACTACTTTTTAGCCAACTGCAATTTCTCCACTGGTTCTCATGTGTGATTGACTTTGTATTTTGGCATGGTGGAAAACTGTATAACTTTCCACATAAAAATAAATTCTTTCCTATAGAACAAAAGGAGCTATAAATAATTTTGTGAGTCTTTTCAAAATGCTGTGTGACTATTTCATAAGTATATTTAAAGGAAAGAGAATTCCTCAGGTCATTTTATTTCAATTAAATGTGAAGATTATAGCACTAGATTAAGTCTTTATTGTCATACTTCTTTTCCCCTTTGAATCAAAATAGATATAAATATCATCCTGTGGGGGAAAATGAAGTATACAGGACTATTTCAAGAGGGATAAGCTGCTTTTATTTACAATTCTTTTTCATATTGGCTGGCATCAACTTCAAGTCCTACATTTCATAGGCATTAAAAAAGGAGAATAATTTTGTTTCCTCAAAAACTTCATTTTTCTTTTTTCATAATGAGATATCTGGCATTTATATATTATATATGTATATATTTATGTGTTTACATATACATATATTTGCATATGTGTGTGGATAGATATATAAATTGGTGATAGATAGATAGATAGATAGATAGATAGATAGATAGATAGATAGATAGATAGATAGAGTCTAATAACTCACGTGTGGCATCTAGAGGGTACAATGGATAGAGTGCCAGGCCTGAAGTCAAGAAGACTCATTTTCCTGAGTTGAAATCTGGCTTCAGACACTTACTTGCTGTGTGACCCTGGGCAAGTCACTTAGCCCTGTTCACCTCTGTTCCTCACTTATAAAATGATCTGGAGAAGGAAATGGCAAACCACTCCATTATCTCTGCTATGAAAACCCCAAATGGGATTACAAAGAGTTGGACTCAATTGAAATGACTGAACCACAATGATAACTCACATAGTGAAGCTCAAATGATCACCTTCAGTAAGTTGCAGCAATGCTCTTTCCTAGACTGAAATAGCCCAGAAATCATTCTAGATTTTGTAAGATTCTTGCCCTGATGGGAAAAAGGTCATTGCTAGTGTCATTCTTGTTTCGTTTACACTTACAGACGTATCTCTAAATAGTTCCTACTCCATTCAAATGATGGTGAAAAAAAGAATAACAATGTCTTGAAAACAATAGGATAAGAGATTTTTAATGGCAGCAAATAGACAAGGGCTTTCACATCACCCCCCCCTTTTACAATGACATGTATACTTTATATATTTATAAGCATATTATTTGATTTATATGTATAGAAAATGTATGAGCATAATCTTCACATGAAAAATGTGAAAACACAGTCTTGATCATATTACGGAGGAAGCAGTAGCCTAAACCCCTAATTATGAATGGCCTACATAAACGATATTACACCAGTTAATGAATACCATTAAAGTTTTGTCACACAAATGTATATTCTGAGCCCTTAGGCTGCCCCCATTCTCTCAATCTAGGATGGACCTTTGCACACTTAGAAAGCAAAAAATAATTCAGCCATTTAAAATAAATCGTGGAAAACAACCTATCTTATGTGCTATTACTTGGTATAGATAAGATAATATAGTCATCTTATTTTGTTTCCTCTGTATATCTGTCTCCTCTTACATATTGAATTCCTGTTGGTACCTAGAATCTCTAACACTCTGCCTACAATTTTTTTTGCTCATTTCACTCTGACATAACACACTATTCACAGGCCATCTCAAATACTATGTCTCACTGCAAACAGCTTAAATATGGCAAGGAACGTTATCTCCTCTCTATGACTTTCACTAACTTCTCACTTATGAACCTAGGCACCATCTGTTTAGCTCCCTCTATCCTTCTTAAAGATGTCTACCATTTTGTGTCTTAACTAACCCACTTAACATGGAAGTTCATTGTGATGATGGTGGCTTCAGGAATAACTTAGACATTGAGGATATTTTCTTTAGAAATGACAAAGACAAATGACAAATGAGAAAGCAAGAGGCTTCGGTAGGAAGTTGAATTGGAAATAGAAAACTCTTTTATTATAATATATCCATTCCAGAAGGTAAAAAACACTATATAAATTATCTGCATGTTAGAAAAAAAATCACAGGACAGTGCAATAAAGTGTAAAATGAATTATTTCCCCTATAATAGTTGAAGGATATAAAAACAATTATTACCAAGATTATGATCAGAATATATGCAGGCTAAACCTTGGTTTGCAATGAAAGAAAATTAGCTTCAAGAGTCTAATCAAGAATCCCTTTAAAAGGGAAGCTTTGTATGTTTTTAGGACACTTTCTGAGAATGTTCTGTAATGAATATGACACTACATAGGTCTTTGTTCTTTCTGCAATATTTCATTTGGAAGAAGGGTGCCCCAAAGCACCAAACCATAATTGGACCACAGCTGGGTAGAATGTCATTTGGCTTTTGAATGGGTATTAGGCTTGGTGCTGGCTGAGTCATGGAAGCCCTGCAGAGGCTCTATGGACACAACTTTGCAGATCAATGTTCAAACTGAATAGAGCTTTTAAATATTACTTACTCCAAGCCAGCAACCAGTGATAAATCCCATGTTTAAACAGATGGTAGAATGATGAATTAGACACAATGCAATAGCAATGCCATAATCTTTGGAAATTTGCATGTTCTAGCATGAGGCTCATGAATCCCTAGAGTGTAAACTTTTATAGAATAACTGCTACAAACAATGTATTAAATCTGGGGATGTGTCTCACTGCTTATGTAATTGCCATCATTAATTCTCAGGGACGGTGTTCACCCCAGAATCTGAACTCACACTATTTTGAAAATCCTATTTCTTTAATAGAACAGTGGCCACCTGGTGCACACATTGAGAGGCTAAAGTTTTCTGACAGTCTCATAGCTATTTCATGGGAGATACTGACACAAAATATAGCCCAGATGCTTCTTTAAATATAGATTGGAATGTAAATATAGAGAGTAATTAGATTGCTTTAATATGAGAAAGAGAAGGAGAGACAAGAGGGAGAAAAGTTTAATGGACAAAGGTGAGGTAAATTCAAGTCTTTAGTCTTGAAAATTAACACCCATTTTTTTCTTTTCAAATAAGTTTTATTGATGCCTTTCATTTGTTATGTTACAATTATTTCTCGAAGTGCTCCTCTCTCATCAAAAATGAACCTTACACACAACCTATCACCACCAACAATAATAACAAATGAAGAAAAATAGCTAAGCAAAAACAATCAACAAATCACATCTGATATTGTACATAACATTTTACTCTAATAGTTATCCTACTTCTTGGTTAAGAAGAAAGAAATATGCTTCATTGTTCTCTGGTACCATTATCAGTTTTTTCAGTAAATCAGATTTCCCTTAAAATGATTTCTTACATTATTATAAGCTATTTTTACATTATTTACATTTTTGTAGCTATTTTGTATTGAGTCTATTTATTATATTTAAATTTTCCCATATTTTCTTTCTCTTATTGCATTTATTTTCTTAAAAAAAAGAACTTTTTTGTTCCTGGAGCTTTTAAAATAATTCACATAAGGGCAGTGGTGGGCCTGAGCAGGATGCAATAGATTACAAACATGGTATTGAGAACATGAAGCAATATAATGGATGTTATCAATGAAGTATAAGAATAAAAACAATCAGCAAGAATGAGGTCCACTGGCAATCTTTTTTATGAGAATTATGAGGAAGGCTCCAAGGGTGTTGTTTGGACACCCTTGGACGAATTCATTGAAGGGTATTAATGGGAGTCTAATATTGGTTGATCTATTACCTATGTAATTGGAGGGAATATTTACATCAATGAAATCACAGATAATATTGAAATATTTTAGTAAGAGATCCCTTTCAATAGTAGACTTAATTTTCTATATTCAATACAGTTGCCTGCTATCATTATCTGGCCTTTTTACCAGGTGAGACAAATAAACCCAATTTTTTCTTTATGATCTTTGAGAAGTTTTCTTTGTCCATCACCAAAATCAAGTTGTATATGACTTGCTTTCATCAAATAGGTATTGA
This sequence comes from Phalanger gymnotis, assembly GCA_028646595.1. NCBI lineage: Eukaryota > Metazoa > Chordata > Mammalia > Diprotodontia > Phalangeridae > Phalanger > Phalanger gymnotis. Next base: position 115,583,995 of record CM053622.1, read on the forward strand.
AAAAAATCTTGTTTAGGGTTTTTTAGATAAGAGATTACTACTGCTCTTTTGATTTTCTTTTTCTCCCAAGAAATCTTTCTCCAGAAAGGCATAGAATCTACTGAAATGGGCAGACAATGTCACTGAAAACTTCCATTTAAAAAAAATATAAACAAAATCTATTACATTCTTTTTGCTCTTCATATAAGATTGGAATGTCCAAGTGAAATACAGACTGGCGAGAAAAATTTCAATAGTAAGGCAATCCTCAAATACCCAGCTAAGTTAATGCATTTTGATTCATAATGACTGTCAAAGGTATTGGTTTTATTGAAGAGCAATGAATTTATTCCAATAGACAAAGTGCAGAGGTGGAATTGAGAAGATCTGAAATCTAAGAGGCAATATAATGCCAACAAACATGATGTAGTAGATACAGAGGTGGTCATGAAGGGAAGAAGATCTGACTTTGAATCCTGCCTCCAACCAGTAGTGGCTGTGGACACTTGACAAGTAACCAAATGTCTCAATGTTCTAGGCAACTCTCTATAAATTTCGGAGAAGAAATGAATTTGCATTCGTGAAGTGAATTTCTTCATCCATAAGTTGCCTATACCAATGAAATCAATGGTTAAGTCTCTCTTCTGTTCCTTATGGATGATACAGAGCCACTGGCAAGAAATAAAGGGATCGCCAAAGGCAAACATCCCTTACTTTGACATTTCCATTTAGCAAGCTTATGTGGAAGGCTTCTTTGCTTCCTGGTGCCCATAACTGCAGTGTAGGACATCCGAACTTACCCAGGAACTAGTCAGCTCTAGATAATCTGGTCATCATGATCATAAACCTGTAGAGAGACAAAATACTAAAACACAAAAGGATAACAAATAATCAGATACTTATTCAGCAAATATTTATGTAACATGTCTGTCCTCTGCCTTGGGTCCATCTTTCCACCTTGCATCATACCCTGAGACATGAAGAAGGAAATTAAGGAAAGATCCTTAATTAAGCCCTTGGGGACTTGGGAGTGTTCACTGATCTTCTTAATGAAAACCTTGAGAGTGTAGAAGGTTAACTCAGCCTGTTGAGAAGTTGAAATGCCTCAGAGACATTAGAAAAGAGATGAGGAGATAGGAAATGGGGCTGGCTGAGTGGCTGTGGTGGTGGGGGCTAGAATACCAATAGAACTGTAGTTTTGGATAGTATAGTAACTTGAACTCAAATCCTCTTTCTCTGTCTTTGGCAATTTGTAAAAGTTACCTGGGGCAACACTGAGGCAACTTTCATTTCTTAAAAAAAAATTACTTACAACTTCATAGGCCTCATTAGGAAAAAAGTCAGAGAATCTTAGAATGGAATCTGAGAGTACCTTTCCTTCCTAGATTGAGCCTATATGTCAATGTCTAGTGTGTCAGGCTGGCTAAGTATTGCAACCTCCTCCTAGTCTCACAAGAAAGGAATTACAAAGGGAAGAGAGGGGACCAGAAAAGAGAGTCTGTGAGGGTTTTTTGATTCCTCTTCTTTCTCGTTATGAGGGGCAGGAGTAAGGAAGACACAAATAGCCACTCTCGAAACACCAAGGGGTTTCACTTTATAAGGGGCTAAATTTGTGCAAAAACAGTGATAGAGGCTGGGGAACAATAAATCAGCATACAGCACCGTTAGTAAGAAATAATAACAGCTCACATTTACATGGAGTTGTAAATTTTTACAAATTGCTTTCAGCAACTGTTATGAGAGAGAGGCAGTTCAAGTGCTTTTTTTTTTCAAGTAGGAATTCTGAGACTGAATAATTTGCCTATGATCATATGTAGGTGAGAAAGTCAGCACTTGAACCCAGTTTTTCTTAATCTGAACCCATTGTTCATTACACAAAACCTTTGTTGAAATCTAGTCATATTATGCCTGAGCATTTCACTGATTTTTACCAATATAGTAACTCTATAGCAAAATGAAATTTTAAAAAAATCTAGCTTGTTAACAAAGAACCTCTTTATTTTTCTTGCTATAGATTGGAAGTGTAGCATTTCAAATTTGTAAGGAACCATAAAGATCATTCTAGTCTAGCCTTCTTATTTGACAAATGAGGAAACTGGAGCCTGGAAAAGTGAAATACTTTGCTCTGAGCCCCTTTATTAGTGAGGAGTAGATCTGGGACTACAGGCCAGGCCTCCAGGCTTCTAGTTAAGTACACCTGATTCCATGCAAACCAATTAAAATGATCTTTATCAGTCACAATTCATCTCTTTCTCTGTCTTCTTTCCCTTTTCCCTTGTAAAAATGATGGAATATGTATAGAGTCTGATAAAAGGTAGCAAAATCAGGCAGCTATTTTAGCTCTGTTCTTGGCAAGGTAGCATTGATCAAATCTCTCAAGAAGCTCTGTAGGTCGTCACATTTCCAAATAAAATATGGAAAGGCTATCTGCCCTCTCAAACAGCTGTTCTAAGCAGAGAACATTGTGTAACAGATATTCTGAAGGAAAAACTGCCAAATGGTGATTGGGAGTATGGTATGTAGGGGAAGGACATCCCCCCGCACCCTCATGCAGTCCTGGTTTCTTCTATTACAATTTTTAAAATTAGTATGACATGAAAAATTTAATATTCACATATATGTATGTGCAGATATGGAGCAGCTGTGTGGTACAGTGTATAAAGTGCTGGGCCTGGAGTCAGGAAGGTTCCTCTTGGTGAGTTCAAATCTGACCTCAGACACTTAACTACCTGTGTGACCCTGGCACTTAACTCTGCCTCAGTTCCTCATCTGTAAAATGAGCTGGAGGAGGAAATGGCAAACCACTGCAGTATCTTTGCCAAGAAAACCCCTAATGTGGTCCCAGAGAATTAGACATGACTGAAAAATGACTCAACAAATGTGCATATATACATACATGTATGTACATGTATATGGGGCAGGGAATGCACTCATAGGATTTTTCAGTGTACCACAGAGTTAAAGGACTAGGTCTGACGAGAGTCAAAATTAATATAAGAGGGATAGGGATCCTCAGAAAGCAATTTGCTGGTATGTATCAAACCAGATCTAGTTTCTTCAATACATGTTTGAGTTCTAATCTCTTTTTTAAGCTGACGGTGGTATTTTTCTTTTTTCTCCTTTTAACCCTATCTACTCTCTTTCCTGACTCTATCTATTCCTTTTATTGATTATAAAATCTCTGAACTGAAATCTGATTACCCTTGGAGCATGCCTACTAAAAGGTACACTCCAGAGTGTATGAGAGGCAATTAGATGAGACAATGGAAGACCTGAGGTCAGATTCAAACTCAGGCATTTAATAACTGGCTTTATGAAAGTTACTTAACCTCTTTCTACATCATCTTCTTGCAAACTCTATCTGTAAAATGATTGAACAATAACACTTATCTTCCAGGGTTGTTGTGATGATAAAATAAAATAATATTTGTAAAACACTTTGCAAAATTTAAAGCATTATTAATTCCTACACATCATTAGCAGTTAGTAAATGAACAATTGATGTTTGCTGAATTGAAACTTTTTGAACAGTAAGGCAAGTAGTTCATGCTGTTAAGTCCTCCCTGTGTTTAATCTCATATTTGGATGGGGACAAAATCAACTTCAATGGATAACACAGAATCTTTGGAAACACTTGGCTCATTTAAATTAGCCCAGAAGTTTTCAAGGAATTATAAATATCTTATCAGTAATATATCCTAAAATAAGTGTGTTTAAAGGGTAGATATATTAAAATGTTAGTACTTTTCTAGTTACCAAAGTGTATATTAACACATTTCACACATTTCCACCAAGAAGTTTTTTTTTTAAACACATACTTACAAAAAAATCAACATGGTTTTTAAATACTCTAGTCATCCCCCTTCCCTCAAAATGTTTGTTATAACAAAAATAGCAAATGTATTTTCCATTGGAAATTATCTGTGACAGGACCAATATTTCCTCTTAAAAATAAAAGGTTAAGCTGGCTTGATTTCTTTTAGTATTTTTGTTGAATGTTAACAGAGATATTTCATTTCCAAGAGGATGTCAATGATAAACAAAATAATGTAGAATTCTCTTCGTTGTATTCTCTTGTAACCATGATAATCACAGTTCATATCTTCCTTGTGAAGTAACTAGAATAATTATTTTCTACCAATTCGATTCAAAATGTCTACTATGGGCAAAGCACTGTATGAAGATCTGAGAACACAGAGATGAAATATGACACAGCCCTTGCCCTCAAGGTGCTTAATATCTCAGGATCATAAACATCAGAATTGAAATGACTCAAAGAGAATCAAGGGAACACAATACCATAGAATTTAGAGGTCAAAGATTTTAACATCATAGAGAAGTTAGATCTTGGCTGAAGGAGTAGGAAAGCAGTAGCTGAGGTCAGTAAATCAGAAAATTGCTCTTGACTTCTACATTAGGACTCCCTGCAGTCCCTCTTTCTCTACCTGACCCCCCCCCCAAAAAAAAGATAGTAGAAGCTGACCCATAATGACTGGTCAGCTCAAAATGGTCAGAGCTATGTCATTTTCTTTCCAGAAAGGTCTCTGGGAAGAATGTAGAACATCAGATAGAAGAAGTTGCATTGACAATGTACCAGTGTATTTGAACTAATGCCGCTTTGTTTTAGGACAGAGTCACTTAGGATGTGAAAACTCAGAGTGCTGATGACACTTATACTCCTTTAATTAGTTCTAGTTTGTTGCTAGGTTAAGGTTTTCTACCTCTTGGGTTATTCATTCTTCTCCCCTCCATTCATTCCTATAGCATTGCATTTAATATATGTATATGTATATACATATATATATACATATATAAATGTATTTTTAAAAGATTTTGCTCTGTTTCTTATCAGAATTATAATTTATCTTGTAGTCAAGCTTTTAGATGTCTTTAAATTATTCTTCTCTTTCAGGTTTGTGTTGGGTATCCTTGGCATCAAAAGAACTCTTCATCTTTTTAAAAATAATTATTCTTCCAACTTTACTTCCCAGACTGGAACTTTGTGTTAGGGCCATGCCCTGTACATTTCTAATGGTGCTGTGTGGAACTGTTTGGCCCTGTCTTATCTGGGGTCCTGCCTTATGTTCTCTGGGCATTAAGTTACTATGTTCTTTAAGGATCACAGCTTCCTCCCACTCTTCTATCTTTGCTGACCTCATTGTACTTCTTTAGCAGGTAGAAACAACAGAGCTTAGTAACTGGTTGCCAAGAACAATTACTTAAAATAACAAGCCAACAGAAACTTTTCCCCTTTCCCAATGGCTATAACCCAGGTGAACTTCTCTCTGGATCATTCCTCTCCTGAAGCGGAGACCTTCCTATCAGAGTCTCTGTTTTGTCTCTAGGACCATGTCCTGGGGCTATTCCCTCAATGGTTTCTTGTGTCATAAGACTCCTTTAATGACCTTCCCCCATGTTACATACAACTGAATTTGTCTTAAAATGTTTATTTAGGGACTATTTGGACACATTTTGTTTTATGTGCCCCAGGTGCCAGAGTTAACACATCTGTTTATATGTTTTCATTTTGTATCTGTTTTACTGTCAGCTTCTGCTAATATATTGACTTGCTAATATATTGACTTGGTGACAAAAGGCCAAACCTCCTGAATAAGTAGCCTAGAATACAAGTTTGGTCAGTGTTTCTTCAAATGTTTTCTGGATATATACCTATCATACTACTTTCAGAGGTAAGACATGGATTTTATCAATAAGACTTCCCCCACCCCCACCCAGGTTCTACTTAAAGTGACCTCTGCCAGAAGACTCCTTTCTCTATCATGAAGACACATGTCTCATGGGGTGTGGTAGGAGTAACATTAGAGGTCACCCAATACAACATTCTTATTTTAAAAGTAAGAAAAGTAAGGCATATAAAGACTGCAATTTGTCTCAATCACACAGTTAATCATGAAACTGAGACTAGAACCTGGGTTTTGGACCTAAATGTTCTTTCCAGTACAATACACTGTTTCAGTAAAGTGATGTTAGTTTTAGAGAAAATGAGGATGCCAGTGCTATGTCTATGTCTAGCATGCAGGTGAAGATGCACAGAGTATCCTATACACCACTGAACAAATGTTTCAGTAGTCTGAGGTAACCTTAATCTAATTGTATCTCTTGTTTACAATACAGTATATGATCCATCAGTTTGGGTAGGCACAATGCATAAATCTCAGATTGCCATACTGATCATAGAAGCTTATCTGCCTTTTCCACATTTATTGTCTTATTTTAGTAACTCTTATGTTTTAATCCTAAGTGGGAAAACAGAGCTAGTTGATGAGCAAAGAAGTCAGGGCTAGAGATCCATACTTAGAAGCCATTAACATAGAGGTGGCAATTATGTTGTAGGAGTGAATGAATGAAGCAAGGAAGGAATAAAGAATGAATGGCTTAGATATTAAGTGCTTACTATATGCCAAGGACTGTGAAAAGTGTGGGGAATAAAACAAAATAAAAGAAAAATCCTTGTTCTCAAAAAGCTCACCACTGTATATATAAAAGAGGTAGTTGCAGGGCAGATTTAAAAGCCCAGAAATCCTGAGGGTACAAGTGGCATATCAGACAGTAATTGCCAGGGGTGGTTAGGGTAATGAATGAAAAGCAGAGTTTCTTAAATATTTTTGTGTCATGGACCACTTTGGCAGTTATGTGGAAGTCTTTGAACTCCTTTTCAGAATAATGTGTTTAAATGAATAAACAAAAATATAAGGAATTACAAAGGAAACCAGCAATATTAATATATAGTTATCAATATATCTATATATACATATATTTATATATATATACACCCCACCCACACATATATGCAAACATATGTACATACATCTCTCAGTCTATATCAGCTATCCATATATACATCTATCAGTTGTTTCAGTCATGTCCAAAGTCTCAGTGACATCTGGGGTTTCCTTGGCAGAGTGGTTTCCCATTTCCTTCTCCAGCTCATGTTATTGATGAGGAAACAGAGGCAAAGACAGTTAAGTGACTTATCCAGGGTCAGACAACTAGTAAGAGTCTGAGGTCAGATATGAACTCAGGAAGATGAATCTTCCTGACTCCAGGCCCGGCACTTTATCCATTGCACCACCTAGTTGCCCATACATATACATAAATTCACATACATGCACATATACACAATACATGTGTATATGTATGTGCATATGTATGTATGTATGTAGCAGCTAGGTGGCACAGTGGATTGAGTGTTAGGCAGAGAGTCAGGAGGACCTGAGCTCAAAATCGGCCTGAGATGTTTACTGGCTGTGTGACATGTGACACTCGGAAAGTCACTTAACCCTGTTTGCCTCAGTTTCCTCATCTTTAAAATGAGCTGGAAATGGAAAAAAAAAACAAACAGCACTCTAATATTTTTGCCAAGGAAACCCCGAAAGTGGTCACGAAGAGTCAGATACAACTAATTGACTAAACAACCACAACCAGAAATATATATGTATGTATATATGTGTATGCACACATATACACATAGATATACACATACACATAAATATGCATACATATACACACACATACATATATACACATATATAGCTCATGGACTCCAGGTTAAGTCCCCCATAGTAGAAGGAATAACAATAAAAAACATCTATAATGCTCTAAGGTTTGCAAAATGCTTTTTCATATAGTAGCACATTTTCTCTTCACGACAAATCTGTAAAGTTAGTGCTACTATTATCCCTATTTTATAGACCCATTTTGCAAATATGGAAATTAAGATTAAGAGAGAATCAGTGACTTGCCTGGGTCACACAAGAGAAGTGCCTGAAGCCCAATTTGAAGTCTTGTCTTCTTGACTCCAAGTGTGATATCTGTCCACTGTGAAAGCTTAGGTGGAAAGAAACAAGAAATATAGAGAGAAAAGGAAATAAGAGTAAAAGAGAGAAAGTAGGACGTTTCTGGCTAGATTCCCCACTTTGGAATGGGGAAAACAAATCTTAGAAGCCCTATTCTAATACCGTGTTTACTTTTCACTTCAAAGTTCACATTATAGTGAGTCTTTTTCATTCTTGAAATCTCCACCCAATATATCTTTACATATCCTGACACGTGTGTTGTTTTGGTTCACTTTATGGCCATAAATCTTTTTTCATTTAATAAAGAATAGTCCACTCTGCTATGTAACCCATTCTTGGAGTTTCAAGCCAATAGAGTATGATTTCTAGACAACTTATCACTTTAGACAATTTATCCCCCTTCCCTCCACCCATGCCCCTTCTTCTAAGATCTATCAGAAGTTTATATTGCTTCATTATTGCTGAATTTCAGGTATTTTCAACAGCCATACTTTCTGGAGCTGTCATCACTTGTTCTGTATGGCAGATAGTTTATTAGGCCTGATAACTATTTCTTCAGTGACAAGACTTTTTTTTTAATTCTCTCAAGGAACATTTTATGTCAAATTAAACATCATCGTGCTCTACAGAATCCTAAGTTGGACTTCAAGTAACTTTTCTACAGTTTAAAAGAAATTCATTTCAGCATGTTGCAGTAACATAACCACCTTTCTTTGATGGAGGACTTTAGAAAAAAAATAAATGTTAGGATGTTAGATGTCCAAGGATCCTCACGGGTTTCAAATTCTAATTGTGTGAGGTAAAACTATGAGTATTTTCACTCTCAGCAAAAAAAAAAAAAAACTAAAATGGTTATTACTAAATGCAGATTTTCATTTTCTGCAACAACTCGCTGATCCAAAATTCAATATATGATATGCCAGTGGCTTCTGTATTAGAGGTACCCATGACACAAAGGGCTTGGATTACTCCAGATCATGCTTTATGATAATAGGTCAAAGGAATTGAGAAATGTAGTCCTCAAGGAGAGAAAATTTGGGGAGTAGGGCATAGTAGCTAGTATCTGGCATTTAAAGGATTGTCATATGAAAGAAAAATAATTCTCTTTGGCCCTAGAAGGCAGAAGTAGGAGCAACAGATCAAAGTTTCAAAGAAGAAAATTCAAGCTTGATTGAAAACTTTCTTACCATTAGACCTATCCAAACATGTAGCAGTTGTTTCAGAAGGCAATGGGTTTCCCCTTACTGGAGGGTGAGTTGGACTTCAATTCTAACTCTGAGAAAGTTTGAGATTTTGTGATATTCTGTAACTGGAATTAGGTGTCTCTTTAGAGCAAATTTTTTCTTGGAAGTCATGACTCTATGACAGCAAAAGATTAAGTGGATTTAGTTGAATTCATTTGTTAGGGCAAATTAATACTGCTGTCTAAGTGACAGCAAATAGGATTTACAGGATTGTTGCAATTTGGAGAGGTCTGTAGTTTAGTCAGGGTGAAGTGAATTCGGCAAGTAAAGTCACAACCTATTTATCCAGAAATCAGACACCCAGACATTTGAACCCTTAGGATGAACCCACAATTTATTACTATAACTCTTCTGCCTAGGTTTGGAAACTTGCTCTTGGTCAGCAGAAAACATGGTCAGAAATAATGCACACACAAAGTATCTTGGACACATAACTCTCCTGGCTCCTGGCCTTTAGAAGAAATTTAGAGAGAGAAAAAGCCAAAAATAAAAGAACCCACAGGAGGAAAATGCTTAAGGGTCTTTACTGTTGCAGATGTGCTGCCTGCCTCTGTCTACAAAACCTTCTGGGCTATCTCTGACAAATTTTGCTACCGCTCACAGAATAACATGGCTGATCTCACACAATGTGGTGCCATTGGTGCTGTATGAATCTGTCTTCCTGATACATGCACTCTGGGTAGAAGTATAAAGATAAATAATCACTGGGCCTGGGAAAGACAGTGCAATTCAGTAGCCATGTCACATAAGGTGGCCTAGTGGGGTCTTTTGCCCCATACTGTGCCAGGTCAATTTTTATTCTCCTCTCCTTCCTTGCTCTGACTGTTCTCTATGTGAGTCAGAGACTCTGTCACAACGAGTCTACCTGATTTAATGCTAAACACCTGAACTGTCCAGTCTCCATAGCCCCTGACCTTCCTTCTCCTGAATAAATGAACGAATGAATATATGAATGAATGAAACATTTATTAAAAATATGTACAAAGCACTGTCTTAAGTACTGAGAATACAAGTAGAAAAGTAAAACATTTCCTTCTCTCAAGGTGCTCACATTCTAATGGGGAAAAAATAATTCACATGGAAGATTTCAGCTTCAAATCAGTTGGTAAGGTTCCATGGGCACTAGAGTACAATGGCAAAGCAGGTAATATCTTTTCTTTTATGTCATTTCTACTGACAAAATCATCTAAGTTTCTGATGTTAAGCAAGTTGATAGCCCCAACAACTTTGATCACAATTTTTTTCTAGGTTTAAATTAGATGAAAGTGTAGCACCTGCAAGCGTTCTTGCCAGGCTGCATCTCCACAAGAGTCGCTCCCAGGATCATGGCTAGAAGCCATGGACTGGAAGGATTACTATTCCCAAGGCTATTGGGTTTAGATTCTGAGCTGTCTTTATCCTAGTGTGAGGGAAGTTAGTGGTCAAGGTGATGGTGCTGCCCTGACATTCTTGAAACAGGCTTTCTCTTGTTTCTCCTCTCTCCTCTAGGGAGCTTTGCTGCTTTAGGTAGGCTGGCTTACCTTGGCTGTGTGGCAGTTTGTTGACAATTGGTGGGGATGGCTGGCCCCTTCTCTATAGGAGTTGTTTCTCAGGATGATGGCTGTGAGGGTTGGTCTGGAGGCAAGACTGGCGGTTAGGGGAATGCTGCTCCTCCCAAAACTTCTTTGACTATATGCCCATTGATGGCAATTGGTTGGCAGTTGCTGCTGCTGATGATAAGGAAATCAGTCCCCTTATCCATAAGGATTTCTCCCCTTAATGATCATTGTGGCATTGTGGGTGCTGGGCTAGAAAGAGATCTGGTGATTTGAGTGACACTGCTTCTCCCAAGGATCTTGGACTCATGATCCAGGACTTTCTCTGATGGAAAATAGTGGTCAAAGTGGTAGTGGTGGTTTGGTTTGCCTAACACATTCTGCCTCCTGTCTCTCCCCTTAGAATGCCTTGTTTTTCGAACTAGACTAATTTGCCTGCCCTATGGGTAGCTACATTAACTACATTGACAGTAGAAAAGATCTGTTCCTTTTACTCCCCAGACACCTCCCTCTTTGCCTGACCCCATCCCCTATCAGTTTCACATTTTAAAATATTTCTCTTAGCTTCTGGTCTTTTGCTTGGGCACTTACTGAGAGACTATTTAACCTTATTTAGAAGGTTATAATAGAATATCTGATTAAAAGACACCATTGTGCCCATTTATGTCAAGATACATAGCTGCCCTTTACATCTCCCCAACCATTTCCCTCCCAATCTCATCTCAAAGTATTCCATCTTCCAGAACATTTGACAGGAGAGAAATACAATCTACCTGCATCTACATTCATGAAAAACAAGGAGATAGATGTCCCAGAAATACCACAGGAGTTCAGGATAAAACCTTGTGAAAAAATGTACAATAGAGTCAGTTAATAGAATATGGCTTTTTGCTTTGTAAACTCAGGCAAAGATAGCACTTTCACATAAAGTTACTTTGGAACTTAGTGCCGACTTGGGGAGATGGAAGAAAAGCAAATGAAGAGGAAAAGAGAAACCTCTGTGGTCCTACTGCTAAGATGGGTTCAGCTGAAACTGTCCATCCTTATTGTGGCTCAGAGTCAACTAAGTTCATTTTTTTTCAACATTAATTTCCACAAGTTTTCGAGTTACAAATTTTCTCCCCATCTCTACTCTCTCCCCCACCCAAGATGTCATTTATTCTGATTGCTGCTTTCCCTAGTCTGCCCTCCCTTCTATAACCCTACTCCCCCCACCTCCATCCCCTTTCCCTTTACTTTCTTGTAGGGCGAGATAGATTTCTATACCCATTGCCTGTGTATCTTATTTCCCAGTTGCATGTAAAAACATTTTTTAACATTTGTTTTTAGAACTTGGAGTTCCAAGTGCTCTCCCTTCTTCCCTCTCCACCCATCCTTCTGGAGAAGGCAAGCAATTCAATATAGGTTATACATGTATTGTTACGCAAAACACTTCCATAATAGTCATGTTGTAAAAGACTAACTATATTTCCCTCCATCTTATCCTGTCCCCCTTTATTCAGTTTTCTCCTTTGACCCTGTCCCTTTTCAAAAGTGTTTGCTTTTGACTACCTCCTCCCCTGATCTGCCCTCCCTTCTATCATCCTCCCCTCTTATCTCTTTCCCCCCTACTTTCCTGTAGGGTAAGATACCAAATTGAGTGTATATATTATTCCCTCCTTAAGCCAAATTTGACGAGAGCAAAATTCACTCATTCCCTTTCACCTACCTCCTCTTCTCTTCCATTGAAAGAGCTTTTTCTTGCCACTTTTATGTGAGATAATTTACCTCATTCTATCTCTCCCTTTCTCCTTCTCCCAATACATTCCTCTCTCATCCTTAAATTTTATTTTTTATATCTTCCCTTCATATTCAACTCACCTTGTGCCCTCTCTCTCTATATGTATATATATCTATATATGTATACATATACATATGCATATATATATATGTTGAAACAGTAAGGTCATAATAACAATGTAGATGATAATTGTCAAAATGTCTATGTAGTTCTGTATCACAAAGTGTACAAAACTCTCCACATAAAAGGTAGAAGAAGTAAAGCATTTATTCAGACACCAAAGAACCATATCCCACTAGCCATTTGTCTAGTCAGTCCACTTCGTTATAACAGCAAGGAATCCAAAACATTCAATACACAATATTACAACCAGGAGACTCACTATCCCAAAACACCTCTCTGACCCCCTGCTGGGGTCTTCCCCAAAACAAACTCACAGTACAGCTAAGTCAGCCTATTCAGTTCTAACAGTCAGGACTGCAGCCATTAACAGCCACAACGTCTCTCTCTCTCTGTCTCTCTCTCTCTCTCTCCCTCTCTCTCTCTCAGCATTTTCTGTGACATGACTTCCTTTTCCTGTCAGGAAGCTCCTCCCACCATGTAACTTAGGCTTCCTGTGATGCAAGCAGGTCACATGGACTATTAGTAGGTGGGAAAGATTTTCAAATCTAGTTGCTACTGCATATGTATATTCCCTTCAACTACCCTAATACTAAGAAAGGTCTCATGAGTTACAAATATCATCTTTCTATGTAGGAATGTAAACAAAACAGTTCAACTTTAGTAAGTCTCTTATGATTTCTCTTTCCTGTTTACCTTTTCATGCTTCTCTTGATTCTTGTAATTGAAAGTCAAATTTTCTATTCACTCTGTTTTTTTTCATTGAGAATGCTTGAAAGTCCTCTATTTCATTGAAAATCTATATTTCTTCCTGAAGTATTATACTCAGTTTTGCTTGGTAGGTAGCTCCTTTGACCTCTGGAATATCGTATTCCAAGGCCTTTGATCCTTTAATGTAGAAGCTGCTAGATATTGTGTTATCCTGACTGTGTGTCCACAATATTTGAATTGTTTTGTTCTGGCTGCTTGCAATATTTTCTCCTTGACCTCGGAACTCTGGAATTTGGCCACAATATTTCCAGGAGTTTTCTTTTTGGGATCTTTTTCAAGAGGTGATTGGTGGATTCTTTCAATTTCTGTTTTACCCTCTGGTTCTAGAATATCAGGGCAGTTCTCCTTGATAATTTTTTGAAAGATGATTTCTAGGTTCTTTTTTTGGTCATGGCTTTCAGGTAGTCCAATAATTTTTAAAGTATTTCTACTGGATCTATTCTCCAGTTCAGTGGTTTTTCCAATGAGATATTTTGCATTGTCTTCTATTTTTTCATTCTTCTGGTTCTGTTTTATAATTTCTTGATTTCTCATAAAGTGGCTAGCTTCTACTTGCTCCATTCTAATTTTTAATCCAGTATTTTCTTCAGTGGTCTTTTGGACTTCCTTTTCCATTTGGCTAATTCTGCCTTTTAAGGCATTCTTCTCTTCATTGGCTTTTTGGAGCACTTTTGCCATTTGGGTTAGTCTATTTTTTAGTGTGTTATTTTCTTCAGTATTTTTGGGGGTTTCCTTTAGCAAATTGTTGATTTGTTTTTCATGATTTTCTTGCATCATTCTCATTTCTCTTCCAATTTCTCCTCTACTACTCTTACTTGATTTTCCAAATCCTTTTTGAGCTCTTCCATGGCCTGAGACCAATTCTTATTTTTCTTGGAGGCTTTTGATGTGGGCTCTTCGACTTCGTTGACTTCTTCTAGCTGTATGTTTTGATCTTCTTTGTCACCAAAGAAAGATTCTGTAGTTTGAGTCCTTTTATGCTGCCTGCTTATTTTCCCAGCCAATTACTTGACTTTTGAGCTCTTTGTCAAGGTATGAATGCTTCCAGAGTGGAGAGTGCTCTGTCCCAAGTTTCAGGGGTTTTGCACTGCTGTTTTCACAGCTATTTCTATTTTGAGGTTGTATGATACTCCTCTCCTGACCTGTGATCTGGTCTGTGAATGCAAGCCCTCCTTTCTTCTGCGTAAATACCAAGAGGACTTCCTCTCCTCAGCCACCACAAGCCCAGTGTTCCTCTTCCCCCAAAGACTGCCAACCAGAACTGAAACCCAGATCCAAGCAGGGCAAAGTAAGAGAGAATGCTGCCTCAGCACCAGCAAAGAGATCCCTGCGCTCCTGCTCTGATTAGCTACTTGCTTCTCCCCACTGTGTGGGCCTGGAACTCTGGAAGCAGCTGCAGCTGCTGCAGCCACCTCTGCCTCCCCAGGACTGGGGCTAGACCATGCACTTCTGTCACCCAGGTCCAATAGTTTTCCCACCAACTTGTTAAGTTGTCTTTGGTGTTTGTGGGTTGAGAAGTCTGTAAATTGCCACAGCTCAGTGATTCAGGGCCCTGAGGCCTCTGCCAGGTCTACTCTGGACTGGTCTATTCTGCCTCAGCCCAAGTTGGGCTGTGCTCTGCTCCCAGCAGAGTGCAATAGACCCTTCCCAGTGATCATCCAGGCTGTCTTGGGCTGGAGACTTGTTTCACTCTGTCATTTTGTGGGTTCTGTAACTCTAGAATTTGTTTAGAGACATTTTTACAGGTGTTTGGAGGGATTTGGGGGAGAGCTCAAGTGAGTGCCTGTTTTCATGCCACCAGCTTCATTCCACCCCTCTCAGAGTCAACTAAGGTAAAAACCAAAAAGCTACAAAAATACTAGTGCTGGTGTTCATTTTGGGCTTCATGTCCCATTTTTTTTCATCAGAACAGATTATTGTGGAATTCATTATGTTCCACAGTGGAGATGCTTAGAAGACTATGGGATCTGAGGAATACTCTTCATGAAGGTTGGGATTCTCCTTTTGCCAAACCCCCTCCACATTTCAGTATTGTGAGTCAGTGTGATCCAAGTGTTCAATCATTATTATAAACATTTTTGAACAAATTCTACTTTTAAAGTTTCAGACCATTGGGTCTTATCTATCTTTTCATTGTGCTTTTTGAAAGCTACCCTCCCAGAGGATAGGCTATATATCTAATTATATTCCCTTGGCTAGCATAAATTTTAAAATCACATGGTCACTCTATTCCAGGATGCCTTTCATTTCCACTCAATTTAATTAAATTCACTAATACCTGTTTAGTTCCTTCTATGTATAAGGCATTGCAATTAATAATTAATTTTTAAAAATTTATTTAAGCAAAGAATAACATATCACATCTTATGTTCTAATTTCTCTATCCAGAGTAGTGTTAAATAGCAAAATTAAAGAGTAAACAGGGTCACTGATAGAAGCTTACACAGTTTTAACAATGAGAAATTACCACTGGAAAACTGATAGTAGAAAAATTAAAGAGCAAATATAAAACTATGTATTACATTATAGTGACATAATAGATAGTAATAAAAATGATTCTGACTTACTAAGAAAAGAATAAATAATGCTCAGTATTCTCCCTTTAGGAAGGGAGGCATGTGCAGTGTAGAGCTAGTATATACTAATAATTATGAATGTCAGTGTGTGGCATAATGGGTAGGGCAGTCCTGGGAAGTAGGAAAAACTTGGCTTAATTCCCATCTTTCATACATACTGATAGTGACTTGGACAAGTCACTTAGAGTATCAGAAAGCTCACTAAGACTATAAACTGAAGAACAAAAATAATGAATAATATGCAATATTAGAATGAATTTCTTTATTGAGAGCTCTTTATACATATAGGATCATAATTCCTGACAAACTACTAATAAAGGTTACTTGCTTCAAGTCTTAGGTTTCCATTTTAAAGGGGGGAAAAGTCTCTCTCTCTCTCTGTCTCTCTGTCTCTCTCCCTCTTCCCTCCCTTCCTCCATCTCATTGTGAGATAGAATAACATAATGTATATAAAGAGCTTTGTGAATTGTAAAGTTCTACATTTTCTCTCCAGTCTCTTTCTTTGCAAAGGCTGTCCATAATGTCTGCAGTGCAGTCGTTTCTGCCTCTTGGAGTCCCAAGCCTTCTTTAGGGTTCCCCTCCAGTACTTCCTCTTCCATGGGATTTTCCTTCAATTGTCAGGGCCATTATGTCACCAGTATAGGATTCTGTATTTGGAAAGTCTGCATAGGATAGTCCATATATGGCTGTAACCTCAGAGTCAGGGAGATCTAGGTTCAATTCAAACCCGCAACACATGAATGAATATGAAGGAGTGAAAAAGCATTTATTCAGTACTTACTATACATGAGGCTGTTGTTGTTTGTCTTTGGTTCTTGAAGAGGACCGTGGTATCAGGAAGATGATGCTATAACTTGTAAGTGACTTGGATTTAAGTGAGGGAGAGCTGTGCAAAGTCATCAGCCTCACTTTCTCCTCCAGAGCCATCCGAGCCACATGGCCAGATATAGATCAGGACACTTGGAGATGGCTCCAGATGCAGTGGGAGACATTGGCCTTTTTAAGCTAAGGTCTTTCCCAGGTCTCAGTTTGACTGAGACAATGCCCATTCAGTGATTAAGGTTAGGTAAGAAATGAGGCAAAGAATAGCCTCTTTTATCTAGTTCAAGAAAAAATCAATCTGCGAGGCAAAAACCTTCAGGGTTTTGTAGCTGGAATTGCATCAGGTAATCAAATAATTAAGGCATATTTATTAAGAGCCTTACTATTTTCCAGGCATTATGCTAACCACTGGAATATAAATACCAAGACATAAAAATAAAATAACATAAAAAAGACAGGCCTTGCCCTCAAAGAGCTTAAATTCTAATTAGTGAAGACAATGCATTGAAAGGATTGAAGTTCAGAGAGGGGTAATAAGCATGATTCTCCAGTGAGAATGGTAGGCAACTTGGTGGGCCTGGGTGGGGCTTGTAATGCAGAACATACCTTACTGGATAACAAGCTCACTGTCATTGAGAATGTCTTCTAGTATGAAGGACAATGATCTTGTAACATAAAATAAAGTGAGAAATGACACTATCAGACAAACCTATCTCTGAGAGAAGAGAAAGGAGAGCATTTTGATTTGAACTGGAGTTGAGACTTTCAGATTTCTTGCTAGTGCAGCTGTATGCTCAGTTACAGACCTAAGATGAACTTAACAAAGATTCTCTCCATCCCCTTCCCCCATCTCTTCTTTAAACCAAGTGGAGTAACTTCTGAGCCTCTTGTGAGAAGGCATCAAATGTTGGCAGGAAACATATGCAGGAGTTGGAATAATTACTAGTGACTTTCTAGCAGTTAGGTATGTGTTTCTAAATGAGGTCTATTGTATTGCTATTTCAGTCTATGTCAAGCCAGGAAACAAAATATGAAAGAGAAAAGGTGGAAAAGATTTCAAGAAATTTAGAAACATCAGCTTTATAATTAAAAGGTTTGCTCCTGGGGATCTTTCAGTCTTTTCAACTTTACTGAAAATTGTTAGGTAACGGATCTTCTCGATGTCCTTATTCATAATTGGAAAGAAAGCTCAGCTGTCTTTTAATGTTTCTGAAGCAGTGTTAGGAAAGGCAAGCAGAAAAAAAAATCTCAGTGTTTAAAAAAATTAAGAACAAAAAGTCAAGATACTATGTTTAAATAAATGCAATTGCAAAGTGCCCAGAAAAAAATTGATTAGATTACTGAATGCCTATCATAAAATGATTAGATCTCCCAACCCCTAGTGTTCATTGCTGAAGCCATTATTAACAACTGGAAATTTACTACTGCACATCTTTCTCTTGAACATGACTGTGGGTTTCTTTTTTTCCGGAGACTGAAAAGAAAATGAGAAGAGATGAGGGATGATTCTGAGCTTATTTCTATCCTTTGTGGATTTATGAAAGGGAGGAGGATGCCTCATAAGTCCAGTAACTCTAAAGATTTGAACCCTTTCTGAGGTTATTTCTTCATGTTATCTACCTCTGAATTTCCTAAATTGTAGCCTTATTTCAGGCCATTGGTTATAGAAGAGCAAGAACAAGGACTTTAATTCATTATGATTGGTAACATGGTATAGTAAAAATAACAAAGACCTGGGAATCATTGGATGTGGCTTCATGGTCTAACACTTCAACTAATTAGCTCTGTAAATGTAGATTTGTTAGCTAAAATTTCTGAATCTGTTTCCTTCTTGTCCTGAGTAAGTAAAAACTCACATAACTGACTTTTATCTGGCCTCAGACCATGCTTCATAGCTGTTCAGTCCTTCCGTTAGGAAACCAAGCCCTGCTCCATGTGATCATCTTGACATCTACTCTGCCAGGACTCTGGAGGAGATAGGGAAGCTGATCAGACTTTGCCTCATTTAAATCCAATCACAGCTCTGCCTCACTTAAATCCAATTCACTTGCAAATCCAGACATCACGCTCCTGATATCCTTGATTCTCTTTGAGAACAAAGGATGAACGACACTCTCTGTTTCTTGACCTTGTTCTGGGAACAACGATCAAATCATTGCTACCTTCACTACCTGAAGGGATGTCCCGATCTTTTCTTTGATAATTATACTCATAATTGCCTGAATCAATGCTCCCTCCCTTAACACCCATTTACCCCTGCACATTGTATTTTCCAAATAGAATGTCTGTTTCTTGAGAACAGGGGTGGTCTCACTTTTGTATTTGTATCCCGGATGCCTAACACAAATAAAGTTTTGGAAAATACTTATTCATTCATTAACTCAATTGTTATTTCAAATGGGAATAATAATGCTTATAATGACTGAAACAAGGGGTGATTTCAAAGATAAGGCAACTAGATGGGATAGTGGATAGAGTACTAGGTCTCTAAAGTCAGGAAGACCTGAGCTCAAATTTAGCCTCGGATGCTAGCTGTGTAACCATGGGCAAGTCACTTACCCTGTCTACTTGAGTTTCCTTAACTGTAAAATGAGGATCATGGCACCTATGTCCTATGGTTGTTGAAGCATCAATTGATATGATGAGTGTAAGCACTTAGCGCAATGTCTGGGACATAGTAAGCGCAATATAAATGTTATTATCAGCTGTTATTAAAATGAGTTCAGTATACATTAATAAGTTAAATTTTTCTATCCAAATATATTCTTATGGAGAATGTTTTGCAATGATATCATAGAATTTCAGTCTTGGAAGGGACCATAAAGGTCATTTAGTCTGTCTTCTGCCTGAATTATGCATCTACTCTACTCCATTAAGCAGAGGTAGTACAAACATTGTTTTGGTGAGTTCCTTCATGGACAGGCACTCGCCGTCTTCCAATACAATACATTGCACTTTTAGACAGCCCCAATGGTTAAAAAGTTGTTTTTGATATTGAACCCCATATTGCCTTCATTTAACTTTTACCCATTGGTCCTAGCTCTCACCTCAAAAGTCAATCAGAATAAATCTAATCCCTATTCCACATGAGAGCCCTTTAAATATCTGGGAGACATGGACCATGCTTAGCCCTCTTTTCCCCTTTATTTCTCTCTTCCCTAGTCTAAACAAACCTGAATGCTTTAATAGTTGTCTCCCATCTATAATAGTAACTTTCTAACTAAATTCACCTTAATGTCTCCAAGGAGGAAAAAGATAATATTTTCTTAGTAGCCATGTATTTGAAATAATGAGTGGGACACTTGCTGGATATTTCAAAGAGAATTTGGGCATGAAATTGGGAGAGCCCACTTTTTTAAGTTGAAAAAATGCTTTTTTGGAAAGTTAATTATTTGTTACTTAAAATCTTTTAAAGAATATTTCTATACACAAAGTTCAGCGTCATATAAGGAAATATAATTCCTAACCATTACTGTTGCACAAAATTAGAAAGTGTTATTTTGTGAGATAATGAGCTCTCTTTCACCAGAAGTGTCCATGTGAAAACTGGATGCTCACTTGTCAAGGATGATGGAAGGGATATTCTAGTTCAAGAATGGGTTGGACTAGATGACCTCAGAAGTACTTTCTAACTCCAAGGAGGTATGGGCTCTAAGCTAATTGATTCAGTTTATTATATGTCAGGTCCTATTAAAAGGAAGAAATAAATAGTTGCTTATTATGTTACTCTAAAGTTCAAAAAGGTTTTTTTACACACAATTGAGCCTTGGAACAACTTTCAGAGGCACATTCTACAGGTATTTTCCCCCCTTTTATGAAGGAGAAAACTGAATCCCAGGACCATTCTGTTTTGTTGTTACTTACCTTCTTTTTCTTCCCAGGCAGCCTCCAGTTGAGATAATCATTTAACTGGCAGAAGGAAATTTAATAATATAACCTTCCATCTGAGATGAGTAAATTATGATGAACTTCACTCATGTTTTTCTAATGTTGTGCAGCATCTGTGAGAAAGTCAAGGTTAAGTCAGGTCTATCAATCATGAAAACTTAACCCAGAAAATGGTGTTTAGACAGAAACGATCCCAAAGACATTTTTGAATTCTCATTGCATCCATACATTAATGAAGAATGAGCTACAATTCTTTGTGTATAAACAGGTCAAATGTACTCCCCTTCAATTATATAGAAAAATGCCTTAATTTGCTTAGAAATGTTTTTGCATAATGTATATTAAATCTCTAGTATTTATAATTATTGTTATAATTATTGTTTTGATTTGAGTTTTAGAAAAGAAAATAAGATTTTTTTTTTGATAAAGTTAAAAATCAGATTAGATGCATTTGACTAAAAAAACAGAGAGAAAAACAACCGTGGGAATAGAGTTAAACCTTTTCCCAACATTGAATTAAAGCTATATACATTGAAAATTTTTGTAATAACATTATTGAGAATATGATTATATCATCAGTAGATTTGTTAAGAGAGGAAATCAGCTCAATTTCCCCTCCTAATACTACAATATGCCCAATAGCACCATAAAAGGAAAACTAACTCCCTTTGTTGTACCCTTATTGAGAAGGGCTGATTTTCTGCCAACCTACAAAAAGATTATATCCATTGGTCTGTGGCAAGGGACATTATTTCTTAAAAATAAGACTGGCTATTACAAAGAACTAACTAACATTTGACATGTTTAAGAAAAGCTACCTTATTATTTAAAAAAATCAAAATATCACATCTTTTCCCGAAGCTTGCCTTTCTTTTAATTCAAACTGCATAAATGATATTAAGGGCAGAAAATTACATGGGAAAGAAATACCAAGAAAAACGTAGTGTATTCTGTGTAGTCTACTCACTGTCGGTAATGGGAAAATTAAGATCAGGAAAATGTTTATGTAATAATCTCCTGAGCAAGTATTTTCATGCCTTTGACTTTTTTTGATCTTTAAATCAGCAATATTTTTTTTTATGAATAATTGGCACCAATCTTTAAAGGATAACAAAAAGATCTCTTTTTAAAATCTTTCTTTGTATCCCCAGGGCTTAGCACACAGTACCTGGCTCATGTTGTTGTTCATTCAATTAGTCATGGTGGACTCTGTTTGATCTCATGGACCATTGCCTACCAGGCCTTTCTATCCCCCCATATCTTCTGAAGTTCATCCAAGCTTATGTTCATTGCTTCTATTACACTATCTATTCTTTTCATCCTGTGCCATCCCCTTCTCCTTTTGCCTCCTATCTTTCCCAATATCAAGGTTTTTTTTTTTCCCAAAGAGTTCTGCCTTCTCACTATATGGCCAAAATGTTTAATTTTAAGGTTCAGAATTTGACCAATGAGTAGTTTGAATTAATTTTTAAAAATTTATTTAGTATTTTATTTCCCTCATTCACATGTAAAAATAATTTTAGCAGCCCCCCCTCATCGAGAAGGAAAGCAATTCCATATAGGTTATTTTATACATGTGCAGTCATGCAAAACACATTTCCATATTAGTCATGTTGTGAAATAAAACATAGACCACCCCCAAAAAAAGAAAACTCAAGAAAAATAAAGAAAGTGAAAAAGAAAGTATGCTTCAATCTGTATTCAGGCACCATCAATTCTTTGTCTGGGATGGACAGCATTTTTCATCTTAAGTCATTCGGAGTTGTCTTGGATCATTGTATTGCTGAAAATAGCTAATTCATTCAGAGAAGATCATCTTACAACATTGCTGTTACTTTCTACAGAATGCATTTCACTTTGCATTAGGTCATGTAAGCATTTCCAGGTTCTTCTGAGAACATCCTGCTTATCATTTCTTATGGACAATAGTATTACATCACAATCACGTAGCACTATTTATTCGGTCATTCTCCAGTCATTGGGCATCCCTCTAGTTTTCAACTCCCTGCCACCAGGAAAGAGATGCTATAAATATTTCCATACATATAGGTCCTTTTCCCCTTTGTTTTTTTTATCTTTTTTGGACACAGACCTATCAGTAGCACTGATAGGTCAAAGGGTATGCATGATAGCCCTTTGGGCATAGTTCCAAATTGCTCTAAACAATGGTTGAATCACTCCACAACTGCAATCCATTAATTTCTTATTTTCCTACATCCCTTCTAACATTTGCCATTCTCCTTTTCTAACCTATTAGCCAACCTAATAGATATGAATCAGTGCATCAGAATTGTTTCAATTTGCATTATTCCAATCAATAGCAATTTAGAACACCTCATAGGGGTATAGATGGCATTGATTATTTCATCTGAAAATTGTTCATATCTCTTGACCATTTATCAATTGGAGAATGGCTCCTATTTTTATAAATTTGACTCGGTTCTCTATATATTTGACAAATGAGGTCTTTATCAGAGAAACTTGGTTCAAAATTATTTTTCACAATAATTATTGCTAAATGTGTTTCCCTCCATCCTATTCCTCTCACTCCCAATTTATTCTAATCTCTCTCTCCTTTTACCCTGACCCTCCTCAAAAGTGTTTTGCTTCTGACTGCTGCCTCCTTCAATCTGTCCTCTCTTCTGTCACCCCTCCTTTTTCAACCCTTTCTCTTCCTACTTCCCTGTTCAGTAAGATGCATTTCTGTATGCCATTGAGTGTATATAGTATTCCCGCTTTGAGCTAATTTTGATGAATATAAGTTTCACTCACCCCTCCCTTACCTTTCCCCTCTTGTCCTGCATTGTAAAAGCTTTTTCTTTTCTCTTTTATGTGAGATAATTTACTCCATTCTACCTGTCCCTTTCCCTTTCTCCCAGTGAATTCTTCTTTCTCACTCTATAATTTTTTTTCATATTCAACTCACACCTGTGTTCTCTGTCTATATATAATACTAACTGACCTAATAGTGAGAAAGTTTTTTTATGAGTTACGACTATCACCTTCTCATGTAGAAAAGTACACATTTATTTTTGAGGGAGGAAGGAAGGGCAGTTGGGGTTAAGTGACTTGCCCAAGGTCACACAGCAAGTAAGTGTGTCAAGTGTCTGAGGCTGGATTTGAACTCAGGTCCTCCTGACTCCAGGGCCGGTGCTCTACTCACTGTATCACCTAGCTGCCCCCAAACATACACATTTTAACTTCATTAAGTACCTTATGATTTCCCTTTCCTGTTTACTATTTGATGCTTCTCTTGAAGTCTTGTATTTGAAAGTCTATTCAGTTCTGGTCTTTTCATCAGGAATGATTGAAAGTCCTCTATTTCATTGCATATTCATTTTTTCCCTTAAAGGATTATACTCAGTTTAGATACATAGGTAATTCTTGGTTGTAATCCTAATTCCTTTACCCTCTAGAATATCATATTCCGAGTCCTCCAGTCCTTTAGTTTAGAAGCTGCTAAATCTTGTGTTATCTTGATTGAGGCTCCACAATACTTAAGTTGTTTCTGGGGGCTTGAAATATTTTCTCCTTGACCTGGGAGCTCTGGAATTTGGCTGTAATATTCTTGAGAGTTTTCACTCTTTCAGGAGGTCATTGGTGGATTTTTTTTTCAACTTCTATTTTACCCACTGATACTAGAATATCAGGGTGATTTGCTTTGGTAATTTCTTGAAAGATGTTGTCTAGGCTCTTTTTTGATCATGGCCTTTTGATTATCAGTTGTTTTTCCAATGAGACATTGCACATTGTCTTCTATTTTTCTATCCTTTTTATCTTATTATTTATTTATTTCTTATAAAATCATTAGCTTCCATTTGCTCAATTCTAATTTTTAAATGAACTTTTGTACCTCCTTTTCCATTTGTTCAATTCTACTTTTTGAGGAGATTTTTTTTTTCTTCAGTGAATTTTTCTGCCTCTCTTCCCATTTGGTCAATTCTGCTTTTCAAGGCATTCTTCTCATCATTGCCTTTTTGGACCTCTTTTACCATTCGGCTTATTTTGTTTTTCAAGGTTTTTTTTCTTCAGTATTTTTTCTGTCTCCTTTACCAAGATGTTGACTGTTTTTCATGATTTTATTGCATCACTCTCATTTCTCTTTCCAATTTTTCTTCTACTTTCTTGCTTAAATTTCAAAATCCTATTTAAGTTTGTCTCTAGCTTGAGACCAATTCATGTTTGTCTTGGAGCCTTTGGAGGTTGGAGATTTGACTTTGTTATGTTTTCTGAGTGTTTTGATCTTCCTTGTCACCATAGTGACTTTCTATGGTCAGAATTTTTTTTTTGTTTCTTGCTCATTTTCCCAGGCTTTTTTTTTTTTTAACTTTTAACTCTTTGTTAAAGTGGGACTGTGCTTCTGGGGTGGATGTCACACTGTCTCAAGCTTCAGTGGTTTTGCGCAGCTGTTTTCAGAGATTCTTCTAGGAATCTGTAAGTTTTTTTTCAAGGTGATATGATCTGAGGAGAGATGTGTTTTTGCTTTTCTTGACTATGCTCTGATCTGTGAGTAACCACAAACACTCTTTTCTGCCATGGAACTGTGATGAAGGTCCCTGATCCACTGTGGCCATAAGTTTTGGTGTGATAGTGCTCCTCCTTCCCCTGGGACCGCCACCCAGGACTATGACCTGGATCCAAGTATGGGCAAAGCAACGGCATCCTGCCTCAGTGCTAGTTCAATCTAGTTCTTACGCGTTATTTGACCCCCTTCCTTTGTGGGTTGAGAGCTCTGGAAGCACCTGCTGCTGCTGCTGATTCAGCTCCCAAGGCCTGCTCCTAGTTTTCTGGAGCCTGGTCTGTGTTGGTGAGGCCTGTGCTGGACTGTGATCCACTCTCTGCCAGGTGCGATAGAGCTTTTCTGCCAACCTTCTAAGTTGTCTTTGGCAGGAGAATTATTTCATACCATCCTTTTGTGGGTTCTACCACTTGAGCAATTCTTTTATGGCATTATTTAAAGGTGTTTGAAGGGGCTTGGGGGTCAGGTGAGTTGCTGCCTTTACTCTGCCACTTTGGCTTTGCCTACGTAAATTGATTTCTTTAAGTATTGACTGATTTTATCTTCTTAGTGTGCAAGGGACTCTCAAAAATCTTCACTAGCACCACAATTTAAAAGTGTCAATTCTGCAGCACTTAGCTTTCCTCATAATACAACTCTCAAAGACATACATTGGTAGTAGAAAAAAAAACAACAACATAACTTTAACTATATGGACCTTAGTTAGCAAGGTGATTTTTTTTTTGCTTTTGAGTATGCTGTCTAGATTTGTCATAGCTTTCCTTCCAAGGAACAACCACTTTTAATTTCATGGCTGAAGTTACTATCTGCAGTAATCTTTCAGACTAAAAATATAAAATCTGATATTATTTTCATTTCTTCCCCCTGTATTTGCAAGGGAATGATGGGAATGCTCTCTCTCTCTCTCTTTCTCTCTCTCTCTCTCTCTCTCTCTCTCTCTCACACACACACACACACACACACACACACATACATAAATATACACACATGTGTATCAGAGCATCAGAGAAAGAGTTAGAACTAGAAATGACCTTAAAGATAATGTACCCCAATTCTCTTCATTTTATACATGAGGAAATTGAGATGTAGTCATGTTAACTTACCATGACCAAGGTCACAAAATTAATTAAAGACAGAACCTGGAATATGCTGAGTAGGGGGTGAGAGTGATAGGACAACTACTACTTTGAAGTAAAAATCAACAAAAGTATAAAGTCCTGTGGGCAAGGGTTTGGAAATGATATTCAACGTCCACAAAAAGAAATGAACATTTCTAAAAAGCAGGAGGTATTTCCTTGAGCAACTGACACGTGCTTGTCTGTGCATATTTTTTCTGGACCTCCTTTTCTTTCTTCATAATCTAGCAAATGTTGGCAATTTGGTCTCTAATTCTCTCCTTCTTCAAAAACCAACCCTCACTTCTGGTTATTCTTGGTTCACATATTGCTGGAGCCTAGATTGCAAAATTTAAGCATAACCTTACTGGCACGTGAAATGAGTACAATTGTTCAATAATTTGCCTTTCTTTAGGATTGGGACATAAACCGATCTTTCCTAATCCATTGGCCATTGTTGAGTTTTCCAAATTTGTTAGCATATTGACTGATGCACTTTACCAATATCATCTTTTAAGATTTTAGATAGTTTAGTTGGAATTCTGTTATCCTCACCAGCCTTATTGTTAGCAAACCTTCCTAAGCCCCACTTGACTTCCTTCTCCAGGATGTCTGACTCTAGATCAGGAACCACACCATCATGGTTATTGATGATATTAAGATCTTTCTTGAATTAGTCTTCTGTATATTGTTGCCAGCTCTTAATCTCTTCCACTTCTCTCATACCCTTACCATGTTTTTGTGCTTTATCATGACAATTTTTGCATGAAACATTCCCTTGATATCTCTGATTTTCTTAGAGAGATCTCTTGTCTTTCCCATTCTATTTTTTTTTCTGCTAAAAGAAAACCTTATCCCTCTTTGTTGTTTTCCGAGATTCTGCATTCAGTCAGGTATAACTTTCCCCTTTTCCTTTACCTTTCACTTTCCTTCTTTCCTTAGCTATTTGCCAAGCCTTACCAGACATATATTTTGCTTTCTTGCTCTTCATTTTCTTTAGGAATTTTTTTGCTGCTGCTTCCTGTATAATATTGTGAACTGTTAGTTCTTCAAGTACTCTATGTATCAGTGCTGTCCCTTTGAATCTATTCATCATTTCCACTTAATAATTATAGATGGTGTTATTTAGGTCACACTTATATGGTCTGATGGCTTTCCCTACTTCAATTTAAGTATGAACTTTGTGATAAGAAGCTCATGAACTGAAATACAGCCAGCTACAGGTCTTGTTTTAATTGACTGTACAGAGCTTATCCACCTTTGGCTGAAAAGTACATAATCAATCTGATTTCAGTATTGGCCATTTGGTGATGTCCATTTATAGAGTCACCTTTTGGGTCATTGATAACCATTCAGTGATCTTAACAAAACTCTCCAATTTTTTCTCCTTTTTCATTTTGTACTCCTAATTCAAACTTGCCTGTTATTCCAATTATCTTTTGACTTCAAATTTAAGCATTCCAATCCCCTACAATGAATGTGACATCTTTGAGTGTGAGTGTGTGTGTGAGATTTTTAGAAGATGTTGTTGGTCGTCATAAAACTGAGTAACTTTGGCCTCTTCAATATATGTGATTAGAACATGACCTTGTATTATTGTGATGTTGAATGGTTTGCATTGGATTTGAACAGAAATCATTCTCATTTTTGAAATCATATCCCAGTACTATTTTTTCCTCATCCTTTAATTGACTATGAGAGCTATTCTATTTCTTCTAAAGGATTCTTGTCCACAGTATAAATAATGATAGTCTGAATTAAATTCACCCATTCCCATACATTTAAGTTTACTGGCACCCAAGATATCAATGTTTAATCTTTTCATCTCCCATTTGAACACAGCCAGTTCACCTTGATTCATAGATCTTATATTCCAGATACTTTTACAATATGGATCGGTACAGCAACAGACTTTCCTTCCGTCACCAGACACATCCACAAATGAGCTTCCTTTGGCTTCGTTGCTTCATCTTCCAGGGTCATATCTTTTATACTTTTAATATGTTCATGAAGATTTCTTGGCAAAGACACTAGAGTGTTTTGCCATTTCCTTCTGCATTGGATCATCTTTTGTTAGGACTCTCCACCATGACCTGGCCCTTTTGAGTAACCCTGCATGGCATACATAGCTCTTAGTTTTGTTGAGCTATGTAAGCCCCTTTACCATGACAAGGCAGTGATGCAGGAGTGTGCCTGGCACATAGGACGTCCTTAATAAATGATAACTGACTGACCAGTTTGTGGTTTTTATATATGTAGTAACAGAGGCTGGTACTACATATATACACAGTTTGAGTATTATAATGTTCAACTTAATCTTAGAATCAGCCAAGTCTAATTTTTACTCAGTTATCATAACATTTGAAGCAGTCGTGCATATAGATGCATGTGCATATATATTTTGAAATAATAGTAGCAAGTCCATATAGTGATTCAAAGTTTGCACAATGATTTCCTAATATTAACCCTGTGAAGCTGTTAGTACAGGGAATTATTACTCTTTTTGAAGATGAAGAAATGGAGTCTCTGGAAGCTTAACTTGCTTGTCCAAGTTCATAGAATTAATAAGTGTTTGAGATAGTATTTGAATGCAGATCTGTACTTGACAATCAAACTGAAATGTTAATTCAGCATTTTAGAGGGAAAAATAGTATTTCAGGGAAGAATTATCAAGATTGGCTATTTTTAGCAATTAAATTCACTTTAGGCTTATAAACACAGGCAAAGTGAAATAGGGAAATGAGAACATCATATACAAAATTCAAACCGAAAAATCATTTACCTCAATTCTCTAGATATTTCAAAGAAATTAGATTTTTATTTGTTTCCTAGGATCATCTAGATAATTATCTAAATTTTCTTCTTCACTTTATTTTTAAGAATACAGTCTGTTTATGTAGTCCTAGTCCATAAATAGCTATTAATTCAGGTAGATCAAGTGTCATTGATAAATTCTGCCACACTGAAGTGGTTTTCTTTTTTCATTCCAAAGACAAGAACATGTATATTTACTTTACTTTTTACTCTGCTTATATTTGTTCTTAGGAGTAATAGTACATCTTCGTTCAAGTTTGTTCAGGTTTTTGAGGCAGTGAGATAGCACAGACCATAGGCCTGGAGTCAGGAAGACCTGATATCAAATCTGACCTCAGATGCTTTCTAGCTATTTGGCTCCATGTAAGTCATTTGACATTTCTCTGCCTCAGTTTTCTCAACTATAAAATGGGTTTCGTATTAGCACCTACTTCCCAGGGTTGTTATGAGGATCAAATGAAACTGTAAAGCACTTATTATAATGCTTGGCAAATAGCTAAACACAATAAATACTTCTTTACATCCAATCCCCTCACTTCTTCAGGTTTGTTCAACACCTACTACACATATAGTTATTTTTTTTTCCTGTTGACCCACTCTTTTTTAAATTTGAAAGACCTTGGGAAGCAAACTGACTATGGTGCCTGACTTGATTGTCAAAACTATTTAAATGTTTATCAATCTCTTTGATAAATGCATCAACACTTGGGGAAAAATAATATTTTATGTATAATCATTGTTATTGTAGAAGGAACCTAGATTGTAACTATTTAACATCATCTTTTCTTGAATCTGATTTCCCCATATTTTATTTCCATATGCTTATACTTGCAACATATAAAGTTTAAATATGTAGAATTCTGGCATGATCACTAAGCAGTCATGCTAAACTCACTTACTCTTTGTCCCCAAAGAGAAAGATACATGTCAAATAGAGTAAAAAGGACAATAACAAGAAAAAGAAGGGAGTCTAAATAAATCCCCACAAGAATATCCCCTTGGAGAGAAAAACAGTAATAACTAGGCCACACTAAACAAATGTGCATAAAAAGGAATTTCTAACACAACAAAGAAACACTATAGTAAAATAATTTCAGAAGCAATTGCTGAGCTCTTAAAGTAGGTGTTAGGGAGAAGAAAAAAAATTTAATAAAATATTAGACACTGAAAAAAGAGAATTACAGAGACATAATTTAAACATTCAGGGATGCAACAAATAAATATTAGATCAAAGGCAAAATAGCAAAATCAAAACCTTTGAGTACTCTATGAGAAAAAACAATTGACCCTGAAGTTATAATACAACCAGAAAATCTGAGAATTATTGGTCTACCAGAAAACAAACAAAATGTGGTGAAGCAAAAAGCTTGAATGCTTGGGTATCATACCTCATGATATCATGTAGCAATAAAACTATCCAGTTATATTAAATTAAGGATAAAATATAGATTGATAAATTCTGAAGAGCCTTGAAGAGAGACACATAACTATTCAATAAACTCGAATGACTCCCTCTCACCTCCAGGACGAAATTTTAAAAAATAATGTTTGAATTCCTTTATAACCTGGCTCCTTCCTATTTTTTTCAGTCTTCTAACAGCTTACTTCTTTCCATGTAATCTAAGTTACTACAATGGTGTTTCCACAATCTGTTTAGCAACTTCTGTGTGTGGGGGGAATACACCCACAGCCAGCACCCAGAAAGCTGCCAGCACGCTGGAAAAACACAGGTTCTTTTGATCTGCCTTAATAAGGAGAGCAAAGTAAAGGGGTTGGCAAGCTTACTTTATTTCAGCACACAAATATCATTCACTTAGTTCAGGGGAGAAAGCCAGCACCCTGAACTTCAGAGCAATATACAAGCAAACTACAAACATCAACAGACAGACTTTATCTGATTCAAATCATAATACATAGTTACCAGTACCAACATCTGGGTTTCAAAGCTGGAGGGCAGTTCGCAGCTTGCCCAGAGTCTCAACACTCCTTCCATGAGTGTGCCCCAAAAATCAAATGCCAAGCTCTCCTCAGTTATATCCAGTTTGGAGCCCTGAACGCTTTGACCTCACCCAGGCTGGGTCTGGGAAAGTTCTCCATCCCCAGGATCACATCATATACGAATCAATGACTCCTACTTGTCTCAGTGCTGATAAATACTCCAAGACAAAAAGATCCCATTTTATCTGCCCCATTCAAACAAAGGCCAGAATCATTAAAGGCTCTTAAGAGAAGAAAAGCAAAATGTCCCACTTTAATTACTGTTACAAATGGTCTTTTTGCAACCCTTGCAGAAGACACTCCATCTCTTTATTCTTGGAGCCTTTCCACAGGCTGTCTCTTATTCCTAAAATTCTTTTCCTCCTCATTTCTGCTTCCTGGCTTTCCTGTTGTTACCCAACAATACATAAGGGAATGGGGAAAGGAATAAGCATTTATTAACTGCCTACCATGTGTCAAGCAATGTGCTAAATGCTTTATAGATACTATCTTGTTTGATCCTCACAGATCTGGGAGGCAGGTGCTGCTCTGGGAGGCAATTTTATAGCTGAGACTCAAGAAGATAGAAGATAAATGACTGGTCCAGTGTCACATAACGAATAAGTGTCTGAGGCTAGATGTGAATTCAAGTTTTCCTGATTCCAAGGCTGTGTTCTATGGACTGCATCACCTTGCTGCCTGTCTCCTCCCCTACCCTACTACCACTAAAATACAAGCCCCTTAATATCAAACATTGTCTTCTTCTTTGTACTTGTTTCCCCTGTGTCTACTGCAGTGTTTGACATATAATAGGTATTTAAAAGTCACTTCGATTGATCAATTATTGAGAAATAAGTCTAAAACACTAGTCCATATATCAACCTCTAAGAGAAACAGGTAAAATAAAATATCATGAAAATCAAAAGAGATCAGGCAATATCATAAAATAACACAATATTAAATGATATGCTTAATTATCAATAAAAATATGAATTTTAACAAGAGGAAGGAACTTAAATCATTCCTACTGAAGAAACCCTGGACAATCAGGGCTTTTTATGTTTAAATTTATCAAGCAACAGAAACTTAAGCAAAGCAAATAAAAATTTGTATATCATGCAACGACCAGGCAAGGAGAAAAAAGCCTCGTGTATTTTGATTCAATATTTTGTCTAAGGATCATTAATAGAACAAAGATACAGTATTTCTGGATAAATGCTACTAAATGGAAATGATATTCTAGGATTCAAGAGGAAGGAAGGAGTGGGGAGGGGAAAATGAGTTAATATTTCTTGGAATGGGGCACCATAAATGATGGTCATTCAGAAAAAAAGGTGGGATTCATGGGGGCAAGGAATATAGAAGAACCTGAACTCTATTTTTATCTTGACTAGGGAAGTATAAAAAGGAGAGAATAATAGTAAAAATAGAATCAGGAAACATGACCTTAAGTTAGACATTGTGAGAATTATATATATATATACATATATATATATTTATATACATATATATATATAGTGAAAGAGGGGTATCTATGGGAAGAGATGAATTGAAAAAGAGAGAAAGACAAAGAGAGAGAGAGAGAGAGAGACAGACAGACAGACAGACAGACAGACAGACAGAGATTGAGACCTAGAGCTGATTAAAAAAAAAAGTTAATATAACAAAATTTGATGGAGGGAAAATAAACTTCACAATTATGACCTTTAATATTAATGGATTAAAGTCATACATAAAAGGGAATATAGTAACAAAAAAGTATGACAAACAGAACCAAATATCTTGTTGTACACAAGAAATACATGTATAATTTAAATAACTGCTTTTTACATTTCATTTACTTTCATGATTTATGCCAATTAAAAAAAAAACTTATGACTAACCTCCACAATATATTGCTATATCATGAAAATGTATCTGTAGTTTATATACTTGGTCTAAGATGAGTGTGAGAGAGGAGGGAAAAAAATGGAAAAATTCAAAGACAGAATATCTATTTAAATACGATGAGCTGCAAAACTGGATGTACTGTCAGTAACCATATTAAAAAAAAAACCCTCACATATACATGGAGCTGTGAAAACTCCAATGTACTGAGAATTCTTTAAGTAGCTCATTCATGGCTTGGCAAATAGAAATGTAGATTTGTGCTAGGTTATAGGATGTTCCTGAATCAGACTCTCAGTTGTGACCTGGTAGGATATATGATGTAGACTAGATTGTGCTGACCTCTTTTATAGTTGTTTGAATCTAATAGTAAATTTCAAGGCTCAAGATATACCTGCAGTCAATGTTTTCCTATGAAACATTTCCAACTGTGCTTCATGTGGTGCATGGAAGATAACAAAAATGAACACTTTGCCAGCTTAGAAAGTACAGAGCTTCTTTATGGACAGTACTATTGGATTTCTGCTTATTTGCCTACATACTGGCCCTCAAAAAAGTGAAGAAGACTGGATGTTTAAAGATAACATATTGATATAGCAAAATAGCTTATTAATTATTTTATTTTAGTCCTCAATTTCATTGTTTAAAAAATCTCGATGAGAAACATCTACAAATATCTGTATCTTCTCTGTAAAAATTTTAGAGTTGCCAATTGCACTATGAATTTAAATGATGTTTGGGATCATATGGAAAGTATTTGTCAGAGGCAGAGCTTGAACTCAGCCATTCTGAGTAAGAGACTAGCTCACTATCCTCCAGGCTGTTTACTCACGATAATTTCATTGACTTTACCGTGATAATAATAAGTTATGCATATATTATATCTATAACTATATATTTAACTAAGGTTCTCTAAGATGATTTGCTACCCACAAGAATCCTTAGGTAAAATTTGTTGTTGTTTAGTTGTTCAGCCATGTCTGACTTTTTATGACCCCTTGGACCATATCGTTCATCGAGTTTTCTTGGCAAATATACTAAAATGGTTTGTCATTTCCTTTTCCAGCAAGCTAAGGCAAACAGAGGTTAAATGACTTGCCTAGGGCCACAAAGTTATGAAGTATATGAGGTCAGATTTGAATACTGCATATAGTATGCATGTATATGTTTGCGTGTATGTGTGTGGCAAAGGTGTTAATTGGTTGTCCTTCATGCTAAAAGCAGACTAAAATGACATCACTATGTTGAGATCAAGGTATAGTATGTTTGATTGTGCTTGATAAGACCAAAGTAAATTCAGAAGGCTTTACCACAGGTCAGCTACAAATAGTCCTTATGGACATTTGAAGTAGAGACATCTCTAAATGTGTTTCTTTTGAGCTACTGCAGCTCTGCTTTGCTCATAGAGCACAATGTCTTCTTTGATGCAGGTATGCTATGCTGAGTGGTCCTGTCCCAGTGTCTCTCATGTCTCGCAATTGATACCAAAATTCTTCAGAGAGACCTTGAGACTGTCCTAGGATCACTTCTGATTTCCAGGTGAGTGCTTGCCTTGTGTGGGTTTTGCATAAAAGTCTTTTAGTAAAATGTATGTTTGACATCTGAACAATGTGGCCAGTCCATTGGAGTTGCTCTCTCTGAAGCAGATATTGAATGCTTGGCAGTTCAGCTCAAGAAAGGACTTCTGTGTCTGATAGTTCATGTTGGCAAGTGATCTTCAGAATTTTTTGAAAATTCAAATGGGAGTGATTCAATGTTGTGATATAGCACTGGTACACTGTCTGGGTTTCATAGGCATACAATAATGAGGTCAACACAATAGTTTTGTAGACCTTCAGTTTGGTAGGCAGTCTAACATCTCCTCTCTCCTACAGTTTTCTTCAGAGCCTCTCAAACATTGAGCTAGCTATGACGATGTCTGCTTGTGACAATATGAGTTTGACCAGACAATGTGCAGATCAGCCTCATCATCTATGTATACATTTCTGGAAAGTATACTGCCAAAGTAAGTGAATGTATTTGTAGCATTAAAAATTTCTCCATTTGCTATGACTGATGGTTCCACGTATAGATGGTGTGGTGCTGGCTGGTGGAGAACCTCTGTTTTCTTGGTATTAATTATTAAGACAAAATTAGCAGAAGCAAAAGAGAGTTGATACATACTTTGTTGCATCTTAACCTCAAAGGATGTATTGACTGCCCAGTCCTCTGTGAACAAAAAGTCATGTAATCACCTCTCCCTCCACTTTAGTCTTGGCTTATAACCTTTTCAACTTAAATAATTTGCCATCAATGTGGTAGCTGACCTTGATGCCATTTATGCTTGTTGTAGATGTTGCACAACATTACTGAGACTATCATGCTAAAAAGCATAGGAGTAAGCACAAGCCCCTGATTCATTGCATTGGTGACTGGGAAAGCACAAGATCATCCATTTTCCAGAACCTATGCAACCAGGCTGCTATGAAAATGTGTGTGTGTGTATGTGTATACGCTAAGGTGTTATGCAGCCCACAGGAATGAATCTATCTATCTATCTATCTATCTGTCTGTCTGTCTGTCTGTCTGTCTGTCTGTCTCTCTATCACCTATATTTATGTCACTAAACTATACTAAGGATCCCTATTGACCATCACTTTAGAAACTCACGTGTGTGTATGTGTGTGTGTTTGTTAACACATTGAAATCAGGTAGGAACTATATTTTAATCTGCTTTGGGATGCATTTGGGAGCATTATGGGCCTAATATGGATTTCAGGCTGTGTGTTCGACATCTCTGATCTATGCTATTACACACACAATACACATATATACTTATGTATTTATAATTTATTTATACATTATTCTTTATTCACTAAACAGCCATTTTGACATTTTATTTGATATTATGGCATAAATCTTATATTCTCTAATGCTATAACAATAGAATGTAATCTCTGGCAAGTCCTATGAATGTGAGAGGGCTAGTATGTTTATTGTCCTCACACCATTTTGACACCTTCAGAGAGTCTTATGAATAAGAAGGCCAGTCATGGTATAGTCATATATTTTGTGAGGAGGCAGCAACAATTTATTGAGACCAACTACCAATACATATTGCATGGTCTGTGTTCATTGACCAAGAGCTCACTCTAATGAAATTTTGCAACATTACAATAAAATAATGGTTTTTGTGCTCATAGAGCACATCATTAATTAGGTTAAAATTAATATATGAGCATATATTAATTTTAACCTAATTAATATGTTTCAGAAACAGAATTTTGAGAAAAAAATAGTTACATTTCATAAAACATTTATGCCAATGTGAGTGGAGTTATGCACATTAAGTTCATGCTAGGAAAAGCAGGAGCTAAAAGCAATTTTTTGACGAGTCCTTGGAAGCATTACTAGAAAACTAGTTTTAGTGTTAGACAAGGAAAGAAAAACTATATACAAACCAAGAATAACAGAAAAAAATAAAAACAACTCAGCAATAAATAATCAATGACAATGCAACTTAAATTGCACATCATATCCCAAAAGTCCTCAAACGTTTATCACCTGTTGGACAAGTAGCAAGACTTCACCTAGTAACTAGAAATACACATCAGAAGCTCACTATCTTCCACAAACTGACTGATATCAAATCCTAGCACTGCAAACACAGACCTCAATATATCCTTGAAAATTACACAAACAGTAATAGAAACAGAAAAATATTCCTGACAAAGCTGTGTGGCTCATAATTTCCCAGGCATAGTATTGAGTCATCAAAATTTTAGAACATTTTTTGGATAAACTATAAGAAATACTCTAAACTATAAGGAATACTCATAATTTCCAAGGCACATGGAATGAAATAGAACACACTAAATTTTCATTCTATCCAATTTATATGGAATGAAAAGCTTTCAAAATATAAAGACTTAGCAGAAGAAATAAAAGAAGAGATAAAAATCATGAGAATGGGGTGAAGTAACTAACATTCCTTTCATTCTTTCTGCTAATCAAATTATCCTCAATATATCTTCAGTAAACTACAGATGAGTGTGCATGACAATATTTTATTTAATTACAAAACAGTTATTTTAATCCTTCTACACAGTAGTCCACAAGATATTACATAGAATAAAAGCAGGATTACTCCCAGGATGATTTCTCTCTGAATTCCACTGAATCAATCACAAAACATTAATTAAGTGCCTGATATATGCCAGTGTTAGGGATAGAAAAAGGGGCAAAAGTCAGTCCCTGTTCTCAGGGAGCTTCATAGAGACAATCAACAAATAAACTTTAAAAAAAAAATATTAAGCACCTACTATGTTCCAGGAACTAAGCTAGACGTTGGAAATACAAATACAATAAATAATCCCTACTTGGAATGTACTTACATTATAATGAAACATACTCTAATGACTTAATATATGACATATATATGATAATAATAGTTATTATTATAGATCCAATATCCATATTACTTTATGTTTTGTGAAGATTTTTGCATATTTTATTTCATTTGGTCCTCCTAAGACTCCACTGTCAGGGGCTGCTTCTATTTCCACCATGAGGATGATGTTATCATTTCCTGAGTGTTGAATTTGCATATTTGAGAATGTATGTTTAGTTGGCTGCTCCCATACATGAACCTCTCAGTTCTTTTGTTAATGCTTTGTACCTATGCTGGGAGTGAGACCCAAGAGGGGTGGGGAAATAATTCTCTCTTTTCTGCTAAGCAGATAGCCTAGCCAATACAGTGGTTAATGCAACCTTCTTAATTTTGTCTTGTTAATTTACTTCAGTATTATTCCTAGGTGTGTATTCTAAGAATAGTGAGCAAACCCAATCTCCATGCAATTTTAACCTTTAGTCCTTCTCTAGCCCCGCCAACAAGGAAGGAAATTTACTGTCAATCATTGAGGTAGATTTTGACAGAGATGGGGAAGTGTTTGCTTGGAAATTTCTGAAATCACTGGTTCTCAGGCCCATAGGCTTTTGTATCAGAGGATATTAACTTCTGCCTACTCTTTCTCTAGACAGAAAGGAAAAGAATCAAAGCATATATAAATATTTTACACATTTGTATCTGATGCCATAGGCTTTTTTTTCTTGTCAGGTACTTTGTAAAGTGATTTCTTGTGCAGCATTTTCCTCTGGTTTTGAAATATTTCTCTTCTGTTTTCTTTTTCTTTCCCCTGATTCTTGGAATGTTGGGTCGGTACCCTATAATGTGTATCTCCAGTTATAACAGGATGGAAAGGAAGCATGTTCCCAGATGTTCACTTGTGATCTCTTGAGTGTTCTCACTCAATTTAATCCCTTATACCCATCCATGTTCCTGTCTCTTCTCCACCAGTGCATGTTTATTTTTTTTTCCCTTGAAGACCTGGTTAAAACTATATTATCTCTAAGCAGCCTTCCCTGACTAATGTTGCACTTTTGGAGTGACCTCTCAGTTCAGTTATATCTTGTCAGCATTTCTGCTTATTGTTTGGACTTCAATGCCATATAGTCCTTATGTTCTCTAATTGTTTGCTTAATTGCTTCTGCATTGAGCCTGGGAGCTCTCATAGGCAGGTACTGCACCAGTACTTTGTACATGG
Source organism: Phalanger gymnotis (assembly GCA_028646595.1). Taxonomy (NCBI): domain Eukaryota; kingdom Metazoa; phylum Chordata; class Mammalia; order Diprotodontia; family Phalangeridae; genus Phalanger; species Phalanger gymnotis. The sequence goes on from CM053622.1 coordinate 115,622,421, forward strand.
TGGGCACTCAACTAATACTTGCTCTTGCTATACATAACTTTTTGGCAGGGTTTAGTTATAGTGTATTAACAAAATGATGCTTTGATCTGGGACATATTTGTGCAAATTTTGTTTCAAGCCAGTAATCACTTTGATGTTGCTGACTCAGCAGTGGGAGTATGGTTATATAACTGAAAGTGTAAAACATGTCTCTCTAATTCAAGTTCAAGTTCAAATGATTAAGGCCCTTTGCTTACCTACCTCCTGTATTCCTTTATGTGATTTCTTATAGACTCACACTAACCTCTCAACTACCTGACATTTCCCAGGACAGAATTCAGGGTGGTATTGCTATCTTTCTTTTTGAGTTTTCTATATTACATTTTTGCTTTCCACCTGCTATTTTTACCACCTCAATCCATCATAAATCACAGAATCAATTACATAGCTTCTGTTCCATTCATGTGCATCTGTTTTTAAAACTGCTATTATTGATAGCTATAAAAATCAGTGCAACTGGCTTTCTGAGTTACGTGGAATAAAACAAAAATATACATATATATTAATTTCTAGAAAAGTTAAATAAAAATCACAAGAAAGATGAAAAAATCAAAAATAGTAACAAGTCATAAATAAATAAAACAAGTTATGATTAGTGCAAATAACAAATCTTGTGAAGTGGTTGCATTATTGAAATTTGCATTGCATTATGTCCATTATGCTAGAACCAATTACCAAAGTATACAGATATATAAATTCAAATTGTTCAAATAAAAATAAATACAAGCAATGACTTCATGGGGAATGTCCTTCATGCTAATCAGAATCTAATTTTAATAGAAATCCAATAAGACTTTCCTTCTTTGTAAAATTACAGGGCTGGAATAAGAGATCTATATTCCTCTTTGATCCTCAGTTTTTACCTTTGGTTTCCTTTTAACTAATATTCCATGATCCTAAATCCCTTCCTCTTCTTGGACCCCTGTTTTCACCTATGTTAAATGGTGGAGTTATTTTAGGTGATCTCTAAGTTATTTTTCTAGTTTGACTTTTCCTGTTGATCTGAGATTTGACTTCTATAATATTTGGAGAGTGAGACTTGATTTTAAAACAATTGGTCTGACAAATTAAAGATGAGAGAGGCAAAAAAAAAATAAAATCTCTGTCTTTTAGTGGACCACAAATTAAATATGAATTAATAGTTTATAATGGCAGCCAAGAACACTAATATAATCAGGGTATATTGGCAATCAGAAAAGAAGGAAGTGTTAGTCCTACTTTGTCTTGCCTTGCTAAGAACTCTATTCTTCTTACTCAGTTTGTGGTCCACTAAAACACAAAGATTTTTTTTTTGCCTCTCCCATCTTTTATTTCTCAAATTGATAGTGTCATATAAGAATCAGTTGAAGGTACTAGAGGTATTTAACCTGGAAAAGAGATGACTTGTTGGGATAATAGCCAATATTATTTTTAAGTATTTGAAAGTCTTGTGACATAGAATAGGTATTAAACTTGTTCTTTTTAGCCCCAAGGACAGAAATAGGAAAAATAGATTGAAATTTCAAATAGGTAAATTTAGCCATGATATAAGGAAAAACTTCCTAATAATTATACTAATCAAAAGTGGAATGGACTACTTTCAGAGATACTAGGTTCCCTCTCACTGAAGGAAACTTCAAGCAAAACTTGCATTTTCACTTGTCAAGACTGACATAGAGGGGTTCTCTTTTCAGACAGAGGCTGGATTAGATGGAAAATAAAGTCCCTTTCAGCTGTTAAATTATGTGATTCTGAAAAATATATATATAATAATATATGGAGAAAATGCAGAGAAAGAAAAAAATGGTTATAGTAACTGATTGACATAAATTTATTAATAATAGCTGCCTTTATAAACTCTCTTCAAAAAATTGAAATCTCTGTGTCTGCTATAAGACAATGTCAATATCCCCAGTTCATTTAGTTGATGTGAGAAAATTCTTGGTAGTGGACTTTCTTATACATTTTGAATTTATTTTGTTAAATGTTTACCAATTACAGTTTAAAAAGGTAACATTCATTTTCAAAAACTTCGAGTTCCAAATACTTTGGCTCCTTCCCTGCCCTTCCACCCTCATTGAGAAGGCAGGCAATTTGCTATTGATTGTATATGTGAAGTCTTATGAACTCATTTGTCTTACAAACTCAAAGTTATGTTGCAAAATAAAACAAATCATTGTCTTGATCAGAGTAGCTAAGTCTTTCACAATTGATCATTGTCACGATATCACTGTTACTGTATGCAATGATCTGATTCTGCTCACTTTACCTTATAAGAGTTCATATAGTTCTTCCCAGGTTTCTCTGAAATCATCCTGCCTGTCATTTTTTATAGTATTCCATCACAATCACATACCACAACTTGTCCAGATGTTCCCTAATTGATGGGAATCCCCCTCAATTTCCATTTCTTTGCCACCACTTAAAGAGCTGCTACAAATATTTTGGTACATATAGGTCCTTTTCCTTATCCTTTTAAGATTCAGACCACACAATAGTATTGCTAAGTCAAAGGGTATGAGAATTTTTAGAGCCCTTTGGGCATAGTTCTAAATTGTTCTCCAGAATGGTAAGACTAGTTCACATTTCCACCAACTGTGCATGTGTCCCAATTTTTTCGTATCTCAGCCAGCATTAGTCATTTTCCTTTTTTTGTCACATTAGCCAGTCTGATAAGTGTGAAGTGGTACCTCAGAGTTGTTTTAGTTTAAATTTCTCTAATCAGTAGCAATGTTGATCATTTTTCATCAATGGACAATTTTGATTTCTTTTTCTGAAAACTGACTTTTCACATCCTTAGACAATTTATTGACTGGGGAATGGCTCTTATTTTGATAAATTTGACTCAGTTCTTTATATATTTGAGAAATAAGACCTTTATCAGAGAAGTTGCTATAAATTTTTCCTCCAGTTTCCTATTTTCCTTCCAATTTTGTCTGAATTAGTTTTGTTTGTACAAAAGCTTTTTAATATTATGTAATCAAAATTGTATATTTTACTGCCTGTAATCTTCTCCATTTCTTGTTTAGTCTTAAACTCTTCCCTTATTCATAGATCTGACAGGAATTTCCCCTTGCTCTCTTAATTTACTTAGGATATCCCCCTTAAAATCTGAAACATTTATCCATTTCAACCTCAAAAAGCTTGGATCTTTGAGTTTATCAAATACAAGGTTATTATGATCATTTACTGCTGTATATTGTGTCTCTAATCTATTCCACAGATCTGTGACTCTATTTCTCAGTCAGAACCCAATTGTTTTGATGATTACTGCTTTGTAATATACTTTGATATCAAGTACTGCTAAGCCATTTTCCTTCATGTTATCTTTTTCACTGATTCCCTTGATATCATTGAATTTTTGTTCTGATGAATTTTACTATTTTTCTAGCTCTATAAAATAATTCTTTGGTAGTTTGATTGTTATAGCACTGTATAAGTAAATTAACTTCAGAATTGTCTGAAGTGGTATACTGAATCAGCCAACTCATGACCAATTAATATTTCTCTAATATCTGTGTTTGCATGAAATGCTTTGTAATTTTCATGTAGTCCCTAGGTTTGTCCTCACAGTAGACTCCCAAATATTTTATATAGTTTGCCTTTATTTTAAATGGAATTTCCCTTTTTATCTCTTGCTGCTGGGGTTGGTTAGTGGCATATGGAAATGATGATGATTTATGTGGGTTTATTTTATATCTTGCAACTTTGCTGAAGTTATTCATTGTTTCAACTAGTTCCTTAGTGGATTATCTAGGATTATCTAAGTATACCATCATAAAATCAGCAGAGTGATCATTTTGTTTCTTCACTGCTCATTTTTATTCCTTCAACTTATTTTTTCTTGTCTAAAAGCCACAACTATCATTTCTAGTACAATATTGAATAATAGTGGTGCTAGCATATATCCTTGCTTCACTCCCGATCTTATTGAGAAGGATTCAAGTTTGTAGCCAAAACAGACAATACTTTGTCTTTATTGTAGATAGATACTACTTATGACTTCTAGCTGTGTGACCCTGGGCAAGTCATTTAAACCTGTTTGCCTCAGTTTCCTCTTTCTGTAAAATGAGCTGGAGAAGGAAATGGCAAAGTGCTACAGTATCATTGCCAAGAAAATATCAAATGAGGTCACAAAGAGTTGGACACGACTGAAATTACTATACAACAACAATTTATCATTTCAAGAAAGGCTGTATTAATTCTTATGCTTTTTAGTGTTTTAATAGGAATGGAAGTTGTATTTTGTAAGTTTTTCTGCATTTATTGAAATAATATGATTTTTGCCATTTTTATTGTTATCATCAGTTATGCTGATAATTTTCCTAATATTGAACTAGTATGAATTCCTAATATAAATTCCATTTGGTCATAGTGCAGGATATTTATATATTGTGGTAATCTCTTTGCTAGTATTTTATTTAAAATGTTTGCATTAATATTCATTAAAGAAATTTGTCTAAAGCATTCTTTCTCTGTTTTTGTTCTCCCTGGTTTAGATATCAAAACCATGTTTATGTCATAAAAAGAATTTGATAAGATTTCTTCTTTATCTATTTTTTTCAAATAGTTTACATAGTATTGGGATTATTACTTAAATGCTTGGTAGAATTCAATTGTAAATCTATCTTGTTCTGGTGATTTTTTCTTAAGAAACTCATTGATGGCTTGTTCAATTTCTTTTTCTAAGATAAGTTTAAGTATTCTATTTCCTCTTACATTAATCTGGGCAGTTAATATTTTTGTAAATTCATTTTGCTTAGATTGACAGTTTTAGTAGTGTATAATTGGGCAGTATAGCTCTTAATAATTGCTTTTATTTCATCTTCATTGATAACTCATTCACCCTATTCATTTCTGAGAGTGGTAAAATGGTTTTCTTCTTTTACTTTTTAATAAAATTAACCAGTGGTTTATCTATTTTGTAGGGTTTTTAGTAAAACAGCTCAATTTTATTTGTTAGTTCAATTTTTTATTTTCAATTTTATTGACATCTACCTTGATTTTCAGGATTTCTATTTTGGTATTTAATTGGGGGTTTTAAATCTATTCCTTTTATCATTTTTTGAGCTGCACACCCAATTCATTCATCTGTTTTTTCTATCTTTTCTTAATGTATGAACTTAGAGATATAAAGTTTCCCCTAAGTGCCGTTTTGGTTGATTCCCACAAATTTAGGAGTGTTTTCTCATTGTTCTCATCCTCTCCAATTAAATTATTGATTGCTCCTATGGTTTATTCTTTGACCCACTCATTCTTTAGGATTTGATTTTTAGTTTTCAATTAGGTTTATCTGTGCTTCTATGGTACTTTATAAGATGCAATTTTTGTTGCCTTGTGGTCCAAAAGGAGTGAATTTCATATTTGTGATTTTTTTGAATTTTGTTCTGGGATTCTTATGCCCTTATAAATGGTCAATTTTCTGAAGGGGCCATGTACAGCTGAGAAAAAGGTATAATCCTTTCTATTCCCATTCTGTTTTCTCCAGAGGTTTATCATGTTTAACTTTTCTAACTTCTATTCATCTCCTTGACTTCTTTCACATTTATTTTGTTGTGAGATTTATCTAGCTCTGAGAGAGGGAAATTGAGGTCTCACATTATTATAGCTTTATTTTCTATTTCCTTCTATAATTCACTTAATGCTTCCTTTAAGAATTTGGATGCTATGCCATTTGGTGTATGTATGTTCAATATTGATGTAATTTCATTGTTTCTGTTGTTTTTTTTTTTTTAGTAAGATGTTGTTTCTCTGCTTATCCTTTTAATTAGGGCTAGTTTTGCTTTTGTTTTGTCTACAATTATGATTGCTACCTCTATCTTTTCTTTTTACATCAGCTGAAGCATAATACATTTTCATCCAGACACTTACATTAATTCCATGTGTGTCTCTGTTTCAAATGTGTTCTCAGCAAAATATTTTTGGGTTCTGTTTTCTAAAGCATTCTGTTGTCAGCTTTCATTTTTGGGTGAGTTCATCAGTTCATCCCATTCACATTCATGGTTATTATTACTAAATGTACATTTCCCTCCATGGATCTCTCTCTCTCTCTCTCTCTTTCTCTCTCTCTCTCTCTCTCTCTCTCTCTCTCTCTCTCTCTCTCCCTTTCTCTCCCTCCCTCCTTCTCTGCCTCCCTCCCTCCTTCTTGTGCTATTATAAAGTCAGTTTTGCTCCTGACCAATACCTTCTTTTGTCCGTTTTCTTTTTATCGTGTCCCCCTTTCCCCTTCCCCTCTACTTCCCTGATTAGTAATATTGATTTCTATTACCAATTGCATATGAACCAATTTAGATGCGAGTGAGTTTCAAGGATTGCCTACCTCCATTTCAATTTCCCCTCCACTGCAAAAATGCTTCTTTATGTGCATCTATTATGTAAGATAATTTCTCCCATTCTTCTTGCCCTTCCCTCTTCTCCTAGGGTATCTCTCTTTCCTATTCATTTTTTTACATTATCCCAACATAATCAACTCACTCCTGCATCCTCTTTCTGTGTAGAATTCTTCTTACTGCCATAAGAATGGTAAAGTTCTCAGAAGTTACATGTATTACCTTCCCATAGAGAAATATAAACAGTTCAAGCTTATTGAATCCCTTATGACTTTTTTCATGTTAACTTTTTGTTCTCCTCTTGGGTCTTGTGTTTGAAAGTTGTATTTTCTCTTCAGCTTTTCTCTCTTTGTCGGGATTGTTTTTAAGTCTTCTATTTCACTAAACTCACACTTTTTGCTTTGAAGAATCTTACTCAGTTTTGCTGGGCAAGTTATTCTTGCTTGTAATTCCAGAAGTTTTACCTTCTAGAACATCATATTCCAAGCCTTTTGCTCCTTTGACATGGTAGCTACAAGATCTTGTCTGATCCTAACTGTGGCTCCACAGTAAATGACAGTTTCTTTCTGACTGATTTTAGTATTCTCTCTTAGAAATGAGAGCTTTTGAATTTGATTGCTATTCCTGGGAATTTTCACTTTGGAATCTCTTACAGTTGTTGATTGGTAGATTCTTTCAATTTCTATTTTACCATCTGGTTTTAGGATATCAGGGTAGTTTTCCTTGATAAATATGATATCTTGGCTCTTTCTTTTTATCATAGCTTTCAAGTAATCTGTTAATTATTAAATTGTCTCTTTTCTATCTATTTTCCAGTTCATTTATTTTTCTGATGAGATATTTTACATTTTCTTTTATTTTTTCAACTTTTGGAATTTGTTTTATGGTTTCTTGATGTCTCATGGAGTCATTAGCTTCCACTTGCCCAATTCTAATTTTTTCTTATTTTCTTATTTAACATTTTTTAGTTTTCAACATTGATTTCCACAAGATTTTGAGTTATGAATTTTATCCCCATTTCTACCCTCCCCCATTCCCAGATGGAATATATTGTTTGTCTCTTTCTCCAGTCAACCCTCCCTTCTGTCACCCCACTCCTCCCATCTCCTTTCCCCTTACTTTCTTGTAGGACAATATAGATTTCTTTAAGCCTCGGTTTCTTCATCTTTATAATAGATATATTGATACCATATATCTGTCATTGTTGCAATGAGGATGAAAGGAGATAATATTTGTAAAATTTTGTGTAAACCTTAAAGGTCTATGTAAATGCTAGCGATTTTCAAAAAGCTTAACACAGGGAGATTGATGACATGATAACAACCTGGTAGGATAGAAAATACTTGTGAAAACTTCTATAAATATAATTAGAGTTTCTAAGTGTGTTAGTATCCTTCAGATTCTATGAGCCAAAGTTTTTCAGAACACCAAGTTATTAGTGTACTCCTATCCTTCAAATTCTATTCTATTTACTTGTAACTGCTGCGAAAAACATTGTGTAGAAACAAGGATAATACATGATCCTGAATATCAGAAGCCATTTTCACACCTTAAGGCCATACTATACAGTCTTGCATACAGGATGTGGGAAGAATAAACTGCAGGAAATGAGATAGGTCAAATAATAACAGTTCAAGGAAAAAGTGATGATTAGATTTTAGTATTACCTAGAGAAGGATAGGGGAGGAGATTGTAGCCAGTTAGTGAAATATCATGCATAGTTCTGGACCCAGAAGAAGGTGTACTTCTGTGATGATGAGGTCTCATGAGTGATCATTTATATGCAGTTGAATATCATGAAGAATATGTGTAGTTAAGGAATTATTAGAAGAGATAACAAATATATTAACAAGCATTATTTAAATGCACTATATATGTCAGTTTCTCTGCTATGCAATGGGGATAGAAAAAGGAAGATGAAACAATGCCTGTCCTCAAGTAATTTAAATTCTATTGTCTGAATCCCAGTCTTTGTTGGCTGAGGATAGATTGTAGAAGAGTGCCATGTATGAAAATAGTTGAGAAACTTGAAGAGATAGCTATTGTTTTTTTCAGACATCTGTAGAGATGGAAGGTAGAATTTGAGTTAAGATGGCTATGTAAAGTTTATGGAAGAGTCCAGAATCCAATCTATACACAACAAATGCAACAGAAAGGGTATCAGATTAAATGGTCATCTGGAGATCCAAAGATAAAAATCAGTAAGCTCTTTATCCAGCTCAATATTGTGTAAAAAGAGAACTAGAGTCTGCACGTGGTGAGAGATGAATCCTAAAAGGAAGCCAGGACTGGATAAGGTAAAGAAGCAAATAGCCTAAAGTAGTATTCTGACTGGGGACATTTCAGAGGCCATAGAAACCTAAAGCAGTATCCTTCCCAGGGGGAGCCCAATGCTCAAGAAGTTTTCAGCAGGTCCCTATCCAGATCAGAAGACCTACTAGGTAGACATAATGAAGATTCTCAATATTCTTAGTGCACCTACCGTCAGAACAGGTACAAACCATTGGTAGAAGGGAAATATGGTGAAAAAAAACCAAACCGAACTAAACTAAAAATAACCCAAAACAAAAAAGAAAAACAGGTCCTTACTACTTATTTTGAAAGCATGGGAGGGGTCAGAGTCTGACCCTTACACAAAGTCCCAAATCATGAAGTGATGCTGGAGAGATGAGTAAACAAAATAAACTGAACACTATGAAGAAATATTATGAATTTACAATAGCTAACAATAGTTAGCATTTATATACTGCTTTTGGGTTTACAAAATACTTTACAATAAAAATACCCAATATTTATATAGCACTTTAAGATTTGTGAAGCATTTTATAAATATTACATAGTTTTAACCTCATTAACAACCCTGCATGGTAGGTGATATATTCTCATTTTGTGAATGCAGCTGGTAAATGTTTGAGGGAGAATTTGAACTCTTCCTTTCAACTCCAGTTCAGTACTCTAATCATTACACTGCTTAGTTGCCTTTACAAATGCTATCTCATTTAATGCTCACAATAATACTGGCAGGTAGGCTGTATTGTTATATCCACTTTATAGATGAAAAATTGGATACAAAAAAGGGTTAAGCTCATATCAGAGGATGGATTTGATCTCAGAGTCCTTGATTGCAAGTTCAGTACTCTACCTCACCAAGACAAAACTAGAAGGAGTGAGTAATTCCACAATAATGACAAGCAGAGCCTTAGAGTCTGCTTGTAAATTCAACAAAGCAAGCGAGGAAACACAAACAAAACAAAAAAAATCAAAAAATCTTGGCTAATGGGACCATAAGAATACTTGGAAGAAACGAAGAGGTACATTATAAGTAAAACAAAAGCTCTCAAAGAATCAAAAGAATATATATGTATAAAGGAGTGTACTATACCATATACAAATAGTGGAGTGTACTATACCATATACAAATAGTGGACACACTGAAAATTAGAATTTACCTAGCAGAAATCAGTAACTGAGATAGAAAAAAAAATATTAGAACAAGAACAAAACATTGAAAAAATGTGGATATCATACTAGAAATAGTTTATTTACCAAAATTTAAAAGAGCTCATTTGCCAAAGGCTATAGTCAAGATCATGTAAGAACAGGTGCAATTACTTTTAAGGAAAGATAATTTAAAAAAAAATAAAATTTCATTAGCAAGAATAACTAAGCCTGAAAAATTAGATGCAATATTAAAAGGGAAAAACAAATCCCTAATGGAATAGAGAACTTTACAGCATTGTTCTTTGTTTTAGTTTTCAACATTCATTTCCATAAGATTTTGAGTTCCAAATTTCCTCCCCATCTTTCCCTTCCCCCCTACCCCAAGATGGCATGCATTCTGATTATCCTTGCCCCAAGTCTGCCATCCCTTCTATCACCACACACCCACTCTTATCCTTTGCCTGCTTACTTTCTTGTAAGTCAAGATTGATTTCTTTTTTTTATTTGATATTTTTTGTTTTCAGCATTGATTTCCACAAGATTTTGAATTACAAATATTCTCTCCATTTCTACCCTCCCCCCACTTCAAAATGGCGTGTATTCCGATTGCCCCATTCCCCAGTCAGCCCTCTCTTCTGTCAGCCCACTCCCTCCCATCCCCTTTTCCCTTACTTTCTTGTAGGGCAAGATAGATTTCTATGCCCCATTGCCTGTATATCTTTTCACATTTGCATACAAAAACAACTTTTTTTTTAATATATGCTTTTAAAACTTTGAGTTCCAAATTTTCTCCCCTCCTCACCTACTCTCCCTAAGAAGGCAAGCAGTTCAACATAGGCCACCTGTGCATCATTATGCAAAACCGTTCCACAATACTCATGTTGTGAAAGACTATGTTTTGCTCCCTCCTATCCTGTCCCCCTTTATTCAATTTTCTCCCTTGAACCTGTCCCTTTTTGAAAGTGTTTGCTTTTGATTACCTCCTCCCCCATCTGCCCTCCCTTCTGTTGTCCCCCCTTTTTATCTCCTTCCTCCTTCTTTCCTGTGAGGTAAGATACCCATTTGAGTGTGTATGTTATTTCCTCCTCAAGTCTAATCTGATGAGGGGAAGATTCACTCATTCCCCTCACCTGCCCCCTCTTCCCTTCAAACAAACTGCTTGTTCTTGCCACTTTCATGTGAGATAATTTACCCCATTTTATCTCTCCCTTCTCTCTCTCTCAATATATTCCTCTCTCATCCCTTAATTTGATTTTATTTTTTAGATATCATCCCTTCATATTCAACTCACCCTGTGCCTTCTGTCTCTCTTTATATATATATCTCTATCTCTATCTATCTATCTATCTATCTATCTATCTATCTATCTATCTATCTATCTATCTATCTGTCTGTCTTCCCTTCAGCTACCCTAATACTGAGGTCTCATGAATTAAACACCTCATCTTTCCATGTAGGAATGTAAACAAAACAGTTCAAATTTAGTAAGTCCCTTACGATTTCTCTTTCTTGTTTACCTTTTCATACTTCTCTTGATTCATGTATTTGAAAGTCAAATTTTCTATTCAGCTCTGGTCTTTTCACTGAGAAAGCTCAAAAGTCTTCTGTTATATTGAAAATCCATTATCTTGCCTTGGAGCATGACACTCAGTTTTGCTGGGTAGGTGATTCTTGGTTTTAATCCTAGCTCCATTGACCTCCAGAATATCACATTCCAAGCCCTTTGATCCCTTAATGTGGAAGCTGCTAGATCCTATGTTATCCTGATTGTGTTTCCACAGTACTCAATTTGTTTCCTTCTGGATGCTTGCAGTATTTTCTCCTTGATCTGGGAGTTCTGGAATTTGTCAACATTATTCCTAGGAGTTTTCTTTTGGGGATCATTTTCAGGAAGCGATCTGTGGATTCTTTCAATTTCTATTTTACCCTCTGGGTCTAGAATATCAGCGCAGTTCTCCTTGATAATTTCTTGAAAGATGATGTCTAGGCTCTTTTTTGGATCATTTCAGGTAGTCCAATAATTTTTAAATTATCTCTCCTGGATCTATTTTCCAGGTCAATGGTATTTCCAATGAGATATTTCACATTGACTTCTATTTTTTCATTCTTTTGGTTCTGTTTTATAATTTCTCTATTTCTCATAAAGTCATTAGCTTCCATTTGCTCCATTCTAATTTTTAAAGAATTATTTTCTTCAGTTAGTTTTTGGACCTCATTTTCCATTTGGCCGATTCTGCTTTTCTTATTTAATATATTTAATTTTCAGCATTGATTTTCACAGGAGTTTGAATTACAAATTTTCTCCCCATTTCTACCCTCCCCCCCCAGTCCAATATGGTGTATATTCTGGTTGTCCTGTTTCTCAGTCAGCCCTCCCTTCTGTCACCCCACTACCCTCCCATCCCTTTTTCCCTTTCTTTCTTGCAGGGCAAGATAAATTTTTATGCCCCATTGCCTGTGTATCTTATTTTCTAGTTGCATGCTGTTTTAACAATCTGGCTAGCAGCTTCTGTGGGGGGTCCAGATCCACCCACAACCAGCACCCAGAAAGCTGCCAGACAGCCAGAAAGCCCAGGTTCTTTTGATGTGCCTTATTAAGGAGAGCGAGGTGAAGGGGTTGGCAAGCTTACTTTAATTCAGCACGCAAATATCATTCACCTAGTTCAGGGGAAAAAGCCAGCACCCTGAACTTCAGAGCAAAGTACAAGCAAATTACAAACATCAACAGACAGACCTTGTCTGATTCAAATACTAATACATAGTTACC
>CM053622.1:115635475-115696996 GCA_028646595.1 Phalanger gymnotis
TATACATATATGCATATTCCCTTCAGCTGCCCTAATACTGAGGTCTCATGAATTAAACACCTCATCTTTCCATGTAGGAATGTAAACAAAACAGTTCAAATTTAGTAAGTCCCTTGAAATTTCTTTTTCTTGTTCTTTTTCTTGATTACCTTTTCATGCTTCTCTTGATTCTTGTGTTTGAAAGTCAAATTTTCTATTCAGCTCTGGTCTTTTCACTGAGAAAACTTGAAAGTCCTCTATTTTATTGAAATTCCATATTTTGCCTTGGAGCATGATACTCAGTTTTGCTGGGTACGTGATTCTTGGTTTTAATCCTAGCTCCATTGACTTCCGCAATATCGTATTCCAAGCCCTTCGATATCTTAATGTAGAAGCTGCTAGATCTTGGGCTATTCTGATTGTGTTTCCACAGTACTCAATTTGTTTCCTTCTGGATGCTTGCAGTATTTTCTCCTCGATCTGGGAGCTCTGGAATTTGGCGACATTATTCCTAGGAGTTTTCTTTTTGGGATCTTTTTCAGGAAGCGATCTGTGGATTCTTTCAATTTCTATTTTACTCTCTGGGTCTAGAATATCAGGGCAGTTCTCCTTGATAATTTCTTGAAAGATGGTATCTAGGCTCTTTTTTGTATCATGGCTTTCAGGTAGTCCAATAATTTTTAAATTCTCTATCCTGGATCTATTTTCCAGGTCAGTGGTTTCTCCAATGAGATATTTCATATTGTTTTCCATTTTTTCATTCCTTTGGTTCTGTTTTATAATTTCTTGATTTCTCATCAAGTCACTAGCTTCTACTTGCTGCAATCTAAATTTTAAGGTAGTATTTTCTTCATTGGTCTTTTGGACCTCCTTTTCCATTTGGGTAATTTTGCCTTTCAAGGCATTCTTCTCCTCGTTGGCTTTTTGGAGCTCCTTTGCCATTTGGTTTAGTCTATTTTTTAAGGTGCTGTTTGCTTCAGTATATTTTTCATTATATTTTTGGGTGTCCTTTAGCAAGTCATTGACTTGTTTTTCATGGTTTTCTCTCATCCTTCTCATTTCTCTTCCCAATTTTTCCTCTACTTCTCTAACTTGCTTTTCTAAATCCTTTTTGAGCTCTTCCATGGCCTGAGACTAGTTCGTGTTTTTCTTGGAGGCTTTAGATGTAGGCTCTTTGACTTTGTTGACTTCTGGCTGTATGTTTTGGTCTTCTTTGTCACCAAAGAAGGATTCCAGAGTCTGAGATTGAATCTGGGTGTGTTTTCACTGCCTGGCCATGTTCCCAGTCAACCTACTTGACCCTTGAGTTTTTCAGTGGAGTATGACTGCTTGTAGACTAAAGAGTTCTATGTTCCAAGCCTGGAGGGATGCGCCAGCTCTGCCACACCAGCACTTCTCCTTCCCCAAGAACCCCTTACCTGGACTGGACTTAGTTCTTCAGCAGGCTCTTCACTCCTACTCTGATCTGCCACTTAATTCCTCCCACCAGGTGGGCCTGGGGCCAGAAGCAACTGCGGCTGTTGTTCTAAAGCTGCCTCACCTCCACTGCCCCCGGTGCAGTGGCCTAACTGCAGACTCTATCAGTCTCCAGCAGCTTCTCCCACTAACCTACTCTGTTGTCCTTGGTGTTTGTGAGTTGAGAAGTCTGGTAATTGCCACAGCTCACTGATTCAGGGCACTAGGGCACGCTCTGCCCGGTGTCCGGTCTTGTCAATCTGTGCTGCCCACGCTGGGCTCTGCTCCGCTCCCCTCCATTCCCAGCTCCGTGCAGGATAGACCTTACCCAGAGACCATCCAGGCTTTCCTGGGGTAGAGCCCTGCTTCCCTATGCCTTTTCGTGGGTTCTGCAGTTCTAGAATTGGTTCAGAGCCATTTTTTTATAGGCCTTTGCAGGGACTTGGTGGGGAGCTCATGTTAGTCCCTGCTTTCCAGCCACCATCTTTCGATTCTGCTTTTCAAAACATTTTTCTCCTCATTAGCTTTTTAGACCTCTTTTGCCATTTGAGTTAATCTATTTTAAGGTGCTATTTTCTTCAGTATTTTTGGAGTCTCCTTTAGCAATCTGTTGATTCATTTTTCATGATTTTTCTTTCATTACTCTCATTTCTCTTCCCAATTTCTCCTCTACTTCTTTTATTTGATTTTCAAAATCCTCTTTGAGCTCTTCCATGGCCTTAAACCAATTCATATTTTTCTTGTAGGCTTTGGATGTAGGATCTCTGACTTTGTTGTCTTCTTCTCAGTGTATATTTTGATCTTCTTTGTCACCAAAATAAGATTCTATAGTCTGAGGCTTTTTTTTTTACAGTTTTTACTCATACTCCCAGGCAATTACTTGACTTTTTAGCTCTTTGTCAAGGTACGACCCTGCTTCCAGAGTGGGGAGGGCTCTGTCTCAAGCTTCAGGTATTTTGCACAGCTGTTTTCAGAGATACTTTTAGGCCCCTGTGAGTTTTCAGTTCTTCTAAAGTGGCATGATCAAAGGAGAGGTGTTTACTCCTCTCCAGTTCTGAGCTCTGGTCTGCGAGTGTTCTCAAGCACTCTTTTTCTGCCTTGGAACTGCCATGAGAACTCCCTCTCCACAGCTGCCAAAAGCTCTGCCACACCAGTGCTCATCCTCACCCCAGGACTGCCACCCAGGACTGTGACCCAGATCCAAGCAGGGCAAAGCAAGATATTTCTACCTGAGTGCCAGCAAAACGATTCCTGCAATCCCCTTCTGATCAGCTGCTTGATCCCCTCAACTTCTGTAGGTCTGGGCCTCTGGAAGCAGATGCTTCCACTGCTGCTGCTGCTACCACAGTCACCACTGCTACTGCTGCCACCTCCCCCACTGTGGGGCTGGAGCCAGACCATGCTCTTCTCTCACTCAGGTCCTACAGATATTTCTTACTGACCTTCTACTTTGTCTTTGGAGTTTTTGGGTTGAGAGTCTGGAAACTGCCACAGCTGCCACTGATTCAGTCACCTGACGACTGCTCCAACTCTGTCTGTGCCAGCATGGCTCACACTGGCCTGTGCTCTGCTCCCAGCCTGCTATAGACCTTTCCTGTCCACATTCCAGGTTGTCTTGGGCTGGAGATATGTTTTACTCTGTCATTTTATGGATTCTGTAGGTCTAGAATTTGTTTATAGGCATTTTTACAGGTATTTGGAGGGGTTTGGGAGAGAGCTCAAGCAAGTTCCTGCCTTTACTCTGCTGTCTTGTCTCTGCCCCCTACTTTGCAGTTTTCTTGATGAAAAAGCCAGAGCTGCTTAGTAATCTTGAAATGAAAACACAAGTGTTCAGAGAAATTTAGAAAGTACATTTGATCAATGGGAAGAGTGAAATGATGATGGGGCACATGTTTTGTAAAATGGGAAGAAGAATCAAGTGTCCCTTTAGAATCTTAAAGTATTCGAGGGTCAGAGAGGGAATTAAATTTAAAAAAAAAATGAGGATCAGGAAATATTTTTATCCTTGTGCACTTTTAGAGTGCCTATAATAGATACTTCATAAAATGCTTTGTTTATTGACTTCTTGACTAGACTATTTTGATGGTCTTAAGAGAGAAAAAAATGAGGAAGAAAGAAGATATATGAGAATTAATGGGAAAGAAATGGGTAAAGCATCCTATTTCTTCTAATAATGGTATATGTGAAGACAAATATAGAAAAATGGAAGAAGTGGTGAAGTAGAGGTGGTATCACATGCATCTTATTCTTTTTCTGAACTGGACAAAAGAAGGTTGAAAATATATACACGTAAAGTGTTTGGTATAGAATTAAATTTAACATGAAAAAATTCTGGAACAACATGAGGAGAAAAGACAAATTAGGAGGGTAGAGTTGAGGAAGAAAGAGAATAAAACAAATTTCTGCATTGGAGGATGCATTCTAAAGGCCAATATTAAAAGGCAAGAAAGTATAAAAACTATGATTGGAATATGAGCGAGAGAAAGTGATGAACAGAAGGACCAGAAGGAAAGTGAGTGGAACAGGAGCATGTTGCTTCAATTATAGTTCACTAGCTCTGATCACAATCCCCTTTCCCTATTTCATTTTTGAAAAGATGCTGGGGAGCTAATAAGATGATATGATACAATGAACAGCCATAACCATGAAATTGAATGAGGATGAAATCACTTACAAAATAGTAAAAGTAACAGAATAGATGAGAAAGCAGGATCCAAGGTTTTGTTGTTGTTGTTGTTGTTTTGTTTTGTTGTTTTAAAAACTATCTTGAAACAAACAAAAAAAGATTCACAGTGGGGTAAAATGAATAATTAGAAAGCATACATACACATATAGATATGGATGTTCATCTATATCTATGTCTATCTATCTGTCTGTCTGTCTACAATGTCAAGTTAGGAGGCCTCTTCCTGACTTATTAGGCAATTGGCATACCTTGCTTGAAAAATCAAAATGCTCAGAAGCTTGAATCTTTATTTTCTCAGTTACTTCAGATTTCACTCTTCACATTCTTTCTCTTGGAACTGCAGCAGTTTTCTATAGCTGATTAATTTAAAAGCTGAGGTGCTATCATGGGAAAGTCATCTTTCTTTATTGCTGGCCAAAAGTGTTTTCTCATTTACTGCAATAGCTGGACATTTTGCCTCAGTCCTCCACTTTACTGAGAGGAAAATATTTTACTTTTACCATATTTTAACTCAAACCAAGACTATACTTTGCATATAATGGAAAACTATCATTATTTACTTCTCTCTTTCAATGATTTCTTTTTCTTAAATCCAAACACTTCAAACTCCTACCCTACTTTAATTTCTCCTTTTTGAGTTTTCTGTCTTAATTAATATTTAGTTAGTCGGCACCCAGTCAGTGACACCATATGTTCTGTGAAGTGCCAATTATACTGTCAGGGTTATACAATAAATAATAATGATGATAATTTTAGCAAAAAACCCTATTTTCGAGTTACTGCTATACTAGAATTTAAATAGTTTTGTAAGTAGGCTAAATGGAGCAGGAGATGTGAAACAGAGAATCTTTTGACTTTACAACTACCTAGAAATGCCCAGGACTGCCACTGATCCTGGGAACACATGGCTGCAACTGTGTTTACCTTACAATCAATTTGAATTAAAAGTGTATGTTTTTTGATATTACAGTCTAAAAATATTTTGATCAACAAACTATGGTTACAGAAATATGAAGTGTTATTAGTGAGAGAATATATGACATCTTACAAGTGTTGTTTCTTTCATCAGGACCCCAACAGCACATTTTTTTAACTTGTGATTTTCATGATTATTATGTATTATAAATCTGTCTGTGCATGTAAATCTTATTTCCTCTAGTAATAACAGCTTGGATTTACACAATTGTGAGGAACTGAACAGAAGAAATTAACCATTTTTTTGAGCAGAGTTTTGGATTTTGATTATATCTTCTTATAGGGTTATGTGGTTAAGCACCTCCTTGCTATGGCTAAGTCTCTTTCCTGTTTCTGGTTATGGTAGACCCATTTGTACCTCACTGAGGATAAGTAATAGTCTCAGTGAGGGGGATAAATTTCTCAGATTTTCACAGGTCAGAGTCACTGGACTATTAAAAAAAGAATCAGGAGTAGCTGATAGTGAGGAAATGGCTACATAGGAAGCGTAACATAGCTAACATCTATATAGTGCTTAATATATGCCACATACACACACACACACACACACACACACACACACTTTACAAAGAGATTTTATTGTAAGAATTCTGTAAGTTTGAAAATGAATGCATTCTCTCTCTCTCTCTCTCTCTCTCTCTCTCTCTCTCTCTCTCTCTCTCTCTGTGTGTGTGTGTGTGTGTGTGTCTCTGTCTCTCTCTCTCTCTTCATCTCTCTTTATTGCTGAACTAGCTCAGACTTGTAGGAGTTATTTGCCCCAAATCATATTGCTAGTAGGTCACAAAGGTAGGATTTGAACTCAGACTCAGGTCCTTAGGCTCCCATTTCAACACATTATACATCACAAAAAAAAGTCCCTATCCCTTTGGCTTAGTGCTAGAATAAACCCAGTAAGAAAATTTCACTCAGGCAAAAAGCAACAATCCTTGATATCCATGAAAAGTGTTAAAATGTTTAGACTTTTATTTAAACATTGATATAACAAATTAATGGTGAAATGCTACTCACTTCTCTTTCAGCCTGCTTTCAAGTCTGCTCCAGATCAACCCTAGCTGCCTTCTCCATTCTAAAGATGGTTTCACCCAGATTCTGAGGATATCTCCCCCTGAGGACTATAGATGATTGGTGAGTTCTTGCTTTAAACTGTCATATCCTGAGACACTATAGCCAAGCTTTTCATTTCATTCATTTTTTTAGACATTTTAAATTCCCTTTAATTTTTATAAGAACAAGGTAAAATGATAAATATTATATTAAGAGCTGACAATATTTTTGTAGGCAAGCTCAATTGATTAGAATTTGATTATAGAAGTACTGATTACTAAAATATATTTCATAATTCAGATAATTATATAGAAATGCACATAATTCCAATACTTGGAATTAAAAAAAAACTTTACCCCCCATGAAAATATAAAAAATATAATCTGAGACAAAGGATTTTTGTTAGAAAATATATAAACTCATAAAATAATCATAAAATAAGTCTTTAGAATCTATGAAGATCAATGATATAAAATATATTTGTAGTAACTTTTTCTTGAAAAAGATACCAATCTTTACTTCATGCAATGTTATCTACATTAATAATTGTTTTAAAATTAATAAATCCTATGTGAGATTTTGTTCAGGAAAAAAACCCTCTTGGAAAAACACTTCGATATATTGTGAGCTAATTAAAAAAATCATCTGAAATAATTTAAGTGGCTCATAAATATTTCTATCTAAGAACAATAAAATAAGTAATGAATATTCAGATGTATATAAAATCAGCTAATGATTTATTGTGATCCATTTAGAAAAAGTTATCATAACCAGAAAGCAAAATCAATGCCATTTTTAAGTCTCAAATTTTATACTGTTCTTCCCAATCTACTACATAATTGAAATACGTCCTTGAAAGATTCTTTTTCAGTTTATGTGACTTGAACATCTTGAAGTTCAGAATCTGAAAGATAATTATTACGTGGCTTCTTTGCTAAACCTCTTATAAACAAACATTTCTAAAAGATCCTTTATAAGACATGACAATGTACATATTATTTATACATTTAACAAAGCATTAGTTTTTCTTTTAAATTTGCAATTTAGAATTATGTTAAACAAAAATATTTGCCTAGGGAATATAAAATGGAAAATTTCAGAACTTAGTAAAAAATTAAAACTCTCCTAATAACATGTTGATAAAAAAAAACCTGTCAATCTTCCATTAATGAATCCTGTCTCAGTTGCAAACTTTGATGACTATTATCTAGGAAATTCAAATTGTCAAAAATTCATGTTCTGTTTATCAGATGACATTGTTAATGTAAATTACAAGTTCCCATTGTACCAGGAGGTGCTTAAAGTCTTCTTTTATCCATTTCATACTGTCACTAGTATCTGTAAGTAAAATCTTTAATCTTTATGTTGTAACTCCTTTTTTCAAAAGTCTCATTTTTGACCTTTCAGTTTATAAAATTCCTCATAAAAAGAAAATCCACTTAATCTTTAGGCAAGTCTATAAAATTTGCTTATGCTTTTTTAGATACTTTTATTGAGCAGAAATCTTTTAAAGTCTTTAATTGTTCCATTAAAGTTTTATTTTGATTTTTTTCAAAACTCTGACTCATTTTCCAGACATTTAACACATTTGATTTTCTTTCAATGACATTCTTTATTTTTCCTCAATTTTTTTTTAAATGAGGACCTTCTGTTATTGATTGTAGATGTTATCACTACAGTCTTTGGAAGGTTAGTATTTGCCGATGTAGTTCAATTCTAATAAGTATGCATATCTATTGATGTAGTCTATACAACCACCTTGTTGCCAGAGACAATTATCTGCTGTCCATCTAATGTCTGTGCATATCGAGGAATTGTTGTTCTTTCTTGAGTACAGCCTGCATTTGCCATTGTTAATGTCTGCAATTGCTTTATTCCATCTTTGCTTGGATTGACTAATTGTAATGCTCCACTTAAAGCAATGGAAATGTATGGTCTAGTGATGGTTAGGTAAATTGAATGTAGAACAGGGTTTTCTCAGTCCCCCTTTCAATATCTAATGTCTTCTGAGGAAAACTTTTGTGAGATTTTTCTGTAAGGTGGTCACAGTGCTAAAATTACCCCTAGGTTTTCTGTGAAAAACTATCAGATGAATCCTGAGAATCTTCAGTGTCTAATAAGGATAGTACTTACACTTTCTGCACTTTTAAAGTAGGGTAGGGAGGTGGTGGTGGATTACTGAAAATGACTGAGCAGTCTAGATGATCCCTTGACTTTGTATTGGCTTTCCAGAAAGATGTACAACTGTCATTGCTGCAGTACTTAGTGACATCTATTGAACAATGTAAGAGATATGAGCATCCTGTATTATTTTACCTGCTTGTGGTACTGTCTTTGAACTGTTATTTTTGTGATGATCCTCCATAATCAATTAAGGCTACTCCTGCCATCATAGTTTTGGCTTCCCAGGGAGTGGGATTTCTTTTCTCCAGAAAATCAAGTTCTGAAACCTAGTCTTTCTCTATATTCCCTTCATCCCTCCAGCAGCCACCAGAACCAGTCTACCTCATCTTTCTCCCCAATGGAGTGTTCCTCAGGGTGAGGAACAAGTGGAATCTGAGCTAAAGGCCACCACCAAGGTGACCACAGTCCCATTCAGTTTCCAGCTGCTCTTTGTGATTTGTCTTCCCCTATTAGGATCTAAGTTTCTCGAAGGCAGGTACTGTCTTGTTTTCTTGTTTTGTATCCCTTGTCCTTAGCACATAACATAATAAGCACTTAAGAAGTACTTTCTCTCTTTGTGTATTTCTCTGTCTCTGTCTCTTTCTCTCTCTGTCTCTATCTCTCTGTTTCTGTCTCTGTCTCTCTCTCACACACATCTATCTATCTAAAATGGAAGTAATTATTATCAATCATAATGACAATGCTCTGTCTTTATATAGCTCTTTAAACGTTAAAGAACATTCTCTAAATGATATTTTTCCCAACGTAGGTAGTGCAAGTATTACTATGGCTACTTTGCAATTAAGGATCCAAAAGAGGATCCAAAAGATAAAGTAACTTGCCTAAAAATTGGAGCTGGAATCAAGGATATCGTGTATTGAGAAATGTGCAAGATAATAGAGACAGAGTACCTGGGTTCAAATTCTTTCTTTGTAGCTTGCTATGTTTCCTTAAACAAGTTATGTATTGATCTCAGTTTGTTCATCTTCAAAATTAAAGTGATCATATAGTCTTTTCCACTTCTAAATATATGCTATAATATAGGGTGTGATATCCCTCTATTAAGTAACCTTTTTAGTTAACATAAGCCACTGTCCTTCTTTCTTTTCATGCCCTACCCTCCCCAATAACAATTTTACTGTCCTTTGCTGAACCTGTTCTGTGAATAGGCACTAGCCTATAATTAATCAATATATGCTAATCTTTTTCAAAGTCAGTTGCAGCTTTTCTTCTTTTGTCCAAAGGCTTATAACACTTTATATGTTTGTTGTTTCATGGGCAGCTTTAGATCTCCGCAGCTTCTATCTCTGATAGTCGCTTAAGGGTTTCAGTTGCCTGATCTTTTCTAGTTCATTGAAAGTTTTACTAAGCTGGAAAATTTCCCACTGAGTCTTCTGAAACTTGGGCTAAACTTTATTGTAAGAAAAAAGCCCTTCAAAACAGGCCCTGTGTCCTATGGAGTTGGTCTACTCGTGGAGCATTAACTTCAAAGCAGCATGGATTAGCAGCACAGATAGGGAAGTAGATGAAAAAATGAGTCCTATCTAATAAATGTGTGCCCCTACCCATGAAAAATTCCAATTGACTTCAGGGCCCTGTTTATATACTCAAAAAGAAGGTTCCTTCTGGGCAAATCCAGGAGACACACTTTGTCCCACAATATACTTATAAAAATCGGATAAATTTGCAAGTATTTATCTGCAGACAGAATTTAGCTCAAAGACTTTAATAATTTTGAGTATCTCATAAACTTTTAAATTCTGAGTAATGCTTGGAAGAAATAGCTAAGTGATCAGGTGAATAAGCTATATTTTCCCTCTCATAGTTTTCATAGATTTTTATTTTTCATTTAGTCCTATAGACTCTATAGTGACAGACCTAGACAGTCATTTGGTCTTGTCTGACTCTTCACGACCCCAAGGATCATAGCACACCAGGCCCTTCTTTCCTACAAGATCTCCTGAAATCTGTCCAAGTTCATATTCCTTGCTTCCATGGTACTATCTATTCTTCTCAACCTCTGCCATCACCTTTTCTTTTGACTTTAATCTTTCCCAAGATCAGGGTCTTTTCCAACAAGAGATAGTGTAGGACCCATAAATCAAAATGGGCATAGATTGAATACATTTCTTTATCAGCCACATTAAATGTACTTCTTCTTGCTGCATGAGGATTAGAATATAGCGCACGTCTTTGCAACAAAATGAAAACTACCTCTTGAGTAGGAGGAACCAAAATATGGTCCCCAGTATTACTCAGTTGTTGAAAACACACAGCACGTACGTTTTTACTATAGGTTTTTTGAGAATTTTTTTCTTTTCATGGAAATTCCTAATAAATGTATATGTAGAAAAATGTGTTATATAACAGGCATTTTCTTGGCCATGGACTTATCTGATAGAGTCTTAGAAATTATAGGGACTTGAGCACAGAAGATAATATGGTAAAACATTTCAAAATAGGAAAAGTCAAAATTCTTTCAACAGGGAAAAGGAAAAAAAAACACAGGAAGATGTCAAGCCTTGTGATTTGATTATGTTTGAGAACCTCACACACAATTGTGGGCACCTTCTGTTTGAAAATACTTCTGGCAGAAATCTGCTAATTGTCAATGAAAAAAAAGAATAAGTTTTTATCTAGTCTTTACATTTTGTGTTCCTGGCTCTGAGGTCAGCTTTCTGTCCTTCTGTC
This sequence comes from Phalanger gymnotis, assembly GCA_028646595.1. Lineage (NCBI taxonomy): Eukaryota > Metazoa > Chordata > Mammalia > Diprotodontia > Phalangeridae > Phalanger > Phalanger gymnotis. The sequence continues at coordinate 115,646,469 of CM053622.1, forward strand.
CTCTATTCTACACTTTCTGTCATGAATGTACTCTATCCTGATGTGGTGTTAATGTGAATAAAGATCTTCTCTGCCCATTCTGTAAGGACTTTCCTTACACCCTTTACTTACTAGGTGCAAGACCCCAAGCCCACACCCTCTTGCTAATTACATCACAAGAGGTGTGAAGCCTTCAGGGCCCTAAGGAGAAGTGCTAAGACCAGAGCCAATAATGTACACTGAGTTCTAGCCAATCAGATGTGCATGAATTTAGTCAATCAGAGACCTGAGTTCTAGCTAATTAGATTCAGATGAGGACTGTATATAAGGAGAGCTCAGAGTGTGAGAGAAATAGAATTGAGAGCAGTGGAACTGAGAAGCAGACATCAAGAAGACATTGAGGCAGCAGACACTGAGAGAAAGCCAGTGTCAAGAGAGACTGCAGAGCAGAGAGTGTAGACAAGAGAGTTGGGGAGATCAAAGAGCTGAGAATCCACATCACTGAGAGATTGGAGAACTGAGAATCCAGAGAATCCAGGAGACTGCAAGGACTCTGAGAACTGCAAGGGCTTTCAGAACTGCTGGCGAGGATACAGGTAAACAGACCAGATTCATGAGTGATTGTTTATGGGAAGGCCCTAGCAGCGGGGAAGGTTACAGGATGATTTGCTTCTTTCCTATAACCCTGTTAGAACTTTCTCGTTGCTACATTGAGGTAGGCTTACTGGTTTTGGAATATGTTTACTGCTATATCGAATTGAGGTTATTAGTCTTGGGATTCCATCCTCTGGTGTCTAAATAAATCCTATACTTCCTCTGCCTTCTACCTAGAGAATTTTTCATACTTTGCAATTCTGAACCATAGGAGCATGTTCATGGTTATCCTCAAGGTAATGAATCTTGCCTTACTGATACACCTGACTCCCCTCTCCTCCCAAAAAGAAGACCACCATAGCTAAGCAAAACCTTATCAGGAACTCTAGTGATTGAGCCCCACAACATGGTGAGTAATTTACCAAGACAACTACTAAGAGAAATGACAAGTGTAAAGGACTCATATTTAGTCAGTATAGGGAGAAAAAATGTAATATTGCTAATATACCTCTAAGGAAGACTCTTATTCCTACTTTGAGGGGAATAGGAGAAGGGCTATGAGCTTTAGTTGAATCTCTCACCTATTTATAAGAGGAGTATAGGACTAGATTTTTATCTATCTGCCCTTTCCCAATTTTGTCAGTATAATGATACAATGGGTTCAGAATGACCATGAGGTTACTCTTAAGGGGAGGGTAGCCCCAAATTTATACCTGTCAATCTTTTTTTCAATCAGACAATGATTACACGAAGACCATGAAAAATAGCTAATATCTAGTAATTGCATTTATCTGATTAAACAGCAAATTGGAGAAATTAGTTTTACAAATTAGAATATAACAGAAAATATATGAATGAACTAGCAAAATAAAATCTCAGTTTGGATGAAAAGATAGGATCTGATCTCACACAAGAAGTCCTCCCCACCCCCAAAGTCAACCTGAAAATCAAGAACATATTGAGAAGTCATGTTTCTCTAAATGTCTATAGATTTTAAAGTCTTTCTCTCAATTTCTCTTTCTCGGAGTGTCTGAAACCACACGAGTCTCTTTACCAAGAAGCATTGATGTCAACTTTATGCCTTAAGTAGCTATTTAATGTAGCCTTAGTATTCTATCACCAATCCATTATCTCATCTCCTTCCACATACCAGGAGAGAAACACAAAATAACCCTAATTTACATCTCTACATATGAAAGGGCATACTCATTTCTGTGCTTTTGGGAGGGGTTAGATGAACAGTTTCTATTCATTCCCTGGATTTTCAAGGAGTAGTTCCTGGAAAGAATGGAAAAAGGATTTCTTAAGTTTCTGTGTCAGAGTTTGTAAGGTGAAAGAATGAAACACTGAGAAGGAACAGTATATATTTGGAGTTCTATAATTGGTATAAGACTTCTTTTATAGAGGGTAGAGCCAGAGGGATCCGCTGAGGAGCAAAACATTTCTTTTGCTCAAATAAAAGATGTTGAAAAGTTATAGGTGCCTCCTGGAGAGAGGTCATGCAGTAATGGTCAGAGGAAGTGAATATGGGTAGTGGTTACTGGTAACATCCAGCTAGTGCTACCAAGGTTGTTGTTTTCCTAGTTGTAATGAATGACAGAGATGTCTGCTGTCCTCCCAGTACATATATCTTAGACCTAATGGATCGTCCCAGGACTTGTCAAACTTGACAGCCACTAACATTCCTTAGTGATTCATGTTGAGAGAAATGATCCTACAAGGACTGGAAAAAGCATTGCTAGATTTTGAAATCAGAGAAAGGTAACTGAAGACCTTAAAGGTACAGGTGCTGTTCTTTTTCCTAATAAAATCTAGGGTATTCAGAAGAACAAGACATTTTGGGGAACTGAACGGGTAGCTAACAGCATTGTATATGAGAAAGAGAATTGGATTTTTAGACTACAGTTTAAAATATAGAAATATTGTGTTCTTAAGGGGGATGAAGACCAAATACTTATGGAACTTAGAGTGCTGCCAATCTAAAAAGAAGGACTTCTCTTCATAGAATCCCTCTCTTCCTTCAAGACATAGTTCAAGTACCATGTTTTACATAAAACTTTTCCTAACACCTTTTCCTCTTCTGACTGTGAACATTGTTGCTCTATAACTACCTTGAATCTAACAACCTTTCATTTCTTTTCTTTATTTTTTATTCTGAATATACTTTTACATGTTGTTGCTTCCTTTATTAGAACTTAAAGTCCTGAGGAGCTTATTTTTTTCATTCTTTAATTTGTATTTCCAGTGCCTACTAGCACAGTGTTGGGGACAAGGGAAGCACAAATGTTCATTGATAGCTTGATTGAAATAGAAGCATAGTAGAATAGGACCTGGAGTGCTAAAAATCAGAATGAATGGAGCCTTATGATAATCCTAAGGACAACCAAAAAGATTTTTTTAAGCCATGTTGAGGTCAACAGAGGTTAAAGATAAGGAGAAGACTGCTATTTAAAAAGCAAGAGAGAGAGCTTCCCATTGTAGTTTAGAAACAGTTGAAAGAAACTTCCATTGGACTTACCATTATGTCACTGTGAAACTAATAAAATTACTAACATACTGCAGAATATTCCTCCTGTCTTGACCTTGAGATGGCCTACATTTTTCTGGGTTGCCCAAGTGGAAGAATGTGTAAGTGCCAATAGTGTTGTGTAGACGCTAATAAAAGAGACCTGAATCTAGTTCCAGTTCTTCCACTAATTAGTAAATAAATCACCTCACTTTTCTGGCTTCAATATCCTTATCTCTAAAAAGGAGAGTAAATCTTCTTTAAGATTCCTTCTAGTTCTATTTAAGATTTGCTAATTTCATAATCCCAAGTACCTTGGATAAGGCAAGAGTTTAGGAGGGATGAGACAAAGGATCTACCATCTGAGGCCAATCTACTTTGCCAATCTTATCTCATACTATTCCATAGAACTTATTCTATCCTCCAGGAAAACTGAATAACTCTATTCTGAATATGTCCTGCATTTTCCTACTTCCATAGCCTTAGTCAGTTTGTTCTCTATTCTTTTCTGACTTTTGAATGCCAGTCTTTTCTCCACATTCCAACTGAAATGTTATTCCCTCCAGGAAACCTTCTCTGTGATCCTAATTAGTAATGATCCCTTTAAAAATATTTTATTTTTTCTCTAGGACCTCACTGGAACTTTTGTTTGAACCTCTCTAATGTATTTATCTTCTATTGTAGCATATCAAAGTTGTTCACCTGTCCATTATCTCTTTGTTAGATGAGGCAAGAATTATGCATTATTTATAATAATTATTATTGTGATAATAATAATTACTAGCACTTATTCAACACTTTATTGTTTATGAAGTGATGAATACATATTGCCTCATTTTATGCTCAAAAGGACACTGAGAGGTAGGTACAATTACTGTCCCTATTTTATAGATAAGGAAAAAAAAACAGACATGATAAGTGACTTGCCTGGAATGATACAGTTAGTAAGTATTTGAGGCCAGATTTGAACTCAGATCTTTGCACTGTACGACCTAGTTGTCCCTTGCTAAACGTAGCGTATCCCTCGGCACTCAATCCAGTATTTTGCTCATAATAGCTGCTTAATAAATACCTATTAACTTGAACGGAAGTGAAATAAAGGAAGTGAGGAAAAACTATCCTCCAAGAGCTTACAATTTAACAGGATGAAACATCCATAGACAAGTATAATATAGTTATAGTTACTACATAGTTATATATAATATAGTTATATATATGTGTGTATATATGACATATATATGTATATTATTGTAAGTTTAAGGAACAAGTATAAGTTACTATTGACATTCAAATAGAGGAATCAGGGAATGTTTCACAAAGAATTCAATATCAGATTCAGCCCAAGAAGAAAGGGAAAGATTTTGTCAAGTGAAATTGTAGGAGGAGCCCCTTTCACGCATTGGAGCCTCTGAGAACAATTTTGTGGTGAGACTTCAGTATCTAAAAACTTTCTTGTCACTTTGGCAGACCCAAGATCTCATTCAGGCTCTCTACCTACAGGTTTACATTTCAAGCCATCCATGATTTTTCATACTGTACAGGTTTTTTCCCCTGACCATCCAAAAATATTCAATAGACCAGAGGTTCTTAGTCTTTTGGTGTATCATGAACCCCTTTGGTGCACTGGTATATCCAGATAGTCACCTCAGGACAATGGTTTTAAATACATAAAATAATATATATATGATTAAAAAGAAACCAATTATATCAAATTATAGTTATCAATATAATTTAAAAACCAAGTTTACTGACCCCACATTAAAAACCCCTGCCATAGAAGATGTACCCAACAAACCATAGACTTTCCTCTAGCTTTTAATAATAAGCACTTAATAAATATTTGACTTCTCGCTATCAGTACAACACTTGTGCTTATCTGTTATCACTTGCTCTTTTCCTATGACTAGACCACCTCCTTTTCCAGGACTATGAATTCTAAAGATGTTTATTATACCATTTTTTCTGTGTGTTATCATTGTTAATAAGCAGTAGCCCAATGGCAGTCACCATTCATTTTGCCACTCCCCTTTAGGGGAGTTATAATTTAGATTCTTTTGAGACCTAATGTTCCATGGTTAACAGCTATATCACAGAACACTAGGAAGATATCAAAGTTAAAAAAATGGACTTCTATGCTAGGAAGCCATCTAGGACTATTAAGAGCACAGTGCAATTTTCCAAATGCACTCAGGATTCAAATCTGGATGCAGCTTATTGTCCATGTGCAGTGCCTATCTGAGATATAAGTTCCGATGGCCTAAGTCAGTGAGCTGCCCATTCAACTGAAGGTCATAATCTGGTCAATATTCATTCTTCATTCACAGAGAGACATATGTCAACAAAGGCATTTGCCAAAATCATGCTGGATGGTCTACTCAAAGTCCAAACAGAAAATGGATTCCCTAGAAAAGGAAAAATTCCCCAGCTGTTGCTTTGTAGATGACATGTTGATTGTAGGACACTATAAGGACTTCTTAATGAGATCCATAGCCAGTCACAAGAGATTGATCTAACAAGCTACACAAAGAGAGAAAAAAATGAATGAAGCATTCATTGTCTAAATTCTGACACTCAGTTGGATAAGCATACCATTGAATTACTCCATCAGTTCATATATCTTGGAAAGGCATGGCAGAAAGACAATATGCCAGGACTGGAATTGAATAGGAGGAGGAGAGTGGGTAGGATGACATTCAAGAAATCATGCAGTGCTATCAATGATTTCAAGCTGCTCCCTGACAAAGAAGCCAAATGTTTTAATGCCAATATGCAATATGGAACACCAGCTTTCAGAAGATTCTAGATTGGAAAGCCCCAGAAGGGAAGGTGCATGGTAGGTGAAAGTAGTATCCAGCCTATTAACAATGGAGCCTTTCATGCAATAAGCTGAAAACAACAACAACAATAAAATTAACCCTGCCTATGAGATGTACTATAGGAAAAGAAAGTGGGCCAGCCAGGTAGTAAGAGCAAAAGCTAACTGATGAAGAGATTGAGTATTTCTCTGTTATCTACAACACTTTAAATGTAAATACACAAAAGACTATAGAACAGAGGCTTGGTCCTCTATTATGAGGAACTTATGGAGGATTAGGTATAATAATTATATAGAATAGTAACATGTGAATGAGTTCTGAAATATACTGGCATTAAGGTTGCTCACACTGGTGAGATCCATTGGAATTCCTTTAAAGCAGAAATTCTCTCAGTGCAGTTCTGAGGTCCCTGGGGGCTCCCTGAGATCCTTTCGAGGAATACGCTATTTCCATAACAATAGGAAAGCATTTTAATTCCTAATATGGTAAATATTGAAAGCCATAACCCATATAAACAAGGATTCTTTGGAGTACCCAATAATTTTTAAGACTATAAAGTGTCCCTAAAACCAAAAAGTTTGAGAACTACTGCTTTAGAATGTAATGACATCATAGATTCTTTCATGTTATGAACTCATGGATGTGGGTGATTAAGTCAACATAATTTTCAGTTGTAGATAAGAACTTCATATTAATGATGTGCCCAGTACCTCATAAATGTGTGTAAATTATACATGGAGACATGTGCTGTGCATACAATAAGAAGACTTAAAAGTGCTAGACAAATATAGTTGTTTTGGTGATTCAAATATTTTTGGGAATCATTGGAAGGTTATAGCTGTCATTTTGAAGGGTTTTGCAGAACATACAGTAATTAGGCCTTTCTTCCACTTTTATATTTACTACGAATGAGATACAGTAATTAATAGATTTCCCATTGTTCACCAAAAGAAATCTTGGATGCTCACAGAACATATTTAATAGGGTTTTGAAATTAAAGTACAAAATATAAGTGTTTTAACTTTAAGACATATACTTAAATGTTCATCCTAAGGAACTAAGTGAAATAAAACTCTAAGGGCCTAGGGAGGAGGGAGAGGATAAAGGAGGGATCTTTAGAGGGGAGGGTGAGGGAATAGGCTAAAAGGAGGATATAGAAGTGTCTTTAGATTTAGGGGAATGAGACGATAAGAGAAGGAGTTTTAGAGGGGAGGGGGACAGAAAAGATCAAAGGGGTATATAAAAGGGTGTTTAGATCTAGGGGAATGGGAGGATAAGGGAGGGATTGCTGGAGTGGGGGTAGGTTAAGTAATAGGATGGCAAGGCAGAACATAGAACTAAAGTGGAGGAGTTCGGAGTCATAGGAAAAAAGATATACACAAACATAAAAACAAGATTAGGATTAGAATCTCTTAGGAAAAATGCGTATATGCATATATACATGTATGTGTATATATATGTATGTTTATATGTATGTATAAATCAATGCCTATATATAATTATATCCATGCTTAGTTGTAGCCTTAGGGTGCTGGGTAGTGGAGAGGAATGAGGAAAAAGAAGAAAGTAAAAAGTATACAGCAGAGAACAAAAGAAAACCTACAAGCAAGCAAAGATAGATAGCTTTCAACACAGCCTTAATATATGGGCTTTCTTGAAATGATAAGTTATTGCCATATATTCCGAATCCTCTCCTATGTTCTGCTGTGCACATGACATGTTTTTTTTTCCCTTTTTTTCTTTTATATTTAAGTTTATAATGCTTCTTTTTTCTTTTTTATTATGTATTTAAGTTTTAGTATTTGTCGAAAATAAAAACTTAAAAAAGAAATACATGCATATACATAGACATGCATACATATTTGTATTAACAAAGCACACATAAATAGCATATATGTATAGCATATTAACTTATTGCATAGTTTATTCATTTTCTAATTGGAAGGTAATTCATTTATTATACTAGCATGCTGTAAGTAAAGATAAGACTTTGCTTTCCCCCAATAAATCACCTGTCTTGCATTTCCTAGTCGTTCTTTCAGACATTTTAATTTTATTTGTTACACTTCAACTTGGTATTTATTTGTTTCATTGTCATGACAGCTGTCATCTCTATACTTCTAAGATATCCAACAGGGTAAGTGAGAAGTCAGTTATAACAGGCCCTTCTGTATAAATTTACTTCTAACCTAGACTCTGGTATCATCTCCATGAAGACAGTAAAATTCAAACAATTAACTCAGGAGGCTAAGTGTCTAAATTTGTAATGAACATTTGCATTGAAACCTTTGTGCTGTGAAATTCAACCATTTATCAGAATTTAATGTGTCTAAATCTCATGGTAGTATTACATCATTTCAGACACATAGAGCATATGATTTTGGAAGATGTAAAATAATTTGCAAAAATGTTATGTAAATAGAATTTTTGAAATTGAGTTTTAGTCAACTGCATATTTGAACAGTAAGGGGTTTACGGAAATGACAGCCTTTCCATTTGCTGCTAACATTGCTCATTTTCTCTTGTTTATTATTAAATGTGACAACATAAATGCTTACATTTTAAATTCTAAACAAGCACATTTTCTTCTTTATTATTGGAGGAGACAAATGTTGTTTCTTTTTTCCCCTGAAGGTTTTTTTTTTTTTTAAGAGGCAGAGAAAGAAAATGTGAAAAAATAATGACTAGCCTTATTTTTGGAACAGTAGATTAAAAAGTGTCTAAAATTTAGTTATCCTTACAAAAGTTTAATGGCTTTATAAGAAGATTCACAAAAGAGTAATAATCAGATCATTTTTTCCATGTACACTAGGGAACAGATAGGTTCTATTTATGTAAGGGAGTAAAACAACTTAGTGACTCCTCCAGACATTCTCTGCTCAACCTAAGCAATATTTCTGGATAAGTCAGAAAACTCTTCTCTAACTATCTACCTGCATGACAGAGATGATTTCTATATACTGGAAAGGCACATATGAATATCACAGTTCTCCATTAGGGGCTGTTATGTTATTCCCAGGGCTATCTTCAGTCATTTACACAATATCTATATCAGTGAATGGATCAGCCATATATAAATCTGCTTTCTTCCCTATTTGTAAAATTGAGTGGATATTTTATTTTATTTTCATTTTTATTTTTGTTTTTGTGCAGATTTGTCATTTCACTGAAATAGGGAATTTTATGTGAAGGAATTGTCACCACTGATTCAGGTCAACAAATCTTATGCAAGTCACAATCTTAGAGAATTGACTAGGACACTAAGCTTTTAAATGACTTGCTTACAGCCATACAGCCAGTATGTATTGTGGGGAGGACTTGAAACTACATTATCTTGACTCCAAACCTGGTCCTCTCTCTACTAATTCATGCTAATACCATGAAATATAGGAGAAAGAAAATATTCTGCAGAAAATCTCTGATTTGAGCAATATTCATTTAATATTTTTTTTCTTGCAAAAAATTGAAGCATTCCATTACACAAGGGTCACTCAGTCTGCTATAGTGAGTGCTTAGGTCAATCAGCACAGCTATCATACTTAACACAGGTATGACTGTCGTTGGGCTGAGAGATGGTTTTAGATTGATTGAAATATACCTACAATTTTTACTGTAATAAACTTGCAAGTAATAACTTCCTTTTTTAATTCAAGGTCTGTTAAGATGTCATTAAACAATCAGTATACAATCTGAGATGAAGGGGCCTCTGTCTAAAGGTATAATCAGTCTTTATTGATTGATCCAAACATGACCAAATATTTCATGGAGCACCTGTTTGAATATCTGTACCCTTCCTCAACACAATTGCTACCGTCATCCCTATTTACCCACTCAGATAATTTAAATATCTTCAATAGTTCCCCACTCATCTGAGCATAGAGTGTAGAAATCTATTTGGTCTCTAGAGATTTTATGATATTGAGCTCTTATTTTTATTTGCATTAGATTTAAGGGAGACAGGAGGAAGCCACGTCTCCAAACAGTGGAGCCATAGAATCACATGATTTGTACTCAAATCTCTCTGGTATCTAATTCAACCCCAAACTGTACCTGACCAAGAATTCCCTCTCTCACATTGACACCACTTTGGCCATTCACTATTGCTCGAAGACTTCCAATGTGGAAGAAGCCAGGACCCCCTTAAGCATCCCATTCTACTTTTGAAGAGATTTAGTTATTTCTTGACATAAAATTTAAAACTTCCTCATTACAAATTCTTTCTATTTCTGCTAGGTCTGCTTTTTTCACCATTTGGTGAAAATGTCTCTCTTCTATATGGTAGTTCTTCAAATATTTCAAGGGAGCTAGCATATTTCCTTTACATCTATCTATATTATATCACACCTTTTGAAATCTGACCACTTATTCTATCCCATTGAGATCTTTGTAGATCTTTACTTACTTCATCATCTAACAGTTTGAAGTTTGCAGTTTTGTGACATCAGCAAATATGACACACATATCATTTATTTATGTTATTTTTAAAAATTCTGCCTTATTTTCAAAATATGAAATACCTTCCCACTAGCATAACTTCCAACTCTTAAGTTTCAATCCTATAGTAACATACATTAAGAACATATTCTTTTTCACATAGGAAAAGCTACTTAACAATTTTAATTATTTGGGGGTGGTCATGTCTTTTTCTTATTAAATGAGCTTTTATTAAGCACCTACTATGTGCCAAACCCTATTCTAAGAGCTGGAGATACAAAGACAAAAATGCCCTGTCCCTGACCTTGGTGAGCTTACATTCAATCATGGAAAAATTTGTAAATACATAATATGTAAAATATATACAAGATAAATTTGGTTAATAGGGGAAGGCATTAGCAGCTGTGGGGATTATCAATGGCCTCATGTAGGAGGTGGTATGTGAATTAAGTCTTAAAAGAAAGAGGTGAAGGTGAGGAGAACACTATAGCTATGTAGGAGAGCCTATGCAAAGGTCAAGATATAGAGATGAAATGCCATGTATGAGGAATAGCAAGGTCATTTTGCCTGGTCCTTAGAGAGCATGGAAAGTTCAAGTCTAAATTTAGTGGAAAATGAGGTTGTTATGAGAGAGGGGGGGTGGGCAGCTAGTTCATGCATTGGATAGATCCTGGATACAGGAAAGCCTGAATTCAAATATAGCTTCAGACACTCAGTAGCTATGCAATTCTGGGCAAGTCACTTAACCTCTTTCTGCTTCAGTTCCCTCAAGTGTAAATTGGGAATAATAATAGCATGTGCTTCACAGGTTTGTTGTAAGGATCTAAGGAGATAATACATGTAAAATGCTTAGCACAGTGCCTGGAATATAGTAGGTGTTTAACAAGTTTTGTTTCCTTCCTCAACTTCACTTAAATTCAATTGAACAAGTTCCCACTATAGTTAGGATGTATATTAGACACTAAGGATACAGAGCCAAAAAGCAAAATGGCTTTTGGCCTTAAGGAACTTAGCTTTTACTTATATTAAACATTCTCTAACATCTCTAGGGGGCGTGAATCACATTTTGAATTGAGTATTAAAGTTACTAGAAACCCAGTTAGAAACTAAATTTAAGCTACTAGAAGTTATGATCTGCCACCAAGATAGAGTTTAATTAATTAAACCAAACTTACTGTACTTACCACTGTACCAACTAGGTGGTACAGTGCAAAGATCTGAGTTCAAATCTGGCCTCAAATACTTACTAACTGGTATCATTCCAGGCAAGTCACTCATCATGTCTGTTTTTTTTCCTTATCTATAAAATAGGGACAGTAATTGTACCTACCTCTCAATGTCCTTTTGAGCAAACCAAACTTGCCAACTTTTATTAAGTTATGGATATTTGTAGCATGTTAGAGTATTTTTGAGGGTCTTGGTATGTATCCATAGGACAAAAGAAATGGATTTTTGCTTAGAATTAAGGCATTTTAGGTTTCCTAGGCCCCTGACTACATCCATTCCTTTTTAAATTTTATCATTTTTAATTAATATTTTAGTTTTCAACACTGATTTCCACAAGATTTTGAGTTACCAATTTTCTCACCATTTCTACCCCCCCATTCCAAGATGGCATATATTCTGATTGCCTTGTTCCCCAGTCATCCCTCCCTTCTGTCACCCCACTCCCCCCCATTCCCTTTCCCCTTACTTTCTTGTAGGGCAGGATAGATTTCTATGGCTCATTCCCTATATATCGTTTGCCAGCTGCATGCAAAAACAACTTTTTTTTGAGCATCTGCTTTTAAAAATTTGAATTCCAAATTCTCTTCCCTCTTCTCTTCCCACCTACCCTCACTAGGAAGGCAAGCAATTCAACATAGGTCACACTTGTGTTATTATGTAAAACACTTTCACAATACTCATGTTGTGAATGGCTAACTATATTTCCTTCCATCCTATCCCATCTCCTTTTCTTCAGTTTTCTCACTTCACCCTGTCCCTTTTCAAAAGTGTTTGCTTTTGATTACCTCCTCCTGCTATCTGCCCTCCCTGCTATCATCCCCCTTTTTATCCCCTTCCCCTGACTTTCCTGTGGAGTAAGATACCCCACTGAATGTGTATGTTGTTGCCTCCTCAAGACAAATCCAACAAGAGCAATGCTCACTCATTCCTCCTCACCTGTCCCTCTTCCCTTCTAACAGAACTGCTTTTACTTGCCCCTTTTATGTGAGATAATTTGCCTCATTCTCTTTCCCTTTCTCCCTCTCTCAATATATTCCTCTCTCATCCCTTAATTTTATTTTATTTTTTAGACATCATCCCTTCAAATTCAACTCACTCTGTGCCCTCTGTCTATATATATATAATGTATACATATATTATACACACACACACATATATATACATACACACACACATACACACATATATATACACACACACATGCATATTCCCTTCAACTACCCTAATACTTAGAAAGGTTTCATGAATTACAGACATCATCTTTCCATGTAGGAATGTAAACAAAACAGTTCAACTTTAGTTAAGTCCCTTATGAATTCTCTTTCTTGTTTACCTTTTCATGCTTCTCTTGATTCTTGTGTTTGAAGTCGAATTTTCTATTCGGCTCTGGTCTTTTCATTGAGAAAGCTTGAAAGCCCTCTATTTTATTGAAAATCCATATTTTGCCTTGGAGCATGATACTCAGCTTTGCTGGGTAGATGATTCTTGGTTTTAATCCTAGCTCCATTGATCTCTGGAATATCATATTCCAAGCCCTTCAATCCCTTAATGTAGAAGCTGCTAGATCTTGTGTTATCCTGATTGTGTTTCTACAATATTCAAATTGTTTCTTTCTGGCTGCTTGCAGTATTTTCTCCTTAACATAGAAACTCTGGAATTTGGAGACAATATTCCCAGGGGTTTTCTTTTTGAGATCTTTTTCAAGATGCGATTGGTGGATTTTTTCAATTTCTGTTTTATCCTCTGGTTCTAGAACATCAAGGCAGTTTTCCTTGATAATTTCTTGGAAGGTGATGTCTAGGCTCCTTTTTTTTGATCATGGCTTTCAGGTAGTCCAATAATTTTTAAATTATTTCTCCTGGATCTATTCTCCAGGTCAGTGGTTTTTCCGATGAGATATTTCACATTGTCTTCCACTGTTTCATTTCTTTGATTCTGTTTTATAATATCTTGATTTCTCATAAAGTCACTAGCTTCCACTCACTCCAATCTAATTTTTAAGGTGGTATTTTCTTTAGTGTTCTTTTGGACCTCCTTTTCCATTTGGCTAATTCTGCCTTTCAAGGCATTCTTCTCCTCATTGGCTTTTTGGAGCTCTTTTGACATTTGAGTTAGTTTATTCTTTAAGGTGTTATTTTCTTCAGTATATTTTTGGGTCTCTTTTAGCAAGTCATTGACTTGTTTTTCATGGTTTTCTTACATCACTCTCATTTCTCTTCCCAATTTTTCCTCTACTTCTGTAATTTGCCTTTCCAAATCCTTTTTGAGCTCTTCCATGGCCTGAGACCAATTAATATTTTTCTTAGAAGCTTTTGATGTAGGCTCTTTGACTTTGTTGACTTCTTCTGGCTATGTGTTTTGATCTTCTTTGTCACCAAAAAGGAATTTAGAGTTTGAATTTGAGTCTGAGTTTGAGTCTGAGTTCGTTTTCACTGCCTGTCCATGTTCCCAGACAACTACTTGACCCTTGAGCTTTTTGTCAGGTTATGACTGCTTGTAGAGTATAGAGTACCTTGTCCCAAGGCTTAGGTCCAAGAGCTTCTGTTTTCAGAGTTACTTTTGCTCCACTGTTACTGCAGGCTCTGTCACAGCAATGCTCCTCCTCCCACGAGAACCACCAACCAGGACTGCAATCCAGATCCAAGCAAGGCAGAGAAAGAGAAACTGCCTCTGTGCCCACAAAGCGCTCCTTGCACTCCTCCTCTGATCCACTGCTAGATACCTCCCACTGTGTGAGCCAGGGACTTGGGAAGCAACTGATGCTGGAGCTCTGGAAGCAGCCTCAGGAGTTTCCTGCTGCACCACCTCTGCCACCCCCAAGGATGGAGCCGACCACTTTCTAACCTGATCTAGCAGTTTTCCCACTAACCTGTTCCTTGTCTTTGATGTTTTTGGGTTGAGAAGTCTGGTAACTGCCACAGGTCAATGATTCACGGCCCTAAGGCCTATTCTGGCCAGCTGACTCCAGGTCTGGTTGTTCCTGGTGTGGCCACCCTGGGCTGCGTTCTGCTCCCAGCACTGTATGATAGACCCTTCCCAGCAACCATCCGGGCTCTCCTAGGCTGGAGACCTGTTTCCCTCTGGTATTTCATGGGTTCCGCAGCTCTAGAATTTTTCAGAGCAATTTTTTACAGGTGTTTAGGAGGATTTGGGGAAGAGCTTAAGCAAGTCCCTGCTTTCCAGCCACCATCTTGATTCAGCCCTGAATACATCCCCTTCTTATTCATTGAATCATTTCTTACTTAGCTGCTTCTAAGGACACTCAATGTTCAACTAGCTGTATGGTTTTACATTCCTGAGTCTGAAGATGACCTTTAACCAATTGAACATATGCCTCAAATGAGATACAAACAGTTCTCTCAAAGATATTCAGTCATTTCAGTTGTTTCTGACTCTTCACGACCACATTTGGGGTTTTGTTGGCAAAGATACTGGAGTGGCTTGCCATTTCTCCTATTGATCTTACAGAGGAAGAAATGGAGGCAAATAGGGTTAAGTGACTTGTTCAGGATCACATAACTCATAAGTGTCTGAAGCCATATTTGAACTCAGGATCATGAGTCTTCCTGACTCCAGGCCCAACACTCTATCCACTGTGCCACTAGCTGCCGTTTTAAAGATGCACTCCCTCTATAAATCCAACTTAAATGCCATTATGGCCTGTCTTGAGGATTCGGCCTCCTTGAGAAGGGAAGTGACAATTTTAGGAAGGAGGAAGAATAAGAGATAAGAAAGAAATAAGGCTTGGGAACTTGGATATGTTGGTTTACCCATAACAATAAAAGGATTGGTCTTGGAGACTTATCACAGGCAACTCCTTCTGTCACTACCTAGTGAATAAAATTACTTTATCTCCTTTGAAATATCTGATCCATAGACCAAATTTGTCCCTTAATCTAGTTCATACAGACTGTAGTAGATCTTCTAACAGTATGCATGTAACAGTATACATGAAGAACTGCAAGCTCTATTAGGAAAATAAAATCCATTTCTCTCCAATGAGGTGAAAACATAATATATTAGCATATATAACGTTGGTATCATTGGAGAGCACAACAAAGAATATTCATTGAAAGAAGACTTATATTTTTCTGTTTGGGAATCAGTATAAGATATGGTATAATGTTTGTGTCCTACAAATATGATTAGTATTCCATCTATTCTTTTATCTAAGTATTTGATAAAATAGATAAAGCGCTTTTTAAACACTTATTGTGTACCAAACACTGTGATAAATGTCGTTTATGTAAATACAAGCAAGCAAACCAGCTCCTGTTCTTTTTTTTAAATTATATTTTACATTTATTTGGTCTGAATAAATGGGTACAGCCCCTGAACAGAGAAAGGGGAGTACAAGAACTCAGATGGACACCAGGCCTTTTATTGATTCTCAGTTTGCATCTCCTGCCAGACTCTTCATCGGCCAGATGCAACCCCCTGACTTCCTACATCGTGCCCTCCTGAAATGTCTCATGTAAGTATGCATACAAGCCTCTAACCTTTCACCAGACAAGAAGCCTAGTCTCTGCTAAATCACAGCTCTGATTAGAACTGGTTCTCATTAGTCATCTGACTTACATTCTGCTAAATATTGGGGGGAGGGGGAAAGATACTTTCAACTCTGTGGAAACAAAACTGCTCCCACCATTTCTCACAATTTCCCTCCCTTTTCTTTTATTCAGATTTTTGTTTCAACATCTTTAATTCTCCCTTATGCATTTTCTCATATGAATTTTTCCCCTTAACCATCACCCCTTTAAATAAATATGGGAAGGGTTGATCAATGCATTGACAAATCAAAGGAGGCAGTCCCCTTTATAAATATAGATACAGAGACCCAAAAGAAAACAATAATGTGATTGTCTTTTTAAGATTCAAAAGTCTCTTCCCATACAGCTGTCTGGCAGGGAACATAATCAATGAAGTCCTCTGGTCTTTGGTATTTGTCCCCGCCATCTCCAGCACAGCATCTCAGCTTCTTCTTGTCTTCTCATAGGAACCAGCTTTCTATCCATTCTCCTACAAAAGTGACCTTAGCACAATTTTAAATTACCATTTCTAATCCTTATAACCCTGATCATTTTTAGAAATTCAAAATTAGAACCTAGGAAAATTGTCATGTTTAAGGAATTCATATCAAAACCCAGTTTCTTATACTTTACATTAATCCATTAACTTCTTCACCAGGAGGATGAGATTTCACTAAGGAATTAATAACAGGCTCCAATACATACATAAATACATTAAGTAATCAATTTTTAACAAAGTACATATAAAATCATAAACTTTTAGTCATGCCATGTTTCTTTTGAGGCATTTACAAAATAAACCACAAGCTATTTTTTTTAACATTATCAGTTGTTACAAAACTTTAGACCAGCTCCTATTCATAAGAACGTGAAATTGTAGTGAGGAAGAAAACATATGAAGGGGTAACTGCAGCTGTAGATGTGGTCATTGTATTATGAATCAATGTAGTAGGTGAGAAGGAGGAGGAGGAGAGTCCAGGTGTGAGGAAGGTTGAGCATTATCTCTACTGAAGCTCAGAACTCTGAAGCTCAAGGGAACTACCAGTGTCAGCCTCTGTATTAGCAGAGATTGCATTGTTTAAATTAATTTCATAAATTTAAGTAAAACCAATGTCACATTAAACACTGTTCTTACAAGTTGTGCAAGATTTCTTTCAAGAAGTAACAACAGAGATATCATGATAATTATCTGATTATTAATGTTAATAAAGATATAAAATAAGGAGATGTATGTTTGCCAAAACTGTCAGTCACTGCCATGGAGGAAATCCAATGTGGAGTCCAAGTGAAAAATACATTCTCTTTAGACAGTAAACCTCTTGAGATGATCTTATCTGTTGATAACTGTGTCGATATAATGAAAACCTGGAAGTTTGTAGTGTAACATATGAAAAGTCTGAAACATAACTTCTGAGCAATTAACAATCATGTTATTAATTATAGCTAGCAAATATTTAATAAGAATTATCAACAGCATAATCAAGAACCAAAGAGGAACCATGGAGTTTGATCAATATTTAAATAGCCTTTGAGATTGGGTATTCCCACTAGGTGGAAATCAACTCTTATTGGTCAACAATTAATGAGACAATGAATATTATAATGAGAAATTGACTTATCCTAATGATGGGCTAAAGACCGACTTAAGAGACTATGTCTACTTCTAGACTGTCCGGTCTCAGTCAATAGAAGACAATGGGTCAGAATTCACATAGATTATGTTTTCTTTGTAAGGTCTTCTAGACTTCTAGACTGGTAGAGTGAGTAGCATGTACCCAGAGGACTTGGATAATCTTATTTATTCACAATGTTCTTCACAACAACTGGACTTTGAATGAAGAAATAGAAAGGAGAAAAACCCTGGATCTCCCCAATACTAATTGGTTATTAATATAAGAGAAAAATAATCATTTCTCTCAGATTTCATAAATGAGATCTCTAATAATTCTAATGAATTTAACCTATTTAGCTGGGGAAAGGGGGAAATAATTCTCTAAAGAATACCAGGATATGCATTTGGATAGATATGATATATGGGCAATGAGGCAAGCACAGAATAGGAAGGGGATATCAAGTTAGATTGAATTTGGGAAATAAAGCAGTGCTTTAATGACCTCAAACATTTCCACAAAAGAAGGTCTTTTAAAAAACATTAATATTCCTCTATTAATGCAGTAAGCCAAATTCCTCTGATGATCCTATATGCCTTGCTCATGGATAATATAATCTTGTAATGAATTAAAGTCATGGGTCAGCCAAAGGGAAATGAAATTAGCAGGATATGCTTGAGTAGGCTGCAACATATTACCAAAGAAAAATTCCATTGAATAAGTTATATAAAGGATGACATCAGGGGATGTACTCTATAGCTAGCAAAATGGGTGGGCCATTTATAGTTTTAAAATGAGGGTATCTGAACTCCACTGGCATCTCCCCATTGTCAAGAGATAGAGAAAAAGGCTCCAAGTGGGGTTGACACCTTGTGGAAGATTTATGGAAGATATGGAGAAGTGTTATACAGGGTGAGGTGTAGTGATAGGTTGTGAAGTGCACTATTAAAGAGAGTACCCACAAAGATGAATTCACACCACCAATAAATATAATTCATTTTTTTAGGTAAGAGCATCACATGCTGTCTATGCCCTTACCAAACTGTAAAAGGCTTACAACTGAAACCACAATGAGGCATTTCCTAAACAATCTGCATTTCCAATTTATTCAAATCACTTTGCATTTCATCGTTATTGATGTATAGTGTATAATATAAAATAAAAATTCAATTGGCACAGTCCTTAACGTTTTCCATTCAGAGCATTTAATTTAGCAGCAAGTCCACAAAAGGAGAACTTTAGTAACAGTTCTGTGATTATAATTATGTGTTCATATATGGGCAGAGCTAGGAACAATGTGTGGTACCTACACAAATGGCAAATTTAAACTCAATGTCAGGAAAAATTTCACCTTCACTGGTGGTCTTCAGGAAAAAAAAAAACTGGAAGAAAACTTGTTAGGGTAGTTAAAATGAAGGTTATGAGGGGAGGCCCCTTACTAAGATCCTAAAATTCCCCAAATTCTACAGTTGTGAACCATCAAAACACGATAACCAAGTACTGCAGATAGAAAGTAAAAACTTCTCTAATAGTTTATTTACTAGCAATGAACTATTTTGAGTGACACAAAAGTGATTGTGTAGTTCAATCTATGCACAGTTTGCAAATGTAAAAGAACTTTGTAATGATCATCAGACTGTATGCTATTACAAATAAGCCTGATTATTCCATTCCTCATCCTATAATGATTTGGAGAAATGGGAAGGAGGACTAAGGGAAGGAATTCATTTAAATAGATACTGGGAAGACCAGAGGGTATTCAGAGGCCAGACCTGTGTGTAATTCTCTGATAAATGCCTTTTGACTTCCCTTCTCTCCTTGGGATGCTTTCCTTTGAACAGATGAGAACATAGCTTCAGGTCACTACCAATACCTTCACTGGAATTGCATGGTAATAAGGCTGTTTCTTCTAGAGCAGGGTTGGAGAACCTGTGGCCTCGAGGCCACATATGGCCTTTTAGGTTCTTGGGTGCAGCCTTTTGATTGAATCCAAGTTTTACAGAACAAAGCCTTTAACTAATGGAATTTGTTCTGTGAAGTTTGGATTCAGTCAAAGGACTTCACTTGAGGACCTAGAGGGCCACATGTAGCCTTGAGGCTGCAGGTTCCCCAACATTTTTCAGAGCATCAGAAAGATGACAATGACCAAGCTAATAGCATGTCACAAAGGACAATTCTAACATCAGTCATGTCTCTATATGGGCCAATTATTAAAATGCACACACACACACACACCACCACCGCCACCACTACCACTACCACCACCACCGCCACCACTACCACTACCACCACCACCACCACCACTACCACTACCACCACCATCAACAACAACAACAAAAATACTTCTTTATTTTACTGTATTGCATTGTTTCATTTAGGGCCTATGAAGAAAAATGAAAATATTAATGATTGAGAGTCATTTGATCTTTGTGTATCTAAAGCATGTCAGGAGAGTATTTTCCTAATGACTTAAGTAAAACAACTTCTACATTCTAGCTTGTCTCCCTTCCTCAAATTTCCCCTCTCTCTAGTCCATACTTCACTAGCTGCCAAAGAGATTTTCCTAAAGGGAAATTATGATGATATAATCCTAACTCAATAAACTATGGTGTCTCTCCAGGATAAAATAAAAATCTACTGTTTAGCTTTTAATGGTCCTTGATAACATGGCCTCTCCAAAATTTTCCATTCTTCTTATACTTTGCTCTCCTTTAGTACAAGATCCAGTAACATTCTCCTTGCTGCTCCTCAAACAGATACTCCATCTTCCCCAAACTACATTTTCACTGACTCTCCCCCATGCCTAGAATTCTTTCCTTCCTTATCTCTACCTCCTGACTTTCCTGGCTTCCTTCAAATCTCAGCTAAAAATTTCAGCTTCTCCAAGAAGCTTTTCCTAGTCCCACTTAATGCTAATGCTCCCTTCTATGAAATATCCCAAATTTGTCCTGTATATTTGGTTCAAACGTAGTTGTCTGTGTGATTTCTCCCCAAACAGATTGTAAGGTGAGAGACTGTTTTTGCCTTTCTTTGTATTCTCAGCACTTAACATGGTGCCTGGCACCTAGTAACCACTTAATAAATGTTTGCTACTATTGTTGTCATCAAATTTCTGTTTATCCCACTATTTGATGGTACAGCACTCCGTTTGGAAAATGTGATGAAGTTGCCCATCCCAAACCCACACCACTTGAAAAAATGAAAAGCATTTTCTGGATGCTTTATTTTGGCCTTGATGCCACTATTAATTGTCATCTGTACCAAGAAATCAATGGATACACTAAAGGGATGATCCCAACCTGTTAGACTCTTTCTATTGGTTTGCAGGTATTAAGAAAGACTGCAAGGATGTGCTGGAAAGACAAACTCACCTGATGTACTGCTGACACACTTTGAAATTTAATATAGTTTTAATCTGAATTGTTTAATCTGCATTAACATTTTCTCCAACCTGGTCTTTAGGTCTACATAATCAGAAAAATAATAGATCAGAAAGGATTTTTAGCATTTAATGATTTCAGGGATGTAAAAGCTAATACTGAAAATTTAGCTATCAATTTTCTCAGGCCTGACTAAGCTATCTAAGTGGTTCCAATGAATCACTGAATATCTTTCTCTGAATTTTGGAAGGGAATATCTTTCCCCTACAAGTGAGTCAAAAATTTTGAGATGATTGACATAAGATCTCATCCTTGTCTTCTTTCTATAGGGCTTTATGAAATTTCGAAAAGAAGCTAGAATCTTTCACCCTCCCAAATACCAACCATCAGGTTATGGGCTATGGGAGCAATTATGGTAGTGATGGATATAGGAGATGTAGGCAGACTGGTTAAGAGAGAGAGATTCACTGTGGAGAGAAACCACTTAAAGGAAGAATCCAATTGGTCTGTCTATATGTACTCAATGGAGGTGAAATGTGAAATAATGAACATCCCTTTTTGGAAATATCTCAATGAGGCTTCTTAATTGATTGTAATTTTTCTATAATTCTTTATTTTTCATCATTTTCCTATCTGTATGGGGGAAAATCAAAACAAAACAAACAAAATTATTCCATACCTAATTCATTTCTCATCTCTGGGAATTTTTTCTTACTGTCCCCCATGCCTGGAACACTCTTACTCCTCCACTCTGGCTACTGACCTCCCTGACTTCGTTTAACTCCCAACTAGAATCTCATCTATAGAAAGCATTCCTTAACCTCTCTTAATTCCAGTACTTTTCCTCTATTATTTCCTATTTATCCTGCATATAGTTTGCTTTGTATTTATTTGTTTGCTTGTTGTTGGAAATGTCCTCCATCCATGTAGCCTGTGCCCCTGGATGGGTCTACCTTGAATGTCCATTTAAGGAAGGTGCCCAGGCTACACTCCAGACATTTTCTAAGATATCCTGGCAATTGTATCCCATCTGCCTCACTGAGTTGCCTTTTCTGTATGGTTTTTCTACCACTGGAATGCAAATTAATTGTGAGCTGGAACTGTCTTTCTTTCTGTTTGTATTTTATTCCCAGCCCTTAGCACAGTGTCTGGCACATTGTAAGTATTTAATTAATGTTTTGTATACTGATTGACTAATTACATTGCCCAACACATTATTATTAATTAATAAGTGTTTGGTGAATTGAATCAAATCCTAAACAACATCTTATTAACCTCATGTTATAACCTATAGGTATTGTAGTTGACTAAAGAGGGACACAAAGGAATAAGATATAATCGTCCTTAAGCAATAGATAATGACTGGATAATTTGCTCTCTGAAGTTCTTTCTGGAATGATCCAGATCTAGACCTAACAGAAGAAAATAATTCAGCTACTTTATATATTTTAAGGTCATTAAAATATACCTTCTTTCCATACTTATGGGGCCTTCTGATGTCTTCTTACTAATGGGAAGGAAATGAGGAACTGACTTTGTCCTCCAATACTGGAACATAAGACTAAGAAAAAAAGTGGGACTAGACCAAGGTCAGAAATTCAATTCAGCACAATGCAATTATTCCTAAGCTGCTGGAGTGCTTCATGAATCACATAATCACTTTTTTATTCACATACTCAGCCTGCATTTCCTCATCTGTAAAATGAGGTGTTTGGATTACATGATCTATAAAGTCTCTGCCAGCTCTAAAAATACATGATTTTTTTTTAGTCTTATAGAAAAGATGATGAAATGCACTTCTCTCCTCTCATTAGGGAGGTGGGGAACTACAGAAGCTGAAAGTTGCATGTGTGTCGGATGTGCTTATTTTGTTTATTAGTTTTCTTTAACTTATTCTGTGTGACAAGCAGTTTAATGGGGGGGGGGAATTTGAGGAGATAACCATAATGTAAAAAAAAAAGACAACAAAAACCTTGATTCTATTAACACTTTCCTAACTAAGTACAATGAAGACATTTTCAGATACCTAGATTCAAAGCAAGCAGAGCAATGAAATCATCTAAAAATAGACTTTGCAGATATCTGTAATTTTAATGCTGAGAGCAGAATTAGAACAACAGAATTTCAGTGGTAGAAGAGACTTTAGAAGCAATCTAATCTAAAACCACACCTGGAAAATGAACCCCCTCCCCTAAAATATGCTTAACAAATGGTCATCTAGACTATTGGTGAAAACATTTGGTGAGAAATAACCCAATCCTTCTCAAGCTAGCTCATTCTGGCTCATATTGCCAGGAATTCTTTTGTTTCTTTTCATTCATCCTAAGACTGCTTCTCTAAAACTTCTGACCATTGATCCTCATCTTGCCCTCTGTGGCCCAAACAAACAAGTTGAATCCCTCTTCCACATGACAGCCCTTCAAATTCTGGAAGGCAGCCATCTCGGCTCCTCAAGGCTTCTTTTCCTTAGGCTAAACCTGCCTAGGTCCTGCAATTGATATTCACATGAGTTGATCTCAGAGCCCTTCACCTTCCTAGTAACCTCTGAATAAACAGTCTCCAGTTTGTGTTCCTTCTAAAACATGGAGACCCAAACTGAATAAAATTCCAATTGTGTATGACCGGGGGAAAATACATTGGGACTGTCCCTTTTCTCATCCTCGACACTCTCTCAGGGAAATCTATGTTTGCATGAACGTTTTTGGCAGCTGCATCACGATGTTGATTTCTACTGAGCTTATAATCCATTCAAACTATGAACGGTAGGGTCAGAGTAAATTTATTGTGAAATATTGTGCAAAATTTTAAAACATGTTTACCAGATTTCAATATCATCTAAACTGTCATCAGAAAAGTGTGAAAGCCAGAGGGGGAAAAACTTTTTTTTAATAAACTTTGGCACAGTGTAAATGTTATTATGCATGAAATTGTTTTTGGTGACTTAAAAAAAAGTGAATAGCAAAACTGTTCAAACAATAATGATATAGAGATAACTTTAAAATATTTTCCATGACCCAATACCAGAATTTATGCTTAAAGTTCAGATGAGATGCTTCAGAATTTTGGAGAAGTGAAAATGTTCCACTAGAATCAGGTTTATGCATATTTTGAATATGTTTTTTACTTACTTGGGGGACTTTAAAGGTTTTGATACACATCAATGAAACCCTGATGAAAAATAGCCACCCACTATTATGACTTTTGCTTAAAATTTCCAGTTCTAACACTGGTTTCTGTCACTGAATACAGTGATCAATATGAAATTGTAAACTTGAGCAAGCTATAGTTTGAGTATAACAATGAATATTATTATTTATTATTATCTAAGGAAGGTACTCTATTGGAGCTTTATTAGCTATTAAATCATTAGTTTAAATGTTTTGATTGATATAATAAAATAGTAGAATAATAGAATACAGGATAGGAAAATATAAAAAAGGGAGTATTACAAGAATGAGATTGCTACCTGTCTATATGAGGCTGACATAGCAGGGAGCCATGAATGATAGAGAGCTACAGGAGGACTCTGGGTACCCAGGATCAAAAGTTAAGAGGAAAATTTTGTATGAAGGAAAAAAAGGCTAAAGACAAGCCTCTCCTATTTTGTAATGCTACCCAGTTATCCTCTAGTATGTAAATGTTAATCCTGTTCTATTTCTTTCTCACTTTATAGAATTCAGTCAGACATTCTGTGGACCACTTCCTATAGGAAGCATAAATTCTATGATTCAAAACTCTTGTTCTCTTATAGAAGAGGAAGAGTAAACTATCTGACCATCACATTTTCTTTTGAGAACTTCCTTACAACTTACATGCTCCCACTATCTCCCTTTAACGGTCATGGAGTTGGTCAAGATATATAACAAACCTTGAAGTACACAGAGGTATACCCACAATAGAATCACACTGAGAAGCAATCAATAATTAAAAAGGAATTGATACCATTGTATGGGAAATCATGAAAAGAATTTTTTAAAGCATTGTCATTAAAAAAAGAGAAATTTCATTAAGTAGTTGGAACATTTGGCAACCATGACAATAAATCATTAAAAACAAGAAGATATCCTAAGTGAACCGAGCTCTTATGTCATTTTCAAAAGGTTGCAGTGAACTGGAACATTATTATGCCATTGAAAAGAGTATGTACTCATTACTGTAATAAATCATCTACTGCAAACTACCTGAGTTCAAATGAAAACCATTTATAATTAAGTTTAAGGAAACTTTGAACATATTCCTTGACTTGAAAGCAAAACTTGTTTTTTCTTAATTCAAGAAATTGCAATAGTATTCCCATTTCAAAGAAAGTCTTTCAAATGCCACATAGAGATTTGGCATGCATTGTGCAAGAGTAGAGTTTGGTTAATTTCATTTCTTGAGTTCAGATAGTTCAGGTAATAGGAATGAAACAGCAGTTGTACTCTATCTACCTTTCAAACAGGCCTAATAATAAAATAAATTAAAACACAGCAAGTAAAATATTAGTATAATGATATTTAAAATGAACAATTAAGATGCTTTCTACACCGCAGGACCTTTTTCAATCATTTCTTCCATTTGGATCTGAAATACATTTTTCTGCATTGATAGCTTATGAAATAGGCAGCTGCCTATACAGTGTAGTTCCAGGTCCTTTCCCTATCCAAAATTATACCTAGTATTTTGTCTGATGCCTGGAATTCTTTAAACATGCAGAAAATGTTTTCATTTCACAGTTAGGTATAAGATATAAAATGGAGTTGGTGGATTGGGTACTGGACTTGAAGTCAGGAAGACCTGATTTCAAATCCTGCCTCTGAGACTTAATAGCAGAGGCACCATGAGCTAGTCCTTTAGCCTCTTGTATTGGCAATCAAGATGGGCATTTAGCACTTATTCAACCAAATGCCCTTGAAGAGTTTGGTCTTTGTTTCATTGATTAAATTAGGAGTCCTTGATGATCTCCTTGCCTCAAGGGAAAGCCTAGTTTACATGGGTTTGAGTAACATGTTTGTGACATCAGAGACTTTTAGACCACATGGGCTTAAGTCACATTTTTGTGATGCTTTTAGGTCACATAGGTGAGTCGCAAGTGTGATTCACCTTTTGACCCTGAACAAGATATATAAACCAAGAGGTTGGCTTTCTCCTTTGGAGCTCTGAGCCACAACAGGAGTGGCGTGTGACTCTGGGCCAGCCATTGTTATGAGTTTCCCGGCTTTGGAGAAAACTTGGATGTTGATGCTTCTTTGGTAACTATATATTGTGATTTTGTCAGACAGAAATCTGTCTGTTGATTCATGTTTATTTGCTCTGTTTGTATGTGCTCTGAAGCTTAGGGTGCTGGCTTTCCCCCCTGAACTGAGTGAATGTTATTTGTATGTTGGATTAAAGTAAGATTGTTAACCCCTTAACTTTGCTTTCCTTAGTAAAGCAGATCAAAAGAACCTGTGTTGGCAGCTTTCTGTGTGCTGGTTGTTGGTGGGTCTTATACCCCTACAGCAGCTGTTAGCAGATTATTGCAACACCTCTCAGTCTGAATTTCTTTATCTGTAAAATAAAGATGATAGTAGCATCTACTTCACAGTGTTGGTCTAAAGATTACATTAGCTAACATATTTGGTAAAGTTCTTTGCAAACATAATGAACCATGTAAATGGAAGAGCCAGCATATTAAACTAAATGATTATTTTTTTATGAGCAGACTCCTTCTGGCAATACAGATACAATACAATACAACTTGGAATCTTAAAAAAAAAAGTTGCTTGTTGGGTTGAAGGGGTAAGCAACGTGTGTAGTCATAAAGCCAGTATGTGTCAGAGGTCAGATTTGAACCCAAGACTGCCTAATTCAGAGTCTAGCTCTCTATGCTAAGCAGTATCTCAATGTAAAGAATACTAAGTGATAAATGACTGACTAATAATATATATATCTTTTTCAGGAAACTGAATGAGGATGTTGTGTGTTTGGGGGCGGGGGAGAAGAAAGAGTGGATGCTATGGAAAATCATTGAGCCAGTCAACAATCATTTAAATACTTACTGTGTGCCAGGCACATGCTTTAACAACTTCTACCCTCAAGGAGTTTATATTTCAATGAGGGAGACAACATGTAAATAAATAGTTATATATATGGCACATGCAGAATAGATAGGAATGGAAGAAACTATCAATTGGAAATTAGGTGGTGCAATAGAGAAAGGCCTTGTCCTAGAGGTCTATCTGAGGTCAAATCTAGCCTCAGACATTTATTGGTTTATTAAAAAACTGTTAAATCATTTAACCTCCTTTGACCTCAGTTTCTTTAAGTATAAAATAGAGAAAATAATAGCACCTACCTCATAGGGTTGTTATGAGGATCAAATGAGATAGTATTTATGAAGTGCTTAGCATAATGCCATAGGTTTTTAATAAATGCTTGTTTCCTTCTCTCCCACTGCCTCCTCCACCCCCCCCCCCCCAGAAGTTAGACTTTGGACTGAATCTTGAAGGAAGCTATGAATAATAAGACGCAAAGGTGAGGAGGGATAACATTTTAGGCTTGGGAGACAGACAGTTGAAGGGTAAAAAGATGGTAGAGAAGACTTTAAGAGGGAAGGCAAAGAAGATTTCATATTCTACATGAACACACACATACATACCTCAGTTGGGGGTAATGAGTGAAATATATACACATATATACACAATGTATATATTAAATACGTATATTACATATACATATATGATCTTCTTTGTAAATGTATATTGTGTGTAGACATGTACATAAACACATATTTTGCATATATTGAATATATATGAATGTTAAAGACACATGCACATACACACATACATACATATGTTTATATGTGTGTATCTGCCTGTCTGTCTATCTACCTATCTATTGCACTCCATAGCTACCACTTCCTCCTTTTATTATGCTCTCTGGCTTACTTGCTTCATCGAAAATAAATTTGTTTTCATCTTAAAGCTTTTCTTTCTTCACTGCTTCCATCTTTTGTCTCCAACTCAGACTTAGATACTTCCTGAAGAAATTTCATCCTTGGCCACCTTTTCTAGCACTAGTTTTATTTTCACTAATCCCCCCCCCCCAACTTACTGGTCTAGGTGGGGGAGTTTGAATACTCCTTGCTCTTCACTGCCCCTTATAAGCCCACCCTCTACCATCATTGGTGAGTAACCTCTCCTCTTCTGAAGTCCATTCAATACATATCTGACACCTAATCAAATTCTCAGAGCTATTGTCTTCAGGACACTCTCCTTCTTTCGTTGATGAGTTAATTACCTGCTTTACTGTCTTTTCCATCCCTCTCCCAACTCCTGCCTTTTTCCAAGGGTACTTCAATATACATATTGATATTTCCTCAAACACCTCCACTTCTTAATTATTATTCTTCAACTTGCTTATTTCCCATAACTTACACATCCACCTCACCTCAACTACACACATAATTATACACTCAATCTTGCCAAGACTTGGAAATTCTCTGCTTCCATTTTAAGCACTCTGAAATTCCTTTCTCTGATCATAATCTAGTTTCTTTCTACCTCTCTCTCTCTCTCTGCTTTGCAAACTCCAAAAAGTTCTTTGTCTCCTAATAACCTTCTTAACTCACTTTTAACTAGTTCACTTAATAAGTTCAATTCTTTTTAACCCTTTGCCCTGTATTTTATTGCTTGGTCTTGCCCTGTTAACCAAGCCTCAACCTTATACCACTCCTACCATCAGCTCTCTTTACTCCTGGGATAATGTGTGTGTGTGTGTGTGTGTGTGTGTGTGTGTGTGTGTGTGTACATGATATATATGTGTAAGTGAATGTATACACACAGACACATACCTTTCTTCCCAAGGACTTTATAATTTAATTAGAGATACAAAGCTAATTAAGAAAAGATATATTATAGGTCAAGACGTAACCTCAGATTCAGGAAACCTCAGATGTGTTCAAATCCTGATTGAAATATACAGCTGTGTGTGATCCTAGGCAAGTCATTTAGGCAAATTTTGTGGCTCACAGAGCTCTCTTAAGCCAGTATGTAGTGGAATATTTGATGAACTGCATTGGTAAAGAGTCTTTCCTATTCAGGAAAAGCTACTGTAACAACAATAATACCTGCTGCTGCTGTGGCTGTGTAAGACCAATAACAGCAGCACACAGAAGGGCTGCTAGTACAGGTTCCTTGATCTGCTTGTCTAAGGAAAACAACTTTAAGGGGTTAACAATCTTATTTTAATTAAACATACATATATATTTCACTTGGTTCAGGGGAAAAGTTAGCATCCCGAACTTCAGAGAAAACACAAACAGAAATTAGAAGCAGAAATTATATAAACAGAGCAAAATAATACAAATCAGCAGACAGGCTTCTAGCTGTCTGTCTAAGACATTAATTACATAGTTACCAGAGAGAGAAGCACCAACATCTGGGTTTTCAAAGCTGGGGGGCTCCAACAGCTGGTTACCCAAAGTCTCCTCTGGTCAAGTCACACAACACTCTTCCAGTAAATGAGCCCCAAGCAAAATACTAACTTCAGAGAATATATATACTTCTTTAGGGTCAGCGGGCATCACTAGCATGTGACTCAAACCCATGTGACCTAGGCCTTCCCATGACTTAAGCAGGTCAACAAAGGCTCTCATTCAATCAAAGACTCTTGCTTAAAAACAAAGGCAAGACTCAAAGGCATTTGATAGCCACAGTTCTGAGAAGCACTCCAAAACAAAAAGCAACAAAACGTCCCACTTTTTTTGCCATTACAGCTACTTGCAGAAATCACAGATCTAGACAAAATAGATAAACAAATCTATATTATATAAGTAGAAAACAAAATGAAATATAATATGATTTAGAGATAAATTATATTATACAGGTGGTAGTATTTCAGAAAGGAGGCAATCAATGGGGGGGGGTTAAGCAATTAGAGACAGATTCAAATAGTGACTAGATCATTTAAAGATAATAAGATTTAGCTAGATATGAGTTGATGGCTATTTCAGACATGAAAAAAAACATTTGAAAACATGTAAAGATATGAATACTCTCCTCTACGGTTTCCATAAAACTGCAATCACATGACTTTTTTAAACTGTTCCCCTTTTCTCTGTTCAGTCTTCATTCTATTAATGCTCCTTAAACTTTGATATTCATTTGTCTATTGGTCTATTTCTCTTCTTTCTATACATTCTCTGCCTTGAAAATCTCATCTTCTCCCTCACCTTCAGTTATCACTTAATTGCAAATTATTACCAATTTCAATCTGTATCTTCCTCAGTCTTTCCTCAGAACTACAGTTTCATATTTTAAACTGCCCGATAGAGATAGTCATAGTATATTCCACTGGTACCTCAAAATTAATATATCCAAACTAAAGTCATCATCTTCAGCTTCAAAGCCATAACTTACCCTATTCCCTGTTTCCTCTCCCATACACTGAACATCGACTCATCTAAGTAGTTGCTAAATCCTGCTCACTGTGTCTACACATACATACATGTACATATATGTGTCTATATACATGCATATATATACATATAAACATAGGTGAGTATGTATATCATTTCTCCTCATTGCGATTAACCTAATTTAGTGTCTCATCTCTCCTTATCTAGAATATTTCTAGTGGAACCTTGGAGTCAGGAAGCCCTGAGTTTATAACCTGCTTCAGATACTTACTAGATAGTAACTTGACAGATATTTAATCTCTATCAGTTCCAGTTTCTTCATCTATAAAACAAGGGTGAGGTCCCATCCAACTCACAATATAAGATTTTTAGTGATTAGAGTATACTTTCTTACAGTTTATTGATACTTCTCATTTCTTCATTTGAAAACTGAATGTTCATGTAATTTTATGATTTGTCTATCTAGTCAGACTTTATTCTTTAATGTATATGTATATAAATGTATGTGTGTGTGTAGTATTCTCTATCCATCAGGTTTTTTTTAATCAGAGGAATTTGTTGAAAAGCTTTATTTATCTCAATTAATGCTTCTAAACCTTCCTTCTGGTGCCCTTTTGATCTTTTTTCCCTGACTGGTGGAAGCTGATCACCCATCTTTACTTTCACAGGAAGTAATACGGAGCCCCAGCTGTACTCTAACCTTCAGAGCTACTCCCCATTTCCCAATATCCATTAAATGAGCCCCTGTAGAAATGGAAGATAAGACAGGTATGACTGCTTACATTGCTTGCATCAGAAGAGACTCAGTAGCAACAATATTTCTGACAACATAGATGAACACTTTACTTTACTATCTTGGTCCTGCTCCTGTGCCAAATAACCTTATCATCTGCTCTGTGTTTTTGCTTCCTTTGTTGTTATTTTGGATATCAACTCCTTGTTAGTCATTTTCATTCTGGCATTCCCAATACAAAGGCCATGCTCTTTGCCATAGAAAACAGAAGGGAAATAAAATGAAGTGGCTCAAGATGATAGAATCCTGGGTATACATGAAGTATACGGAATAGAGGCCAGCAAGACTATATTTTCTGCATTTCCTGAAAAATGAATCAAAAGGGCTTTCAACTAAAAGGTATGTAGAAAAAAGACAGCACAGTGCTTAGCATATAATAGGTGCTTAATAAATGTTGATTGAGAAATTCTCCCAATTAAATGCTATAGAAAGCAGCCACAAAGACAGAAGATGAACAACAGTTAAAACCCCTAGAAGTTCAAAGGATACAAAGACCAAGAATAGAGCCAGCAATCAAACCCAAGGCCTCATATGTTTATGCATAAACCTGTAAAGTTTAGTCTACAAAGGAAGTATATTTATCTCATTGATATTATTAAAGCTAGATAGGATGAAACAGACTAAACCATCATTCTGGTGACATATCTTGTTTCAAAGAAACAGGATATGTAAAGCATGTGGGTAGGTAGCATTATGTTTTTAACAAGGTATACTCATGTAAGGAAATCCAGGAGCCAGATGGGGGAAGAATTATAGAGCATGTTTGGAAGGTCAATGGAGGATTAAAAAAATAACAGAATTCATTTTAGTCTTTGCTATATACTACATACCACCTGGACAGAAAGAGAAAATAGCTTTGGAGTTTGGGACATAGATCACAAATCTGGCTTTAAAGTGTGATATAGTAGTCATGGAGGACTTTAATTATCCAGATTTCTGCTGGAGCACAATCTCTGCCAAAAGCAGACCCAAAATAACTTCTTGACTTACCTTAGTGCAAATATCATCCTTCAAAAGATGGAGGAATCAACAAGCAGAAATTCTAATCTGAATCAGATTTTTTCTAATTAGTTGCTGGGGCAGA
This sequence comes from Phalanger gymnotis, assembly GCA_028646595.1. Taxonomy (NCBI): domain Eukaryota; kingdom Metazoa; phylum Chordata; class Mammalia; order Diprotodontia; family Phalangeridae; genus Phalanger; species Phalanger gymnotis. Next base: position 115,678,800 of record CM053622.1, read on the forward strand.
AAGAATGGGAAATTGAGAGAAACTAATGGCTCTCTCCTAGAGTGTGTGATAGCAAAAGGCAGAGAATGCAGGAATAGTCCGACATGCACCCAGGATTTGGGGAATCTAGATTTCAAAGGGTTCAGAGGAAAGATAGACAGGATTCAAAACTTAGGTTATAGGAAAAGTCAGGCGGCTCAAGAATGAGATTCTGAAGACCTTTTTCTGATTTTTCTTTCTCCTATAAGCCTTTTAGGATTATGGTCTGCTTCAGATCTATCTTTCTATCTGGGGATAGGCTTTCTATCTAGGGATGAACACAATAGCATGCTCATAATAGGATCCTATTAAAGTTGTATTGAAATAAATTTAATTGAACATCATTTTCATGGGACATTAAGGAAACCAGCTTTGCTGGTGTGAAAGGTCTGTGTCGAATTTTGAGTATCGTGGATGAAACAGCAAATAGCTCTGTCAGTAGAATGTAGATGGCATTCTGAACCTGCCAAAGGCATTTTGATTTGGTAAAGTAATCAGGAGTCACTGCATTTTTGGAGTAGAAGACTGAAATCACAACAGCACAATTAATCCTGGACTATGTAGAATATGATGAGCAGGGATGGGGAGTAGGGGACAGCGATTTGTGGTCAGAATTCTCTGACAAAAACAAGACTCATCTTGAATTCTTCTTTTTAGATGTTATTGTTACTCCATCGTTTCAGTCATATCCAACTCTTTATCATCTCATATGAGGTTTTTGTGGCAAAATACTAGAATGGTTTGTCATATCATTCTTTATTTTAGAGGTGAAGAAATTGAAGCAAACAAGGTTAAATGACTTGCCCAGGGTAACACAGCTACTAAATGTCTGAGTTCAGATTTGAATGCAGGAAGACAAGTCTTGCTGACTTCAGGTCATGTACTCTATCTGCCATACCACCTAACCGAAATATTAGATTTCTCAATTTTCATGTGTTTAGAGAGGCTTTCTTGGTGCAGATACATGATTATGCCACATAAATGTCAGTCAAACAGATACACATAGACAAAAGGGATTTCAAAAATGTGTTCCCTTAGAGTGATTTGTTTTTCAGATATGGATTTATTTATTAAGGTATGCATTTTGTTTTATGTGACTAATAAATTATTTCAAGGTAGAAATTGCCAATTCAGACTAATTTTTTGCTAGTTTTTGGAAAAATTTTTAAGCAGGAAGATGTATTTACATGTTTTTCCTCCTTTCATCTTCAGCCTGCTTCATTTTTTATATGAGGAGTAAAATTATATTTTTACTTTAAAAATAATTACTTTTAAACTTAGTATTAAACACTAACAAAACTAAATGACAGTCTTAACAGCAATGTGTTAGAGTAATGAGCAAAACTGGCAAAAATAAATAAGAAACACATGAAACAAATGATCATACAATTGAAACAATTCAATCCTGACCCACTGAAAAAAGGTTATTGATAATGCCATATCATTAATGAATGTTAGAAAGGACGTTCACATCAACATAATAACTTCATACTGATGTATATAACTAAGTCAATTTCCATGACTAGGAGAATAAAAGACTGTAAAAAGCATCTTAGTCAGTAAACACTTATTTTACTTGCTAAGCAGAGAGGCATAGCAGCTAAAGGCAACATTGGTTTAGAATACAAACTCATTTATAAAATTTGGAAAGAAGAAAAATGGGAATTTTTGAGCCGTGTTGTTTCATAAAACATAGATATACAGTTAAGGGTAAAGCCAGTTTAAATAAAGATTGGTGAGAGGCATAAGTAACCAGAATCATCGTAAGGAGGGCAGGGTGAGTGAGGGAGGAAGGAAGAATACTATTATTTATTAAATTCCTTCTCTGTGATAGTGACTGTTAAATACTTCATAAATATTATCTCATTTTTTTCCTTATACCAACTGTGTGAGGTAGGTGCTATTATTATCCTATTTACGACTAACAAAACTGAGGTAGACAGAGAATAAATGAGTTCCCAGGTTAACACAGCTTTTAAACGTATAAGTTCAAATCTTTTTGACTCCAGGCACATTGTTCTATTCACTGCCTATGTCCTGCAGAAAGATAACACAGGAATTATATTGGAATTTTTTTTATAACAAACTTTTTCACCATCAAGGATAATAGAGCCACTATCCCTAGATTCATAGTCATGATCACAAATGTGCTTATGGAGGAGGGAGAAACATTACTAAAGAGAATATTGTTGTGAAAAGCAATTAGATTAGACCAAGTCTAGATTTAAAAGATCCATGTAGGAGGTGGAGCACTTGTCAAGCCATTATGGAATTAATTCACAAAGTGTATGAAGGAAGGCATAACAAAAGGAGAAAAAAAATCCATAGACCTTATTAATACACCAAATAAGATGACTAAATGGACACTTTAGCCACTGACCTATATGCCTATTTTCTCAACTATTTTTCCAATCCTTAATGGGACAGACCACCTGCACGGAAAGTGAAAAAAGCATCAGAGTTTAGAAAATAGATCAAAAATCTGACTTTAAAGTATGGTATAGTAGTCCTTGAGGATTTTAATTATCCAGAGATCTCCTGGAGCACTCTCTCTGCTAAAATCTTAATGCAAATATCCTTCAAAAGAAGGAGAAATTCTAATTTGAATCTGATTTTCACTATCTGGTTACTGGAGCAGAAAGGATGGGAAACCTGGGGAAAAGTAACTGCTCCCTCCTAGATTGCATGATAAAGATAGAGAATCCTTAAAATAAGAGCAGAACATTCTCCATCAAGCTATTAGTAGCAAATGGGAAAATTGAATAAGCAGTATTCCCCAGTCAACCACACTTTAACCATCAAACAATGGAGTAAAAGGTATAGAGAATGTACCTTATTATTTATGCATGACGGTTAAGAGTGAGGAGTCAAGCCTGTTAATATGGTTCTGAGTATGAGTGGTTGAGAGGAAGGGGGATGCCCTCAACACTAATATGAAAGTTGGAACAAAGGATTTTGATGCAAAAATGAATTCTGTTTCAGATAGGCTGTGTTTGAGATACCTGTGAGACATCAAATTTGAAATGTCCAATAGGAAGTTGATGCAGGTCTAGATCTCAAGAAAGACTAGGGCTAGACCTAGACTTGTATTGAGTTTATAATCAGCTGCATTGAGATTATAACTGAATTCCTGGGAGTGGATAAGATCAATAAGTGAGACGGTTTAGAGAGAAATAATTTAAAAGGGCCTAGGGTGGAGCCTTGGGGAAATCAGCAGTTAGTGGCCATGATATGGATGATGACCCAGCAAGGGGACTAAGATTTAGGTGAAGTAGGAAAAACCAAGAGAGATCAGTATTACAAAAACTTAGAGAAGAGAGAGTATCTGCAAACCTCATTCAGCCCATAACTTCTTGGTCTCCTTCTGGTCTTCTGCCTCTGCAGTCTTCTTCAAACAGGCAATGCCTCCACCTATATCATATTTTTCTCAGATTGATAAGTTTATATCTGAAACTCCATTTGAGGCAACATCCATAGTTGCCATGCTAACTCCAAACCTGATTCAGCCTATGACTGTCTGGACTCCTTCTTTACCTTGCGGCCTTTCAAGTATTGTCTTCTAGTGTTAGAATGTAAGTAACTTTTTCATACTTGCCTCGCTGCTCACTAGAACTACAGATGTGTTCATGAACTCATAGTTCTCATGGAAACAACAGGCCTGTCCATGTGATAGGATCCCAGCCACTACCTCTAGATAGCCACTGCCAAGCCCCCCTCCCCAGCCATTCCCATAGAAATAGGTGTGTCCATGCACTTGTCAACCACATTATCCATCTTGACCAGACAAGACCATGATAGCTAACTAATCAGAAGACAGCACCATCAGGATATAGAGCAGAATGTTTGATCACTAAACCATAGAAGAGGACCACCCAACGATAGTGCCTGTACAGTAATAACAAAGAACTGACCTAGAATAAACTTATGACATAGAAAGGCTTATTATGATATCATTACCATACATACATACCCCCCCAACTGGGTTTTTCTGTATGCATTATGGGTAACCACATGCACAATTCCACTGTGGCTGGGACCCCTTCCCTATTACCTAATTCAGTAACAAACTCCTCTTGCCTTTTAAAATATTCGTAATTTCTGTTATGTAATTGCATCTTTACCCTATAAAAATCCATCTTGCTTTTCCTGAAGTTGCTGGTTCCTCTTCGAACTTAGCCTGCTTCATGAGAGGCGTCAATCTCAGTAAATGCCTATAGTTTTTGGTGTCCTTAGGTGGGCAGAGCCTAAACTCCAGCAATGAGAAGGTTCATGGTGAATGACTGACTTTGGCAGGTATAAGGACCATCTCTTTATCAGAAACTGTAGTAAGGAAGAAACAAAGGTATGATTTTAAGGTGATTTCAGGGTTGTATAAGCGAGATGAGGATAAAGAGAGAACAAGGAGCTATCAATGAATGGTCTCATTTTTTTTTCAATAAAGTTTGAGGAAAAGTACACAGACTGGAGAAATGGAGGACAGGTGTTTGAAATTTGAATGAAAGATTCTCATTAAAAAATGTCTAGAACAACCACTGTGATGAATCTGATAGAGAAACAAAGGAGCAAAAGTATTAATAGCCTTACTGAATCGAGGACCCAATTAAGATTAGATAATATAAATTTGTAGAGGATCTAAGCAGCATCATATTGTTTTTTTTTTAATTTTCACTTGATCTTTTAAGCAGCACAGGCATAGAAAGCAAGAAAGCAAAAAATCTTGGCTTGGAGTTCGGAAAAGTGTGATTGACAAGAGGGCAAGATGATCTTTTTTATGTAATGAGATAAAATGGAATAGTAGGTCATGAGAATTGAGTAGACAGAGAAAATGGGAAATTAAGTGTTTAATGAAACATCAAGATTTATGTTGATTTCCCCTTGTATGAAAACATAGAACAGTATTAAAAACAAGAAAGAAAATTTCCTGAGAATTAGCGTATAATGGACACCAGGATCTAAACTGTGTAATACATTTGGATAGCTTGAACTTCAAAGTGGGAGAGATTGATGAATGATTTTTTTTTAGTTTCAATTTGTTGCTGTTATTCTTTACATTTACCTTGCTATAGTCTACAATTTATATTATTGAAACCATTGGGTGTATTATTTTTCTAGTTTTCTCAAGTCATTTTGCATCTATTAGTATAATTTTTTCCATTCTTATCTGCATTCATCACTTTTACCAATTCTTAGAGCCCAGTGCTAAGTTCTGGGGCAAAATACAGTCTCAGCCCTTCAGGAATTCACAATCTTAGGAAGTATTTCTCATGCTAGCTGAATAACATTTTCAGTCCACACAACATGGAAATAACCATGTACAAATAAGATATATACATCATAAATAGGAAATAATCAATAGAGGGAGCAATCTATGTACATAATAAGAAATAATCAACGGAGAGAATTAAGAGGAACTGGGAAAGGAAAAAGCTATAGAAGATGAGGTTTTTATTTGGAATTTGTAGGAAACCACAGACATCAAAAGGCAGACATGAGGAAGGAAAGAATTACAGGTATGGGGGACAGTCATTGAAAAATGTCCAGGGTTGAGAGCATGTCTTAAATAACAAAAAGCAAGAAGTCCAGTGTCACTGGATTGCAATGTACTTGGGTGAGGGGTGTACAGTATCAGAAGACTTAAAAGGTTATGAAGGGGCATGAATGCCTAATAGAGGATTTTATATTCGGTCCTGGGCGTCAGGAGGAGCCACTGGATTTTATTAACTAAGGGGTTAAAATGTTCAGACCTGAGCTTTGAGAAAATTACTTTTGCAACTGAGTAGAGGAGGAATTGGAGTGGTGATAGACTTTTGGCAGGCAGACCAAAGAGTAGGCTAATGTAATAATCCAGGATTGAGGTGATAAGTGCCTGCATCAGATTGGTAACAATATTAGAGGAGAGAAGGGGGCTATAGGTAAGAGATGTTATGAAAGCAAAATTGACAGGCTTTGGCAACAGATTGAATACAGGAGATGAGTGAAAACCAGGAATCTAGGATTATATGTAGGTTGTGAGCCTAGAGAACTGGAAGGTTGGTTGTGCCTTTGACAGTAAAAGGAAAGTTTGGAAGTTGAGGGTAGGGGGAGGAGTGAGGAAAGATAATAGATTAAGTTTTAGGCATAGAGAATTTAGGATATTTATAGGACATCCAATTTGAGATTCTAATAAGCATTTGAAGATTCATGTCTGGAAGTACGTAGAGTAGTTAAAGCTGGATAAATAGACTTGATAATTATAAGTATATAGAGGGAAATTAATGAGATCACCAAGTGAAATAGTATAGAGAGGGAAGAAAAGAAGTGCTATACAACAAACATGTTTAGGTGTATATGGTACTCAATGACTCATAGAAAGTCATTCACCCTTTTTCATGAGTCAATGACTCTAATGTCCATGAACTTTTGTATTCGCTGCATTTCCTGACTTAGTTAAGTTTTTGGATAGACATTTATTTGAGACCAACCAACTGCTTCTTATTAGGATAAATATCATGGAAAATTTTCTCATGCTAGCTGAATAACATTTTCAGTCCACAATCAGAACTGATTGGCATATTTGTTCTGCCTATCTGAGCAAACAAATATAGAGCCCCGTCTAAAATTGCCCATACTCAAAGAAAAATTAAACACTGAAAGAAATGTAACCATATTCCTATCAAAAATTTCAGGCTGAGTCGACCAAATTCACATGCATAAAATTTACATGCATAAAATTTCCACATATTTGTGTCAAATATCAGTGGAAAATTGTAGATTTACATATAAAGGAAAGCATAACAGAATACACAGAAAAACACCCCCTTCATGTTTTACTTTACCGGCAAACAAGAAGAGAAAAGGGAAAAAGATGGTGAACCATGTCCAGTCACAAATCCAACTATAATCTTCACAATTTTATTTCATTTCTACCAATACCTGGAAATAAAGTTGACATTTTTATGAGTATTCTGATTTGCATATGAATGTAATATCTCCTCATTTTCTTTAAACTACATTGTCCATTCCTGCCTCAATGATTTCCCTTTATTCTTTTCTGAAAAGTCCTCTTCCTGTCTAATTCATCTCTACCTATCCAAAAGCTACTCATATTTCAAAGTCTACTTCAGACACCATTTCGATGAAGCCTCCCCTAGGCATCCCAAGTTTATAGTAAAATCTCTCTCTTCTAGACACCTTTACTCGAATACTTATCTGTATCATTCATTTTCTGTCCTTATACATGTTTGGCTAGAATTATGATCTATACTAAGAAAAGGGATAATCTACTGACAAGAGCACAGTTTGACTGAAGCATCATTATTTTTCCCTCTTTGGTTTTCATACAATTGTGTGGGAAATTAATTGTTAATGAATTTTAAAATTTTTACATCTTACGAAAAGAGTAGAATGCACTTTGTCCTTCATTGGCTGAAATTATTGGTTTTATGTGATTCGACCTTCAGGTTACAAGAAAAGCTGACCAGTGGACACCTCCTAGGGATCTTTCAGCTTCTTCCATTTGCCAATAAGCTTAATGATTGAGAGGGAAGGAGGCTATGTCTCTAGGAGTGGTAAAGCTAGGATCCATAGTAGTACTCAATAAATGGTTATTGAATTAAATTATACTCAATTCCCTCAACTTTCTAAAGTTTCCTCCATTATGGGTAACCTGAAAGGATCTGTCTCCTGAGGCTTCAGTCCTTATTTCAGGATTTTCCAATCCTCTTCTCTCTGCCAAAGTTTGCTTCTCCTAAACAACACCCTTCCAAAGCCGTGTTATTAGCTAATTAGATGCTTAGACTTTAATATTTCACAGCAATTTGATTTTATCTTTATGAGTACTTCTTTCAGCTCAGGGCACAATCCTTCTATATATTAGTTGAAACTCTTTGTATACTGTAGCAGTTAAAAAGAAACAAAACAAACAAACAAACAAAAAGTCTTGTGTCCACCACTCTGGTGATAAGCTTCTCTAGATTTAGCTTTGTTGATCTCTGAAGAGAATTACAGTACATCACTGGCCCGCCACTCAAAGGCTTCCTAGCTTGGTTAGACCTACCAGGCATTTATTCTACTAGTACTGTTTTCTAGAACCCAGGGTCACCAGTATAGTACCCTGAATAACAAGAATAGAATGTTAGTACAGAATTTAATATGATTCATTTTCAGTTTCCTGGTTTTAGGGCCTTTTAACAGGGATCCTCAATCCCTCCCCTCAATAGGGCAATTGATACAGTTAGGCATTATATTAAGTCTTATGGGAGCTATATTTTATCTTTTTTGGCAGAGGGACCTTCCCCAGTGCTCCTCAAATCACAGTCTACTTAAATTTAAATCCACCTTGAATATGGCCACATTGCTGCCAAGCACCAGAGCAATAATGATAATAATAAACAATAGTTAGCATTTGCTTATGATTTTAAAGTTTGAAAAAGAGCTTTACAAATAATATCTCAATAGATCCTCACAACAATCCTAGTGAGTTGGTGCTATTATGATCCCCATTTTACAGTCTTTCAGATGGAGAAACTGAAGTAGACAGAGATAAAGTGATCTGTACAAGGAGACACAGGCACTAAGTGTCTGAAGCTGCATTTAAAGAGATTTTCCTCACTCCAATTTCAATGCTCTATCCACTGCGGCACCTAGTTGCCTCTGTAGACAAGAGTGGACAAAAGAAATGTCACTTGAATGTGATCACTTGCCCCATGAGTCCTGTCACACCTTCTGTTCATGGTTTTGATGACTAAATTAAACTTAGGAACAGAGAATTTCTTAAAGAAAAAGGAGGAAAATGTTGATTTTATATAAATCAGATGAAATAGAGTATGAATAGAGCAGGAGAACCATCTCCATATGTGGAAATATCTCTCTTCTGAACACCAAATGGATTATTAGTAATAGTAATAACCAAAGGCATTGGAGCATGAGTTAGGTTTATAGGATAATACCTTTAGACCTAGAAGGAATCTCAGAGCTAATCTGGTCCTAGGATCATAGACCCAGAACCTCACATTCCATGCAGCCTGAGCAATTTATTTAACAGGAACTTCTTTCTACTCTACCTCTCATTTTACAGATGAGGAAAATGGGCTATAGAGAGGTTTTGTGACCTGCTCATGGTCACGGAGGTAATGTTTACTTAGTTGTCGTTCATTTGTGACCCTATGGACCATAGCAAGCATATGGACTTTTTGTGACCCTATGGACCATAGCAAGCCAATACTGTACATGGGGTTTTCTTGGCAAAGAAACTGGAGTAGATTGACATTTGTTTCTCCAATGGATTAAGGCAAACAGAGGTTAAGTGACTTTCCTAGGGTCACAGAGATAGTAAGTAGTCACATGTGAACTCCTGTCTTCCTGACTTCAGGTCTAGAGCTCTATCCACTGAGCCACCTAGCTGCCTCAAAATAGATACTAAAGCTTAGATTTTAATCCATGTCCTCTGATTTCAAGTCAACTGAGCATTCCTGTGCATCTTCTTTCTGATGTTTGATAGTGTTAGGAAAACTATGCAGTATCACTGTGGGGTGGCCTTGGGAGAAACTTTGACAGTCACTGTGGGAACTTCCTCTTGTGGGGCTTATTGGTTAAAAGGCAGCATCATTATTCCCCCGATTATAGCCCCACCCAGCTCCTTTAATGTCCGACCAACATCTTACTGAAGTTCTTCTCCATGTTTCAAAGTTCAGGTAGAAAAAATAATGATAGTAGTACCATCTGGTATACAGATGTACCTGTACTTGGTTGGGAGCTCATCATAAGACATATAAAAGACTTACAGTAGTTCATTTTTCCATCTAAATGTGGGAGTGCATGATTAATGATTTAAAAATGAGTTAAATAATTCAATTTTATGTATTCTTAGTAAATATTCAGTAATTTACTATAATTGCCATAATAATTATTTCAGTTTTCCTTAAACGTCAAAGGGGAAAGATAAAATGGAATTTGAGTTGATGGAAGGCTTGCATTTTTCTACTACATTAAAGAAATATTTCAAGAAGAACTTATCCCAGGCACAAAATGACCCATATAATGTTTCCAGAGTCAATGTGATTTAAGATGATCGGCTGAGTTTTAGATGCTGCGGTGGACCTTCAACTCAGTCACTCAATATTTCATGATAAGTTCTATGAATTTTCAAAAAAAAGAACAAATATGCATATTCACTACTTGAGTTGCTGATTTCTCACTTTAAGGCACTGTCTATATAGTTTCTATATTATCAGATTATACTGAAAATTATAAAAACAACTATGACCACCTATGGAATTTATAGAAAATAATTTGTAATAGGAAAAAGACTTTTTAATTTATTACTCTTAGACCATATTTCTCTGGTCTCCAAAATTGTTCTTTCCTGCCTCTTTTTTCTCTAGTACTTTGTTAGATCATCCCTTTATACCGGCCACATTTTTGCCACGCTTATCAATCAAGTATATAGATGGTCCTCCACTAAAGTCTTATTTAGGTAGTCAGTCTTATTATGCAGGTGACCCTGGGTTCTAGAAGGTTATGACAAAAGAATGGTACAGGGTACAAAAGTACCCTGACAGGAAATGCTTGAAGTATGGTGTCAGCAGTGAGTCAAGCTTATCACTCACTTAACTATTTAGTGTGAATAATTTTGGTAGACAGTCTTCTGTGTTGATAGAAGCCAGGTGGCACAGTAGAGAGATGCCAGGCCTGGAAGGGTCATCTTTTATGAGGTCGAATCTAGTCTCAGACACTTACTAGCTATGTGACCCTGGGTAAGTCACTTAAATCTGTTTGCTTCAGTTCCTCATTTGTAAAATGAGCTGGAGAAGGAAATGTCAGACTACTCCAGTATCTTTGCCAAGAATACCCAAAATGAGGTCATGAAAAACTGGACATGACTGAAACAGTTGAAAAACAAACTCTCTATCGATTAACTGAACCCTATAATAACTCGACACCAATTAATTTACAGATCCTTAAAGCATTATAGAAGTCTATTTATGTCCTCACACAACCTCCATTATATTGCAAAGTCATTGAGGGAAAGGACAGTATTTAAAGCAAACACACACCCACACATACAGACAAATATATGTGTGTACACATATTTAGGCATATTACATATATCTTCATGTAGGTATTGATCTACAGATCTCCTTAAATATATCCTTAATAGCTTATGCTTAGTAGGAACTTAAAGAATTAGAGAATCAGAGTTAGAAAAAGGCACCCCATACTCAAATAGTAATCTCCCATAACAATTTTCTTTAAAACATTCTCAAGTGATCGTTTGGTCTCTGCTTGAAGACATACAATAAGGGAAATCTGATTCTCCTCTTCCCTCTCCCTCAGAAGTCAGTTTTACTTTTGAAAAGTTCTGATTATTAGTATATTTTTCCTTTATTAGGGCAAAGCCTGCCTCTCTTCAGTGCCCATTTTTTTTCCTATTTTTACAGTCTGTGAACAAGTAGAATGAAGCTAATCCTTTGAAATACTTTTTACAGTTTATAAAACACTTCCCACATAAAAACCTTGTGAGGTAGTAATGCAATTGTTGTTATCTTCATTTTGCTAATGAGAAAACTGAGGATTAGAGAGGTTGTGATTTTCCTATGGTCACAGAAAAAATAAACATCTGAGATGGGACTGGAACTCATGTATCCTTAGTTTTAAGTCCAGTACCCTGTTTATAGTTCAACCTGCCACTTTGTTGTTTTAAGTGATTTATTAAAAATAATATTGAATATATATACAATCAATTAAACTGGTTTTGAAAATGTTTTCATTTATTTAAATTTATATTCATTCTATTTTTAATTCATGGAATAAAATAGCCTTTCTATAACATGATATAAAAAGATGTACATGAAACTATAAATCTATTATGTACAACTTGCTATTCCTTTTAAATTTATAATATATAATAAAGTTGCATAATTTTTTCAGTTTTTTATTCCCTTCAACACCCCACCCTAGACATGGTTACCATTAAATACAAATGCATGTAGGTGTATAAAATGTATGTTTGTGTGTATGTGTGTGTATAAAATGTGTATTTGTGTGTGTGTGTATGTGTGCGTGTGTGTGTGTGTAAAACCATTCTATCCATACTTCTATCTCAATTCTTTCTCTGGATGCAGATACTATCCTCCTTCATTTGTCCTTTGTAGTTAATTTGGGTATTTATAATAGTCAAAAATGACTAATTTGCTTAAAGTTGTTCTTAAAACAATATCGCTGTTACTGTATATAGTGTTCTCTTGGTTCTGCCCATTTTACTCTTCATTATTTCTTGCAAGTCTATCCATGTTTTTCAAAGGTCATCAAGCTCATCATTTCTTATAGCACAGTAATATTCCACCAAATAATATAGAAAAACTTGCTCAGTCAATCCACAATTTATAAGCATTCCCATAATTTCCAATTCTTTGCCACTACAAAGAGAGCTGCTACAAATATTTTAGAACACGTAAGATCTTTTCCTTTTTCCTTAATCATCTGTGGAAATAGATGCAGGAAACATATTGTTGGGTTAAAGGGTATAGGGAGTTTAATAACTCTTTGGGAATAATTCCAGATTGTTCTCTAAAATGGTTGGAGCAGTTCAGAATTCCACCAACGATGAATTAATATCCTCATTTTTCTACATCCATATTTCTCTCCATTTTCTTACAAATATTTTCACTTAAAAAATTTGATCCACTCCTTAAAATGGCATAAATTTCACAATCTATCACCTTTATTTGTCCAACCATTTCCATTTATTTTTCCAATTATAAGGAAAATTTTAGTGTGTGCTCTAGTTTCTGATTTTTTCTCCTTTTTTCATGTACTTTGCATTCTTTCATTATGTTCTTTACATATTTATATCCTTCACATGTCTTTAATTTTATAGTATTTTTTCCAATTATATGCACATAAAATTTTTAACCTTCATTTTTACAAAATGTTGAGTTACAAATTTTTCTCCCTCCTCTCTTCCTAAAATGGTAAGCAATTTGATATAGATTACATATGTGTAATCATGTGAAATTTATTTCCATAGTTGTCATGGTTATGAAAGAAGAAACAGACAAAAGAAAAAAAAACAAAAATAACAAAAATGAATAGTATGCTTTGATCTGAATTCAGACTCCATCAGTTCTTTCTCCGGGTGTGGATAACATTTTCCATCATAAGTCATTTCCAATTCTCTAGGATCATTGTATTGCTGAGAAGTGCTAAGTCATTCATAATTTATCATCACACAATGTTGCTGAGGGCTTTATCAGGAACACTTGCTGTAAAGATTGTTTCTCAGCTTTCTGCTTTCCTTCTCATCTTAGTTGTATTGGTTTTGTTTGTGTAAAAACTTTTTAATTTATATAATCAAAGTTTTGGTAGTGCTCTCTATCTCATTTGGTCATAAATTCTTCCCTTCTCTATAGATCAGACGATAGACTATTCCTTGCTCTCTTTATTTTCTTATGGTATCACTTTTATGTGTAAATCATGTACCAATTTTGACCTTATCTTGGTGTACACTGTGAGATGTTGATCACCACTTAGTTTGTGTCCTATTATATCCCACTTTCCCTAGCAGTTTTTGTGAAATAGTGCGTCCTTATTCCAGAAGCTAGGGTCTTTGGGTTTATGAAATAGTAGATTACTATGGTCATTTACCACTCTATCTTGCGTACTTAATCTATTTCACTAACCACCACTCTATCTCTTAGTTACTAGAGAGTTTTGATGAGTAACACTTTTTAATATGATTTGAGATTGGGTACTGCTAAGCCATCTTTCTTTGCATTTGTTTTTCATTAATTCCTTTGACACTCTTGATCTTTTGTTCTTCCAGATGAATTTTGTGATTTTTTCTAGCACTAAAAATTTTTTTGGTAGTTTGATGGGTATGACACTGAATAAGTAGATTAGTTTAGCCAAAGTTGTCATTTTATTATACTGTCCTGGCCAACCCATGAGCAATTGATATTTTTCTAATTTTTATAATCTGAATTTATTTGTGTGAAAAGTGTTTTGTAATTAGGTTCATATAGTACCTGAGTTTGTCTTGGCTAGTAGATTCCTAAGTACTTCATATATTATTTACAATTATTTTAAATGGAATTTCTCTATCTCTTGTGGCTGAGTTTTGTTGATAATGTGTAGAAATGCTGATGATTTAGTGAGTTTATCCTGAAACTTTTCTACCTCCTTTTCCATTTAATGAATACTGCTTTTTTAAAGAATTATTTTCTTTTTCTAATTAGTTGACTTTTTTCCTGATTTTCTTGCATCGCTCTGATTTCTTTTCCCTATTTTTCTTCTGCCTCTCTTACTTGATTTTTAAACTCTTTTTTGAGCTCTTCCATGAATTTTTCTGGGCTTGAGATCAATTCCCTTTTTCTTTGAGGCATTGCCCAGAGGTGTTTTGATATCATTGTCCTCTTCTGACTTTGTGTCTTGATCTTCCCTTTCATGATAATAACTTTCTACAGTCATGTTCCTTTTTTTTTTTTTTTTGGTTCATCTTTTTCATTCTTTTTCCTTGCTTTTAAATTTGAGCTCTCCTCCTTGGCTAAAAGGTGCATGGTCCCAAGTTTCTTGTATGAAGCTCTGCAGGCCTTGGCTATTTACACAGTGCTGCACTGATGCTTCCCTGAGTCCCCCAGGGGACCTTGTGTGGCATGGGACATGGCTGGTGCTGCTGAGGCCACAGGGGCCTGGCAGTTTACGTGTTGCTTGGGTGAGGCATGTGGAGTGTCCTAGTGCTGGCATCAACCTGCCTGTTCCCTGGTGCTACACTGAGGCACGTTGTGGGGGTCCCTGGAGCTGGTGTCTGCCTATTTTCCTGTGGCTGTACTCTGAGGCATGGGGAGGTGGTAGAAATCCGGTGTCTATTCATCTGGCGCTACTGAAGAACATGGGAGGGGGATCCTAGTTTGACATTTGCCTGCTTACCTGATGCCACACTAGAGCTCATGGCCTCCTGATGGCTTGCTGAGGTAGGACCTGCTGCTAGCTTACCAGGACACTTCCCATACTGGACTGCACTCTCCTTTTTCCTGAGTGAGACAAACCTTTCGTGCTGACCTTTTAAGTTTCTTGGGCTTGTTTCACCCCATCTTTTTGCTGCTTCTGTTGTTCTAGACTTCATTTTGGGGAACTATTTTATGGTTGTTTGGAGATGAATATGAAAGTTACTCCACCATCTTGGCTCCTAGAAGTCTATTCTGTTTCAGTGATCTTGAAAAGCATATCATTTATATTTGATAGACATAATAATTTTACAATATTCTATTATGTTCATATATCACAACTTATTTGACTATACCCTACTGTTGGCCATTTAGGTCATTTCTTGTTCTTTTGTGATATAGATAGATAGATATAGATATACTCACATATACATATACACTCACACATATACATGTACATATATACACATGTATATATACACATACATATGTTATATACACATATAATATACATATAACATTTACATATTATAGAATATATAATACATTCTATATGATCTGTTAGATAATGCATTCATTCTATATTATATGATGTGTGTATATATATATATATATATTATTAAAATGTTTACCTGGTTTTAAAATCAAAGGCATATTTGACTCATGAAAGGAAAAGTTCTATATTTCAATGTGTTTACAAATAACCTATACAGCATAGGTATTAACATGTTTTTGAAAAGTTTGAGAAAGTTCCTTCTCAAATCTATCTTTCCCATGAGAGTTTGTCTGTGTACAATAATTCTTCAGTGACTTGTCCATTTCTTCCTTTGAGATTGCTCAGTTATAATATTATTTGTTGTCATTTTTGGTAATTTATATCTTACAATTAACTATGCTGCCAATCTGCTTCGGTGGATGATATTTCCCCAAAGAGAGTTTCCTATACCAGTGGAATAACAACTCAGGTTTAAAAAAATGTTTTATGAATTTTTGTTAAATAACATTCCTTTTTCTGATTAATTGTGATTATTGTGATATCTCATTTTACATTTGAAATTTTGTTCGTATTTTCTTTCTCTTGTTTTTATTGTTATTGGTACTGATTTGTCAGTTGATCAGTTTTTAAGCTCATATTATTCTTTAACCTTCTTATGTTAGATAGGTAGAACTCTAAGGAAAATTTCTGTTGAATTTATGATATCTATCTCCTTTTTTGTTTTTCTTTGGAGTATTATTCTGTTCCTTTTTCTAGAGGTTTTAGGTACAAATAATTAATTTCATCTTATTTTTCTTAGTGCAGGTAATAAGTGATATAAATTTGTCTCTAATAAAAGCTTTACCTGCATCTCATTAATTTTGATATGGCTGTTGTTTTTGCCATTGTCTTTTAAAAATACAGCACTTTCCAGATTTCTTCTTTAACATAATCTTTGTTTGACAGTTTTTCAATTTTCTTATACTTTTATAAGTTTTGCAAAATGACTAATTCTTATTTTATTGCCTCACAGTCTGGAAATCCATTATGCACTATTTCTGACTTTTTGCATTTAAGTTTTGTCTGTGATTTGTTATGTCAGATAGTCAATTAATAATCACCTAATCAGTGATTATTAAGCACCTAATCAGTTCCAGGGGCTGTGCTAAGTGCTAGGAGAAACAAAGAAAGCCAAAAGACATCTCTGCCTTGCAGTAGCTCACAAGCTAATGGGAGAGACAACATGTCAATAACTGTACAGAAAAGCTACATATATGATGAATAGGGAATAATCAAGAGAGGGAAGCCACACCATTGAAAAGAGACTGGGAAAGGTTTTTTGTAGGATGTGGGATTTAACTTGGAACCTGAAGGAAGCCAGTTGGAAGAGGTGAAGAGGGAAGATAATCCCAGACATGAAGAATAGCCAGTGAAAAATGCCCTGAGCAAAGGGAAGGAACATTTTGTTCAAGCAACAGAGGATTTCATATCCAGTCCTGGAGGTGATAGGGAACCACTGGAGTTTATTGATTAGAGTGATATGGTCTGAATTGTGCTTTAGGAAAACCATTTTGGTGACTGAATGGGGAATGAACTGGAGCAGGAAGAGACTGCTGGGCAGGGCAGGCCAACTAGTGAGCCATTGCAATAGTTCAGGCATGAGGAGATGAAGGTCTATTTCAAGGTGGTGGCTTTATCAGTAGAATAAAAGAGTATATCTGAGATGTGTTGCAATAGGCCTGGGCAACAGATTGAATGTAGGGTGGGCTGGAATTGAGAGATGGTTAGAAGCTAAGGAGCCCTTAGGTTTGCTATCCTGAGGGACTGGCAGGATGGTGGTAACTTCAAAAGTTGTTGCGTTTGTCCTTCATTCTTGAAGAGGACCATGACATCAGAGAAATGAATATATGACTTGCGGTTGACTTTGATTTGAGTTTGTGAGGGCTGTGCAAGGTCACCAGCCTCACTTTCTCCTCCAGGGCCATCTGGGTCCAGTTGCCTGATATTCACCAGGACTACTGGAGATGGCCCAGGATGCATTGGGAGACCCTGGCTCTTTTAGGCTAAGGTCTTTTCAGGTGCTCACTGTGAGTGAGGTAATGCCCATTCAGTGAAAAGTCCTCTTTAAGAAATTAATCAAGGGGGGGGGCGGAGCCAAGATGGCGACTGGAAAGCAGTAACTGGCATGAGCTCCCCACCAAGTCCCTCCAAAAACCTATAAAAAAATGGCTCCGAACCAATTCTAGAACTGCAGAACCCACAAAGTGGCAGAGGGAAGCAGGGCTCCAGCCCAG
Organism: Phalanger gymnotis; assembly: GCA_028646595.1. Taxonomy (NCBI): domain Eukaryota; kingdom Metazoa; phylum Chordata; class Mammalia; order Diprotodontia; family Phalangeridae; genus Phalanger; species Phalanger gymnotis. The sequence continues at coordinate 115,696,508 of CM053622.1, forward strand.
GACAGCCTGGATGGTCTCGGAGTAAGGTCTGTCCCAAACGGAACTCCCAGCCCCCAGATGAGGGGAGCGGAGCCGAGCCAAGCAGAGCCCAGCGCGCGGCGTGGCACGGCAGACCGCGGACTGATGAGACCAGGAGTGGAGCGGAGAGTGCCCTAGCATGCTGAATTACTGAGCTGTGGCATGTGCCAGACCTCACAACCCACAAACAGCAAAGACTACACAGAAGGTTAGTGGGAAAAGCTGCGGGACAGGACGGAGTTTGCAGTTCGGCTTCCACCCCTGAGGCAATGGAGGCGGAGCAGCTTTAGAAATTCAGCTGCAGTTGCTTCTGGCCCCAGGCCCACTTGGTGGGAGGAATTAAATGGCTGATTAGAGCAGGAGTGCAGAGCCTGCTGAAGATTTCAGCCTAGTCTGGGTTGGGGGTTCTTGAGGAAGGAGGAGTGCTGGTGAGGCAGCGCATCCGCCCAAGCGTGGAACATAGAACTCTTT